>JAVIAB010000160.1:19567433-19662014 GCA_032433765.1 Megaustenia siamemsis | reverse complement strand
GTTGGGCAGAGAGAGGATGTGATGGGTGGTTTGTTCCCGGTAGAAGGTCGGAGAGAAGATCTTCCTCTTCTTTCTTTTCTCTTTCTCACTGATACCTAAAATGTGTCGTGGTTATATCATTTGTAGTTCTTGAACTGCTTGAACTGTCTGAATTAGTGATTTTCCTTTGTTGTGACATGTCTCTTTCACTGCATCTATCCATCTTCTTGGTAATCCTTTTGGTCTTTTCCCATGCATTCTTGAGAAGAACGCCCTTGATGGTGATTGGTGAGGATTCATTCTGACCAGGTAGCCAAACCATTTAAGTTGTTGTTTTATATATTCTTGGCAGGGTTTTGTTCCTACCATTTTTCTTATTGTTTCATTTGTTTAGCTGGCATGGAAATGTTTGGATGTCTTAGCAATGGTGAAAGCTGGTATATGACAGCATTTGCTTTTTATATTCTCATGTCAATTTCTCTGTCTAGTTTTCCATCTTCTGTGAACATTGTGCCAAAATACCTGAATTCTTCTACTTGTTTCATTTCTTTATCTTTGAGATTAAAGTTTAATGGGTGTCTTAATTTGCTTATTCTCATAGCCTCTGTTTTTGCTGTGTTAATTTTCATACTGTAATTTGTGCAACTTTTTATCTAGAGATGTTATATGTTGTTGTAGCAGGTTTTTAACCTCATATATTAGGCATTGGTCATCTGCGAAAAGTAGCTCGTTGAAGTTGGAATTTTATACCTCTATGTTATTATGTGATTTTTCCTTATTGTTGGTTGTTTCCAGATTTATTTCGGAAAAGATCAATGGCGGAAAAAGAACAGTGATTATAGTAACATAATATAGTCTACGTAGCGTATGGGGAATATAGTGTTAGCGCCCATCATTTTTATAGACTTTCAGCACGTTTTTTTTTTGGGACAATGTGGTCGGCATACGCCCGTGCCGCTTTACTTTTCCACAACAAAATCAAGTACTCATTACAGGCTGGGTGAACCTGGAATCCGTCTATCAGGCTTGAACCCAATCTTTTGTTATTAGTAGCCTAGTTCACTAACCACTAGGTTAGTGTACCCATTGCGGTTCCCTCGAGGGTTAATGAGAACCTTGATGTCCAAGACCTAGCAGCATGGACCATGAATGTAGTGAGAATGAAACAACAAAAAATGCCTGCCTGCCTGCCTGCCTGCCTGCCTGCCTGCCTGCCTGCCTACCTACCTACCTACCTACCTACCTATCCTATCTATCTATATATCTATCTATCTATCTATCTATCTATCTATCTATTTATCTATCTATCTATCTATCTATCTATCTATCTATCTATCTATCTATCTATCTATCTATCTATCTATCTATCTATCTATCTATCTATCTATCTATCTATCTGTCTGTCTGTCTGTCTGTCTGTCAATCTGTCTATCTGTCTGCCTGTATGTCTGTCTATCTATCTATCTATTTATCTATCTATTTATCTATCTATCTATCTATCTATCTATAATCTATCTATCTATCTATCTATATCTATCTATCTATCTATCTATCTATCTATCTATCTATCTATCTATCTATCTATCTATCTATCTATCTATCTATCTATCTATCTATCTATCTATCTATCTATCTATCTATCTATCTATCTATCTATCTATCTGTCTGTCTGTCTGTCTGTCTGTCTGTCTGTCTGTCTGTTTATCTGCCTGTCTGTCTGTCTATCTATCTATCTATCTGTCTATCTATCTATCTATCTATCTATCTATCTATCTATCTATCTATCTATCTATCTATCTATCTATCTATCTATCTATCTATCTATCTATCTATCTATCTATCTATCTATCTATCTATCTATCTATCTATCTATCTATCTATCTGTCTATCTGTCTATCTGTCTATCTGTCTATCTATCTATCTATCTATCTATCTATCTATCTATCTATCTATCTATCTATCTATCTATCTATCTATCTATCTATCTATCTATCTATCTATCTATCTATCTATCTGTCTGTCTGTCTGTCTGTCTGTCTGTCTGTCTGTCTGTCTGTCTGTTTAACTGTCTGTCTGTCTGTCTATCTATCTATCTATCTGTCTATCTATCTATCTATCTATCTATCTGTCTATCTGTCTATCTATCTATCTATCTATCTATCTATCTATCTATCTATCTATCTATCTATCTATATCTATCTATCTATCTATCTATCTATCTATCTATCTATCTATCTATCTATCTATCTATCTATCTATCTATCTGTCTGTCTGTTAGTCTATCTATCTATCTATCTATCTATCTATCTATCTATCTATCTATATCTATCTATCTATCTATCTATCTATCTATCTATCTATCTATCTATCTATCTATCTATCTATCTATCTATCTATCTATCTATCTATCTATCTATCTGTCTATAGCTTCGTCATGTCGAATTTCAAAAATATGCATCCATCCGTTCACCTCACCACTGAGTCACTCTCATTAAATGCATGTTTGTTAATTGCCTCCATCCTATCATCCATCTTCCCACAGTGCCATCGATTTAATTTATCTACAAGTTTAATTATCTGCCTAATTTTCATTTATCACTGCTCGATTTCCTCTTATTAAAGCTTCTTAATGTGGCCTCATCTTTAAGAAACTGAGGACAACTACATCTACATCCCAACGTTGTGCTACCAAGGCCAGACCTGGACCCTAGATGCAAGAACGATAAGAAAAAAAACCTCTATTGAGATTAAATGTGTTAGACGAACGATAGGAATCAGTCTGAGAGATAAGATCAGAAATGAAGAACTGAGAAAAAAGCTAGGAATAGCCCCCGCCATAGAATATATAAAGAAACAACAGATAAAATGGTTTGACCACGTTACAAGGCAGAAAGATCCAAACACAACACAACGAGCCCTCAATAAAAATTGTGAGAGTACCAGACCCAATGGTCGACCACGATAAAGATGGATTGATGGAATATTAGAAGCACTAGGAAACATAACAGTAGAGGCGAACAGAAGAGCAAAATTCCGTAAATTATATCTCCCCTCGACGCTGAAAGGCAAATGAGGAAGGAAAGAGGAAGAAGAAGGAGAAAACAACTAACCACATTGTAATAAAATATTTAGAGAGAGAGACAGAGAACAGTAGTACAAGTACGATGACCGACCAGGGAAGCCAACTCAATAAAACGGATGTGAATTCACGTGGACCAATGGATTTCAATGAAACTCAGATTAAGCGGGGAAAGGCCCGTCATTCACTAAAAACTAACCCTTTGGTATCATTCTTCTTATTTTCAGAATCCTGGCATTTACGTCATTGATGAATCGTTACAACTTGGAATGGTGGTTTGAAGATGGATGATGCTTCCCAAAGAATTGTGAGATGACTATTTCAGTTTTCGGGTTGGAAATGTTTCCAGCGTGGAGGATGTGAAAAGCAAATAAAATGGTTTCCTTCTTAAAGCATATATGGAGATTGATGTTAGTGTCCGTATAATATTGAATGGCCAATGGTTATATGGTCGGTATCTGCACGATAAAAAGCGCTGCTAACTTCTTGTTATTTCAATGAAGGTCAAGCGTTATGACAGTTTTATTGCTCAAGAACGGGCCATTAATCTCAAACTTACAACTATTGAAAAGTACCAGTCAAATATCAGTGGATAAGGGGTTTATACAAAGACGATGGCGCTGAATAGGACACCATTGTGGAAGCCAACAGAGAGTATTACACGACAGGCCCTTTTTTGGGATCCCCGGGGAAGAGACAAAGAGGAAGACGAAAATATTCTTGGAGAAGACACAAGGAAGCAAAGATGAAACTGATGGGGAAGACATGGAGCGATCTTAAAAGAATGACAAAAACCAGAACGGCTGGGAAAGTATTTGTTGAAGTTCTATGCTCCGCAGGGAGCTGAAAGGAAAAAGAACGAGAAGATGCCATTAGTGGGTTGTTTTAACGTCGTATTGATGCAACACGAGAACAATTAATTGCTGACCCCCTTGTGTGGCATTCATGCCATCTAGTCAGGTCATATTGACCTCTACACTGCTTCCCCCAAATTAGGCTAACTTCAAATTCTCAACATCTTCACAGTAGTTACCCCTCACTCATTCTTAGACCAAATAAATTCTCTATATTTTGTTCTCCAACTCACTCCCCTCCCTCCAAATGTCAATGAAATATTACACAGTTTAGTACTTAGTATGATTTTAAGGCTATGTTTTTTTGTTCACAGTTGCATTAATATGTATTCCAATGACGTCACTGTACTACGTCTACAACTTCTGGGTACTAGGGACCACAATGTGCAAGATTACCGGATACATGCAGGGTGAGTTCCCTTCTTTGTTCGATCAAAGAATGAAATATTTGTTGGTGTGTTTAGGGGAAAGGGTTTGGATGGGAGAACGTGTAGACATATCTACCTTTCATGATTATCATTGAGGTAAGTAAAGTAAAGAGCCCCGTCACGCCAAGTGGCGTATAGGGAATATGGTGTTCTTTTTCTTCTACCATGTAGAACATGAGCCGCGATAGCTCAGTGGTTAGTGAACTGGACTACAAAGGACAAGGGGTAGGGTTCGATCCCAACCGACGGCTTCCAGGTTCACCCAACCTTAAATGGGTACCGGATTTTTTCTGGGAAAGTAAAGCAGCACGGGCGTAATACCGACCACATTACCCCAAAAATCATGTGCTGAAGGTCTGTAAAATATAGGGTCACTAACACCATATTTCCCTATACGCCACTTGGCGTGACGGGGGTACTTTACTTTTTTTTTATGTAGAACATAGGTCTTAAACAAACACTCTCCAGGCCGTTCTGTTTCTAGCTATTCTTTTAAGATCATTCCATGTCCTTCCCATAATCTTCATCTCTGCTTCTATCTGTCTTCTCCAAGAATTCCTTGGTCTTCCTCTTTGTCTTTTTCCTGAGGATTTCAAAAAAGGACCTGTTTTGTAATACTCTCAGTTGGCTTCCGTAGTGTGTGTCCTATACAGCGCCATCGTCTTCGCTGTATCTCTTTATCCACTGGTGTTTGACTGGTACATTCCATAATTCTATGATCAGTGATTTTGTCCTGCCATTTCCATCCTTTTATTCAGTGTAAGCATCCATTAATGAAAGTCGGTATTTTCATGATTGTCATTTTAGTTGTTCTCCATGTTTCACAGCCATAAAATAAGACTGACCTATCGAAAATTGGAATGAACATTTTTATTAAGCATTTGACCTAATTTCTTTGGACTTGCATATGTTTCCCTGTGCAACAAATGCTCCTCTTGCTTTTGATATCCTTATTTTGGTATCATTTTCTGTTCCTCCCTCTTTGTCTATATTACTGCCCAGATATATGTAAGATTGTACGTCTAGTAGAGGTATTTCTCCTATTTTTATTTGGTTATTGCTAACTGCATTAATTCTCATAATTTTGGTCTCATATCTATTTATTTTCAGTCCCATCTGTTGTGTTCTCTCATCAAGTATGCTCGTTGTATCTTGTATCTGTTGATGGTTGTGTGATAGAAGAGCTATATCATCAGCAAAATCTAAATCATCAAGTTGTTTGGTCAGTGACCACTGGATCCCATTCCTTTAGTATTGATTTATTTTCCTAATCCAATCTATGACCAGTAGATAGAGAAATGGAGATAGAAGGCATCCCTGCCTTACCCCTGTTCTTATTTCAAATGCTTCTGTAAGCTGCCCTTCATGCACCACATTACATTTAATTCCTTCATACATTGTTCTTATCAGTTTAATAAACTTCGTGGGGATTCCGTAATGACTCAGCAACTTCCAAAGCATTCTTCTGTCTAAACTATCAAATGCATTTTCGTAATCTATGAATCCAATATAAAGTGGGGATTTTAGTTCTAAACTTTTTTCAACTATTATACGTAGAGTAGTTATTTGATCAGCACATGATCTGTTCTTCCTAAAACCTGCTTGTTCATCTCTCAAATGTTTCTCTATGGCCTCTTTAATCTCTCCAGAATAATTCTCCTTAATATTTTTCCTGGCACTAATAGTAGCATAATTCCCCTATAATTTGTGCACTCTTGTAAACTTCCTTTCTAGTTTGATCATATAATCTTCTTTCCAGTCTTTAGATATTTCTTCACTCTTCCAAAATTTATCTAATAGATTATGTAACGTATAGGCGTATTGGGAATATGGGGTTAGTGATCATATAGACCTTCGGTGCATGATTTTTGGAGTAATGTGGTCGGTATTACGCCCGTGCCGCTTTACTTTCCCAGAAAAAACCTGGTACCCATTAAAGGCTGGGTGAACCCGGAAGGCGTCCATAGGGATCGAACCCTACCTCTTGTCCTTTGTAGAAAATGAAGTAAGCCCGTTGAGAATTTTTTTTTTAATATTCTCATTAGTGGTAAAAGCGAGATGAGTGAGACAGCGAATCACTTCAGGGGAAGAGGTATGTTTCCACACTCGGAAAAAAAATCCACAAATAATTAAAATCATAAATAATAAAACAACTGAGAAAAAAACAAATAACAATAGATGATCCGAAGCAGGATCGAACCCGTACTCATCGGAACAGCTAGAAAACAATCTCTGGTACTCACTTTCAGATGATGGGTGAATAACGAATCTGCATCAGTTTTAAAAAAAAAGGAAAGGTAAAAAAATAAAACTTGGCACACATAGAACTGAACCCGAATCCTTTTTCACCAATAGCGAGTGCTTTAACTAGTCAGGCACCTCAGGCGCATTAAAATCGCTTTAGTGTTATTCTGTAGGTTGCAAAAGGAGCTACATAATTTGTGCTCACACATTCTCTGTCTTTCGGCCCAACACATCCGACTTTAACATAGTTTTTCAGGTTGCTAGTTTACCTTCCCTAGATAATCTTATTGGTTACTTTGTCTCTTCCACTTCAGGGATGATATGTCCATTATGAGTCGTCAACCATTTTCAGCTCACGTTTTGGTGTTCCTTTTGTTCCTACATGAAAAATGTGTGGTTCAGCGGTAAGACGTTGACTCCAGGAGAGGAAGATTTCGGGCGAGATTCGATCAGATGGTGAGACACTTAAATCCGTGATTTCTTCGTGGCTTTACCCTCCCTTTGTATTTACATCAGCGTGGTCCAACATATGGCCCGCGAGGTTCATTTGTGTAGCCCGCATTCCTCTTCAATCGTTTTCCATTATCAGAAGACAAATGAATTCTCTAATTTTCAATTTTTGAGATATTGAGAAAATAAGTCAATCATTTCTGTAGCTTCTATAGTCCCCGCGATTCAAATTACCCTGAATTTGAGTATCTCCTTCAAGAAATATAACAGAAAATACTAACGACTAGACTGGAGATTCAAACGGCTTTTACTACCGTTTCTCCGAGAAAGTTGTTAGATCTGTCCACCAAAGGTATTCATGTGAGTGTGAATTTAGACGAAGGTCGATGTGGGTCGATTTGGGGAAATTATTGATGTTCAAATCACGACAGGTTAATCCAGCATAGAGGGGGTAGGAATATCAGCCACACTGACGCAGAATATTACAGACTTCAAAGACAACGAGAAAACGTTGATTGACTGTTTTTGATAGAATGTCCAATGTTGGAACACAGCCATACAATTACCAGATTGAGCTGAAGGTGTCGGTAAGATTGAGCAATAAGATCATGAGGTTTTATACATGGGTATAGGCGATACCAGAAAAAAATCTTCAAAATGGTAAATTTTATGGGAGTTCGACCCAACACATCCGACTTTAACATAGTTTTTCAGGTTGCTAGTTTACCTTCCTTAGATAATCTTATTGGTTACTTTGTCTCTTCCACTTCAGGGATATGTCCTCTATGAGTTGCCAACAATTTTCAGCTCACGTTTTGGTGTTCCTACATGACTTATACAGTTTTGAGTTAGAGACTTTGTAAAAAAAAACAGTGTTTTGGAGCCAGCGAATTTTTAGTTTTAATTTGAAAGTTTGAAGACAGTTTTAAAGTTTAAAGTTGAGAGCTGAAAGAGTTTAGGAGGACAGTGAGTCAATTCTTTGTTTTCATTTTTGTTTAATGATGAACTACATGTCTTCTTGTTAACTTTTTGTTATTTCATACTTTTGTCTGTACAAACACACTCAGAAGTCTCCGAACACTTCTGGACAGGCGGCCGGACACATATCAGTGGAAACTCGCGTGCTAGCACGCCGATTCAAGTCTCATACGTTACCTTTACCTTTATGCACACACAAACACAGGGAGCCGCGATAGCTCAGTGGTTAGTGAACTGGACTACAAAGGACAAGAGGTAGGGTTCGATCCCAACCGACGGCTTCCGGGTTCACCCAGCCTCAAATGGGTACCAGTTTTTTCTGGGAAAGTAAAGCGGCACGAGCATAATACCGACCACATTACCTCAAAAATCATGTGCTGAAGGTCTGTAAAATGTATGGTCACTAACACCATATTCCCTATACGCCACTTGGTGTGACGGAGCTCTTTACTTTTTTTTTTTACTACACACAAACACATGTATATGATGTCCCGGGACCCCTAGCAGATCATTGTATTTGGCCCCCGGATAAAAAACGGTTGGACCACATTGACATAGATAATGAGATCCGATGTCTTTGTTATCGGAGAGCGGATTACGGTGAAATCTGAGTATATTCGCTCACCTCACAAAACCCCTGACGGTTAAAGGTCGAAATCAGAACGCCAAACTTGTTGCTGCCAGGGCTAAATTGTTAAGGAAATTTACCCATACCGGAGACAGAGGGTGTCGGGCAGAAATCGTAAATAATGAAGTTTTACCGTTAAACTGGTGACACGCATGACCACTTGATAGATTATAGATGAGAGTGAAGAAGACTGACCTGAGGCTGAGCATGTTATCTGTACGAAGGTCATGCTTATACCGAGTTACACTTAATCATCATCATTGTGTTCCGTACAAATTGGCGTAGGCAGTCATGTCCTAACACAATTTTCTATCAACAGTGCAGCAGATCAATTATTTTGATGACTGTTTTCCATGACTGTCTTCCAACACGAAGCTATCTACTCGTAGTACCTTCTCTCTTTGTCGTCTGCGTTCTCTTTTTCACCTGTATTTTGCCAGTTGTAACCAGGTATTCCAAGTTTCCTCTTCTCATGATGTGCCTAACAAATGTTGATTGTTTCTTTCTGATGTTTTTTAGGGAGCTCACTTTTTGTGTTGGTCTCGTTGAGATTGGCCTCATTAATTGTTCTAGCAGTCCAGGGAACTTTCAAATTTCTCATTAATACGGGAAGGTAATTATTCTTCCTCGTCATCTTCTTTCCTTTCTAATTTGCCATTCAGCGTCGAGGAGAGATATAATTTGTGGTCTTTTGCTCTTTTGTTCGCCTCTGCTGCTGTTTCCTAGTGCTTCTAATATTCCATCCATCCATCTTTTTTGTGATTGACCCTTGGGTCTGGTATTCTCACAACGTCTGTTGAAGGATCGTTGTGTTGTGATTTGATCTTTCTACCTTATTACGTGGCCAAACCATTGTATCTGTTGTTTCTTTATATATTCTATGGTGGGGTCTATTCCTAGCTTTTTTCTCAGTTCTTCATTTCTGATCTTATCTTACAGACTGTTTCCTGTCAATCGTCTGACACATTTCATCTTAGTAGAGATTATTTTTCTTATTGATTTTGCATCTAGAGTACAGATCTGGCATTGGTAGCACAACCTTGGGATGAAGATTGTATAGTGCTCGTTTTGCCTCTAGAGTTATTCCTTGTTGGACAATAGTGGTGAAAACTATCAAATGATTTGACAGGCTTTGTTACATCTTCAGTCTATCTTTGCTGTTTGTGAATTATCGTTTGTCATTAGACTTCCTAGGTATTTGAATTCCTCTACTTGTTTTAGTTGCCTGCCTTCTATAATTAAGTTGATGTTTTGTTATTTTTGGCGACATTCATGACTTCTGTTTTGTTGGTGTTGATTTTCATGTTGCCTATGCTGTTGAGTTTGTTTAAGTATTCTTGTAGGTCTTCTATTGTTTCATGTTTTAGTGCCTGGTCGTTTGCAAATAAAAGCTCGTTGATCTCCTCTGTCTCTGATGGGTTGGCTAAGTTGCATATATAGTACATTTATGTAATAAACAGTAGGGAGATAGTACGCACCCCTGTCTTACACATGATCTAACTTCGTAGTGTTCTGTGTAGCCTGCTGCTGTTCCGACCCTGCAGCTGTTGTTGCTGTAGAGACTTTTAATTATGTTGGTTAGATGTTGCCTTACTCCGCATGTTGTTAGTATCTCCCACAGTTGTCCTCTGTCGAATGCTTTTTCCTGGTCAATTAAATCTACTCGTATGTATACATTTTGATTACGCTCTGTCGTTTTTTCTGCAAGCTGTTTTAATGTGAATAGTGCGTCAGTACATCCTCTTTTTTTCCGAACCCCATTTGAGAATCGCTTAACTGTAGCTCTATTATTGGTCTCAGCCTTTTTTCCACGATTTTGGCGTAAAGCTTTCCTACGTGGCTGAGAAGAGATATACCTCTATATTGATTGCAGACACTTTTGCTACCTTTCTTTTTCCATATTGGTACGATGATTGCATGTTGCCAGTCTTCTGTGGCTTTTTGTTGGTGCCATGCTGCATCAAATATTCTGCGTAGCCATGTCACTTCTGTTTCTCCTGCTGCTGCTGTTATTTCTATTGGTATGTTATCTATCCCCGGTGCTTTATTTCTTGATGCATATTTGATTACTTCTTCGATTTCCTGTTTCATGATATTGGGTTCAGTGTTTGTGCGTTCTGCATGGTTTTTGTTGTCTTACTGGTTAGTTGTTATCATGTTTAACAGGTTTTCAAAATATTCTTTCGATCTCTGTTACATAAGTTTTTTTTGTTTTTTTTTTAATTGGTTGTCCGTATTTGTCATTTATGAGCTCAGTAGTATCATGGTTTTCTTTTCTCGCTCTTGTGGCATTTACTGCTTTGTAGAAATCTCTTGTGGCTGTCTTGTAGTCCCTGCTCATGTTTTGTCCGAATTCTGTCCAATTCTTTTGTTTAGCTTCTTTGATCAAAATTTTAACTCTTTTTCGAACTACGGCATATTTTTCATATATTTTGGATTCTTATTCTCCCTCCAATTTGTAAACAGTTTCTTCTTTTCTTTAATTGCTTCTCTGATTGTTTCGTTCCACCACGGGATGCTCTTTTCCCCTTCTTTTGTCCTTAGCTTCGTTCCACAAACTGTTTTAGAGATGTTGGTTACTGTTTCCTTTAATTGTTTCCACTCTTTTTATGCTGTGAAAACTTCGTTAGGGAGTTTCTTGAATTTCTCTGTTAGTTTTTCTTTTTGGGTTTTCCTTGATTTTTAATCGTTTAATTGTTTTATTTTTGCTGTCTATTCTTTCAGCTTCTTTTGTTTGTTTTCGTATATTCTCCTTTTTTTAGGTGTCTTAGTGTGATCATAACCATCTTGTAGCCCGTGTCATATGTGTTATTAGGGATTGCTCTACTGTCGGTTACTCTTTTCTTGTTCTGTTGTCTTGTTAGTATAAAATCTATCTGGCTTCTGCATGTTTTGTCATTCCATTTGTACCAGGTGTTATTGCATGGACATAACGATTATTCATCATCATTCAGTGCCGTCTCCGCATCGAAGGTTGGCTTCCATGGAGCGTCATTCCGCTGCCTCTTTCTTTGATTGTTCAAATTTTTATGGGATGATTTGTCCATCTTTTGATATTACTCGTCTATGTTACTGTTGGTTTGCCTCTGGCCTCTTTTACCTTGTATTTTCCCTTTAAAGATTACTTTTAGTAGGCTGGTATGTATTTTAACATGCCCCAAAAAATCTAATTTGTCTTGTTTGAATTGTGTTTAGTAGTTAATTTTTCACTTTTAGTTGTTTTAAGACTTCATCGTTTGTTTTTTTTTTCTTTCATTCCCATTATATCTATTATACCTACCTTCTATAAATCTACATTTCAAAGGTTTCAATTTTCTGTTCTGTTTTCTTGTCTAATGTTCATGTTTGAAATAAAAAGAAAACAAAGAACAATAGATGGTCCGGAGCCTATTGGTGTTTTTTTTCTGTTATTGATTGCTTGTGACTTTTTTCCGAGTGCTGTACACATACCTCTTCCTCTGAAATTATTCGTTATTAGGATGCGTCCCATGTCCTACGTCTCTTTGTATATCAATAGGTATAGAGTTCTCTTTGTTATATTTTATTATTACTGTTTGCTCTCACTATAAATGTCTTGATGTATGTCTAGATGTATATCTTTAAGGAAATCTGTATGTTGTTTATTGTAACTTTTATTACGATGAGATAACTTTTATACGGTGAGATAACTTTATTACGGGGAAATAACTTCTATTACGGGGAGATAACTTTTTTTTACGGTGGAGATAGCTTTTACTACTGGGAGATAACTTCTATTACGGGGAGATAGTTTTGTATTACGGGGAGATAACTTTATTACGGGGAGATAACTTTTTTTACGGTGGAGATAGCTTTTACTACAGGGAGATAACCTAGAGATAACTTTTATTACCGAGAGACAATTTTCATTGCGGGGAGATAACTTTTATTAACAGGAGGTAACTTTTATAACAGGGAAATTATTTGTTATACAGAGAGATAACTTGTAACTTTAGTTCGCTGTGCACGCTGATCAATCTTGGACACTACTTTTTCTGATCCATAAAGATTGTTTATACTCAGTACTTATGTTGTCCAAAACTAAGCATTTAGAATGTAGGTAGCTGCGGTTAAATGTGGGTGGTAGATTCGAAAATGAAGTTTTGTGAAGGTAAATATAGACCAATGGTTCAATCAGTGAAGGCTGGTAGTATATTCTGGTGTTAGATTCAATCAGAACTTTTCGCCAGCTTTCAGGAACAGAATGCAGCAAGGAGCATAACTCGTGTGAACCTGTCACCTCCTTCCATTTTTGTGATGGAGAAAAGGGACCGAAACCGGGGGGGTCATCAATGATGAAGAGACTGCTTCACATGATCGGTAGCTTCTCAATTTTCAAATATATCATCACCGTCATCATCATCACCGTCATCATTATCTGATGAAATCTACCATTTCACAACTGTTATACATTTACCATCTCACATCTGTTATATATCTACCATATCAGATATGTTACACATCTGCCACCTCACATCTGTTATACATCTACGGATCTCACATCTGTTATACATTTACCATCTCACATCTGTTATAGATGTATCATCTCACATCTGTTATATATCTACCACCTGACATCTGTTATAGATCTACCATCTTACATCTGTTATACATTTACCATCTCACATCTGTTATACATTTACAATCTCACATCTGTTATATATTAACCATCTTTGTATTAAGAGTTTTCTATTATAGACTAAAATCAAGCCAAATTGTACATGGAAAGATAATCGCGTTTATTCTATTTTTAAAAAAGTATTTATTGATCTGAATCAATTTTGTTTGATGGATGTGCGCATATATTTTTCTACAGGTATCTGCATAGTCGCCAACGTTGTCACCATTGTCTTGATGAGCGCAGACAGATTCTGTGCTATCAGGTATCCCATGAGACACCGGCAGGTTTTCACAGTCTGCAGAGTCAGGAAACTTATCCTAATGGCCTGGTTATCAGCTGCCGTTATGGTCTTGCCTATTGCTCTTGTTAATCAGGTAAACCAGCGTCAGCGAAAAACAATGAAATAACTTATTCGGTTACTGATGATAACATGACAGGGAATCATTTCTAGGGAAGGGGTATGTTTACGAACAGTAGTTTCCAGGGTTTTGACTGAAGACAGCCAATAATAAATAAATATGATATTGGAGAGAAACTTCCGAGGCGATGGATCAGGGAATCATTTCAGGGGAAGAGGTATGTTAACAACACTCAGAAAACAAATCACAAATAATGAACAACTGATATAAATAAAAAGAACAACAGACAGCCCGAAATAGGATCGAACCCGTACTCCTCGGCACAGCGCCTTGCGACGAGAACCAAACGCTAGAGCACACGACCAACTAAGCTACATAAAAAAGTTGCTATTATTGGCTATGTCTTGCACGTAGGTGTACTCATGACTATAGTATAGGTTTACGATCACAACTCGGGAATAAATTGTGTATCTGTATTCTCCTATTAAGACAAGTATCTCCCGGATAGGATAGGACTGAATACTTGCGTTGCAGACAAACAGTAAATATGACGATTCATGAAAAATAACAGTTTCCAATGCTTTAGACCAGCTATTCATTTCAGTGGAAGAGGTATGTTTAACCAACTCAGGAAAGTACTTCTATCAACTATTTAAACAGTGACATGTCTGTGACATGTAAAATCAATCTCTCACGCAACTTATTTACGACTTGCTCTCTGAAGCACAACTTTGAAATACACTTAAAGACACTTTCACAATCAAATCATCTCTGTCCCTCACTTATCTATATTCTGTAGATTTCTAATTCACTTATTCTGGTTTTATCTATTAGTAGCATCTAATGCTCAACTACCAAGTTCGCAAGTCACTGCTATCCTTTCCTATGTTCTCTACTCTAAGCTTGACTAGTCTACATTTATGATTCTTGACTAACTCGGTTTACTACTTCTTACTTCTGTCTGACTTACCATCTCTTCTGACTCATGTCTGACTTACCAACTCTTCTGACTCATGTCTGACTTACCAACTCTTCTGACTCATGTCTGACTTACCAACTCTTCTGACTCATGCCTGACTTACCAACTCTTCTGACTCATGTCTGACTTACCAACTCTTCTGACTCTTGTCTGACTTACCAACTCTTCTGACTCATGCCTGACTTACCAACTCTTCTGACTCATGTCTGACTTACCAACTCTTCTGACTCTTGTCTGACTTACCAACTCTTCTGACTCTTGTGCCTAACAAACTGAAAACTTTTTGTGAAGAAGGCTAAATACTGAAATCTAATTTACATAATTTATGCGCGTGAAATACTTGCATCCAATCGTTTGTCGCGAAATTGTCTCAAGATGACAACCTACAACACCCTCCGGCCAATCGGTTCGCAATCCTGAACTATAGTTGACCTATGTCTCAGAATGGTTAAAACAGGCTATGAGTGACTTCAAAGTAACCATTGGTCAGCTTGACCTCTCCTGAGTTTCACAATAATGATGTTTAGTTCATCACTTAGACCTTGTTTGTCAATCTTTTTACCTGACGGTCAAGCCATATGTTTATCCACACCTTTTCAACAACTATAAAATTTTCATTCTCCCGAAACTTATGTCCAACTACCATTTTGCACCCACCTTGGTCACCCCCTTCCTCCTCGCCTTTGTCCACTACCCGCTATGAACTTTCCATTGCTTACGTACTGTCACTAACTACTGGCGACTGCTATTCTATGCCATTATTATAGTATGTTAAGGAATGGATACCGGCTGAGTAACCTGACCCATGCTCTAATTCACCTATTGTGTTACACATGTTTCATGTCTTTGTGAACACTCTAACGCTGTTTTTATTGGTTATATAAATGTATATTTTGACTATAATATAGGTTTATCCGAGGGACGAACACTAACCGTAACCCTTATGATGAGGGACATTAACCCTAACCCTTATTCCGAGGGACACTAACCATAACTCTTATTCTGAGGGACACTAACCCTAACTCTTATTCCGAAAGACACTAACCCTAACCCTTATTCCGAGGGACACTAACTCTTATTCCGAGGGACACTAACCCCAACCCTTATTCCGAGGGACACTAACCCAACATTTGGCTGTTTAATTAATTCTAATTGTGATTATATTGCACGGAGTTTGTCACTGATGCTTTAGTTTATATATACGTCTTTCCATGAAGATAAAACACACACGCTTCTTCTATTATGCATTCAAGTTAATTAGGGGAAGGTCTGTCTTATAATTTAAAACGTGTGTGATTAAAAATTGAATATTACAGACTGGAAACTTTTACTTTTGCCAAACTTTATTCTTTTCATTACGAGCATTACTATACTATATTATCAATACATAAGTATTTACTTTAGCTAGAAATTGTACGTTTTATGTCACGCTTATTCTTTACAGAACGTTTCATTCACCACAGCCTGTCAGAAAGAATCCCTGTCTCTAGCCAGATCTCCCACAGAACGTTTCATTCACCACAGTCTGTCAGAAAAAATCCCTGTCTCTAGCCAGATCTCCCACAGAATGTTACATTCACCACAGTCTGTCAGAAAGAATCCCTGTCTCTAACCAGATCTCCCACAGAACGTTTCATTCACCACAGTCTGTCAGAAAGAATCCCTGTCTCTAGCCAGATCTCCCACAGAACTTTTCATTCACCACAGTCTGTCAAAAAGAATCCCTGTCTCTAGCCAGATCTCCCACAGAACGTTTCATTCACCACAGTCTGTCAGAAAGAATCCCTGTCTTTAGCCAGATCTCCCACAGAACGTTTCATTCACCACAGTCTGTCAGAAAGAATCCCTGTCTCTAGCCAGATCTCCCACAGAACGTTTCATTCACCACAGTCTGTCAGAAAGAATCCCTGTCTCTAGCCAGATCTCCCACATAATGTTACATTCACCACAGTCTGTCAGAAAGAATCCCTGTCTCTAGCCAGATCTCCCACATAATGTTACATTCACCACAGTCTGTCAGAAAGAATCTCTGTCTCTAGCCAGATCTCCCACATAATGTTACATTCACCACAGTCTGTCAGAAAGAATCCCTGTCTCTAGCCAGATCTCCCACATAATGTTACATTCACCACAGTCTGTCAGAAAGAATCCCTGTCTCTAGCCAGATCTCCCACAGAATGTTACATTCATCAGAGCCCTCCTGAAAGAATCTCTGTCTCTAGCCAGATCTCCCACCGAATGTTACATTCATCAGAGCCCTCCTAAAAGAATGCCCGTCTGACTCAAGCCAGATCTCCCACTGAAGGTTGCATTCACCACAGCCCGTGTTAATGCCCGTCTGACTCAAGCCAGATCTCCCACTTCGTCTGTTGTCATGTTCAAGGTCTCTTCGATGTCTTGAATCCACCCTCTTCTTGGTCTGCCCCTGAAGCGTCGCCCAGGAACCATACCAATTTATTGTTCTTTCCGGCTCGCTGTGTGTGTTTTTTTTTTATATGGCAATAGTATTGTAATTTCCTCTGTAGAATGGTGTTTATAAGCCAGTTCTTTTTAATGTTTAAATCCTTTAGTACGTCTTCATTGCCCTTTTTCATTACCCAAGGTACTTTAAGGATTTTTCTGCAGCATTTTTTATATATATATATATTTTTTTTTCCTTTTTGGCTGTCATATCCCCAGTCAGTAGTTTGCCGTTGCTTTCTGATTGGCTCTGGCCACCTAATACCTTCGGTCCCTGTTATACACTGAACCCAATACCGGGCCGTTCCATTTCCTGCCTTCAAGACCGTTGTCGACTGAGTCGAACGTTTTATCTACAGTGTTACAAATTGAAACCACTTCTACAAAAATATCCATTTTAAGAATAAGTGGAAAGTACTAGACTCCAGACATGTACACATTAAAACTCTGCGCAATTTCCAAGACTAGAAAGAAATTGCCACTTTGGGATGAGAACAGACTTCTGTGATAATATTTGCATGTATGATCACAAAAGTACATACATCTATGGGAGACAAATAATAATAAATTACTATTATTATAGAGGGAAACTTCCGAGGCGATAATTCAGGGAATCATAGTATGAAAAGAGGTATGTACTACAGCACTCAGAAGCTGGTTGGCAGTGTTCCTAAGCATTCGGCTTCTCGTGGCAAGGCGCAGTGCCATGGAGTACGGGTTCGATCCTGCTTCGGACCATATATTGTTCTTTGTTTTTTTCTGTTGTTGTTTATTTGTCATTTTTTCTGAGTGCTGTAGTACATACCTCTTCCTTCTATGATTCCCTACATACCTTCTATGATTCCCTACATATATCTATGTATGACGGACTTATCCAGCATTTTTACTTTCAAAAACTTTATCAAACAGTAAATTTTTATAAGGGATTCACTTTCTCCTGCTAAATGGAGTCTGATGTACAGGTGGCTGTTTGTAAGATGACGTATATTGGATTCTTTTACAGGTAGTGACCCAAGAGTTTGGCATTAACAACGTGCACTGTACAGAAGTCTGGCCAAGCCACACACTGCGCCAGGTCTATGACGTAGCGTTTCTTGTGTGCATTTACTGGGTGCCTGGGACAGCGATTGTTGTCCTGTATTCTCTGATGGGTTGTCGTCTGTGCGTTCAGGATACCAGTTTACAGAGACAGGTTAGTTTATGATGCAACAGACAGACTAACATGCATTTATGTTGCCACAGTAAACTATGGGATATAGGAGCGTAGGTTGATACAGTAAGATATGTGATATAGGAGTGTAGATTGATACAGTAAGTTATGGGATATAGGAGTGTACATTGATACAGTAAGTTATGGGATATAGGAGTGTAGATTGATACAGTAAGTTATGTGATATAGGAGCGTAGATTGATACAGTAAGTTATGGGATATAGGAGTGTAGATTGATACAGTAAGCTATTGAGTATAGGAGTGTAGATTGATACAGTAAGTTATGTGATATAGGAGCGTAGATTGATACAGTAAGTTATGGGATATAGGAGTGTAGATTGATACAGTAAGTTATGGGATATAGGAGCGTAGATTGATACAGTAAGTTATGGGATATAGGAGCGTAGATAGATACAGTAAGTTATGGGATATAGGAGCGTAGATTGATACAGTAAGTTATGGGATATAGGAGTGAAGATTGATACAGTAAGTTATGGGATATAGGAGTGTATAGATTGATGCAGTAAGTTATGGGATATAGGAGTGTAGATTGATACAGTAAGTTATGGGATATAGGAGTGTAGATTGATACAGTAAGTTATGGGATATAGGAGTGTAGATTGATACAGTAAGTTATGGGATATAGGAGCGTAGATTGATACAGTAAGTTATGGGATATTGGAGTGTAGATTGATACAGTACGTTATGGGATATAGGAGTGTAGATTGATACAGTAAGTCATGTGATATAGGAGTGTAGATTGAGACAGTAAGTTATAGGATACATGAGCGTAGATTGATACAGTAAGTTATGTGATATAGGAGTTTAGATTGATACAGTAAGTTATGGGATATAGGAGTGTAGATTGATACAGTAAGTTATGGGATTATAGGAGTTTAGATTGATACAGTAAGTTATGTGTTATATGAGTGTAGATTGATACAGTAAGTTATGTGTTATAGGAATGTAGATTGATACAGTAAGTTATGTGATATAGGAGTGTAGATTGATACAGTAAGTTATGTGATATAGGAGTGTTGATTGATATAGTAAGTTATAGGATACAGGAGCGTAGATTGATACAGTAAGTTATGTGATATAGGAGTATAGATTGATATAGTAAGTTATAGAATACAGGAGCGTAGATTGATACAGTAAGTTGTGTGATATGAGTAATGTGATATAAGTAATGTATACTGAGTGATTCGATGAGCATGATTGAAAAAAAGTGGAGGTTGGCTCTGTACGCACGCAATGGGTAGAGTCGTTGCAGAAATCCAAAATACGTAAGGTCACCTTTGTCTATGTCCCAGGACATGCGGGAGTACGGGGAAATGAAAGAGCGGACAGGTTGGCTAGCTACGCTGTCGTTGAGGATGGGCAACCAATGGATCGAGCGGACATCATCAATGCCCTCCGAGATGTGGGAAGAGCACAGGACTTCGACAAACACAGATCCACGTCACTTCTTCGGATGATGGAAATGGGAGTTAAAATGGGCACAGCCAGAAATGAGAAACTTAGTGGCCGTGTAAGAAGACTTATCAACCAACATAGAACTGGAGACGTCAGTCGCTGGACACTGAGGGAATCGCTGAGGAGGGGATCTGAGCACCTATGGACGTGTTCGGAGTGCAATGATGATGACCCGCAAATAACTCAATAACTCAATGTGATATAGGAGTGTAGATTGATACAGTAAGCTATTGAGTATAGGAGTGTGGATTATACAGTAAGCTATTGAGTATAGGAGCGTAGATTGATACAGTAAGCTATATGATATAGGAGCGTAGATTGATACAGTAAGCTATATGATATAGGAGCGTAGATTGATACAGTAAGCTATATGATATAGGAGCGTAGATTGATACAGTAAGCTATATGATATAGGAGCGTAGATTGATAAAGTAAGCTATGTGCTATAGGAGCGTAGATTGATACAGTAAGCTATTGAGTATATGAGAGTAGATTGATACAGTAAGCTATATGATATAGGAGCGTAAATTGATACAGTAAGCTATATGATATAGGAGCGTAGATTGAAACAGTAAGCTCTATGATATAGGAGCGTAGATTGATACAGTAAGATATATGATATAGGAGCGTAGATTGATACAGTAAGCTATATGATATAGGAGCGTAGATTGATACAGTAAGCAATGTGATATAGGAGCGTAGATTGATACTGTAAGCTATGTGCTATAGGAGTGTACATTGATACAGTAAGCTATGTGCTATAGGAGTATACATTGATACAGTAAGCTAAGAGATATAGAAGTGTAAGTTGATAAGTTGGTTGTACAGTTTTCTTTTTTTTCTTTTAGTCTTCCACAGGTTGTGAAGCAGGATCTTGATCAGCTTATGTTCACTGATCCTAACGGCAACAGCCATATATGAACTGATGTCTTCTTTAACACATTGCACTGTCAGTATCTTTGTCTCAATGCGTCTCATGACTATTTTGAACTCTTCATAAATAAAGTTAATATTCTGTCTAGTCAAGTATATGCATTGTTAACTTGTTCGTTTCTTCCTCTCATTACAATCTTTGATTATTTTAATCGATTCCGTTGAATGGCGTCTTGCACTGATTATACAGTTTGTATAATCTTACGATTAGGCCACTTAGAACCTCACTTGAGTGTGTTATGTACACAAGACTAGATTTATGTCCTTCCAGTACCTTTAGACGTCACTTTGAGCGCAATGTCTGCCTCGCCATAATTTGGGTGAGGTTCTCAACCGAATTAAATAAGTTAATGCTAACTGTTTTTGCTTGTCTTATTAGTGTTCCGTTCAATGTTTCTCGTGGTCAGTCTCTTTTTCTTTTTGCGTTGTTTCATATTTGAATGATTACTTTGTGTCTCTAATTAATTCTTCATATCACGTTACCGACATATGCCAATCTTTTCGACTTGATTATAGCAGAGGTTGATGGTTGCCTTGTCTTATGTTTGCGCAAGGCTTGACTTCATTCGATTTCTTAACCAATCTTATCTATGTAAGGATTTATCATACATTTTATTAGAAAATCCTTCGATCTGTTTTATGTTTCTTGATAAACAAAAACAGAACTCAGAACAAAAACAGAACTCAGAACCAGAAAATTTCTAGAGTTTGTTAATTCAGCACAGACAAAAGCAGCACGGATGGTAAGGATACGGACATCTCAGACAATGAGAGCTCCAACTGTGGGCATTAAGATTATCGGGGGCCTCGGTAGCCTAGTTGGGAAAACCAACCAACTGGGCTACCGACGTTCAGACAACCAGTGTTCGATTACCGCTGGGAGCAGTGTGAGTTGTACTTGTGGCTGGAAAAAAAATACCTCAGCGATCGACCCAGCCGCTGGCAGAAATGGGTACGAGGGTATTACCTTGTAACAACAATTTTCACCACTGTAGATTACCGCTGCCAGGGAGCCCAACAGGGAGTTTAAGTGAAATCATTTTCAGCTGTGGGTCGTCTGTAACAACAATCTTCATCGCTACAGATTGCTGCTACCACTGAGCAATTGGGAGTTGAAGTGAAGTGCTGTTCAGCTGTGGGTCGTCTGTAACAACAATCTTCATCGCTACAGATTGCTGCTACCATTGAGCCCAACTGGGAGTTGAAGTGAAGTGCTGTGGGTCGTCTGTAACAACAATCTTCATTGCTACAGATTGCTGCTACCATTGAGCCCAACTGGGAGTTGAAGTGAAGTGCTGTTCAGCTGTGGGTCGTCTGTAACAACAATCTTCATCACTACAGATTGCTGCTACCATTGAGCCCAACTGGGAGTTGAAGTGAAGTGCTGTTCAGCTGTGGGTCGTCTGTAACAACAATCTTCATCACTACAGATTGCTGCTACCACTGAGCAACTTGGAGTTGAAGTGAAGTGCTGTTCAGCTGTGGGTCGTCTGTAACAACAATCTTCATCACTACAGATTGCTGCTACCATTGAGCCCAAATGGGAGTTGAAATGAAGTGCTGTTCAGCTGTGGGTCGTCTGTAACAACAATCTTCATCACTACAGATTGCTGCTACCATTGAGCCCAACTGGGAGTTGAAATGAAGTGCTGTTCAGCTGTGGGTCGTCTGTAACAACAATCTTCATCACTACAGATTGCTGCTACCACTGAGCAACTTGGAGTTGAAGTGAAGTGCTGTTCAGCTGTGGGTCGTCTGTAACAACAATCTTCATCACTACAGATTGCTGCTACCATTGAGCCCAAATGGGAGTTGAAATGAAGTGCTGTTCAGCTGTGGGTCGTCTGTAACAACAATCTTCATCACTACAGATTGCTGCTACCATTGAGCCCAACTGGGAGTTGAAATGAAGTGCTGTTCAGCTGTGGGTCGTTGACTTTATCGACTCGGGATGCTAACTTGTACCTGCCACCAGCCAAGAAAAAAACAACGAAGTGACGTGTTTCAAACAACAAACTAGAAAATCCACTAGGAAATAACGCGATCATAATAAAACACATATGCATTACAATAGTAAAACGGTTGAAAAAAAATGTATTATATCTTTTATTATACTGCTAGCTGCTTGTTTCCCTTAGAGGTTGCTAGTGGAGATGTGTGGAACTGTCTGAATATGGCTATTGTGTACCCAGATGTGTTGTACTTTAAGTTATTGTCAAATTTTATGCTGCATCCTATCTTCCCTGTTATTGCCTACATGGACTGTACATATAAGGTAGCCAACCCATAGGAGACATAATATTAACGCGCTCGTTTCGAAGACCGTGAGACAGAATTCGAAGACCGTGAGACAGAATATTAATGAACTTCAGTTTGGAGACCATCAGGTGATACGTGGGAAAATAGACCTATTAAAAGAAAGGTAAGAGCTCCGTCACGCTAAATAGCGGATAGGGAATATGGTGTTAATGACCATAATTTTTACAAACCTACGGAACATGCTTTTTTTGGATAATGTAGTCAGTATTACACCCGTGCCGATTTACCTTTCTAGAAAAAAATATCTGGTACTCTTTTAAGGCTGGGTGAACCCGGCAGCCGTCTATCAGTATCGATCCCGATCTCTTGTCCTTTGTAGTTCCGTTCACTAACCGCTGCGTTATCGCAGCTCCCAAAATAGACCTTTAGGAACACTTAAATAGACTTAACAGCACAGGCACGCAATACAACTGGACATTTTTTTTTAATAGCATTGAAAACTTCACAAATGAGAAACAAACAAAAAATCAACATAACTGTAAATATCAGACAATTAAAACAAGTGAAGAGGGAGCCGCGATAGCTCAGTGGTTAGTGAACTGGACTACAAAGGACAAGAGGTAGGGTTCGATCCCAACCGACGGCTTCCAGGTTCACCCAACCTTTAATGGGTACCGGATTTTTTTCTGGGAAAGTAAAGCGGCACGGGCGTAATACCGACCACATTACCCCAAAAATAATGTGCCGAAGGTCTGTAAAATTTATGGTCACTAACACCATATTCCCTATACGCCACTTGGCGTGACGGGGGTACTTTACTTTTTTTTTTTTTTTTAACATGTGAAGGAATTTAAATACTTAGAAAGTCTAGTGGCAAATGACAATTCACAGTGAGAAATAGACTGGATGTGCAGCAAAGTTTGTCATATCATCGGACAAATATGACCCATGCTGTCCAACAAGGAAGTATCACTAGAGGTAAAACGGGCACACTACAACACAATCTTCATCCCAACGTTGTACTACCAATGGACCCTTCACTTGAGAACAAGAAAAGTAAATTATACCGACAATGAAGGTGTTAGGTGCACGACAGGAACTAGCCTGAGAGATAAGATCAGAAATGAAGAATTGAGAAAAAAGCTAGGAATAATTTATGCCATTAAAGAAATAAAGAAATAACAAAATAGTGTGGCCACGTGATAAGACAGAAAGATCAAAATACAACACAACGAGGATTTAATGAATGTTTGATGATGTCGTTGTTGTTGTTGTTGTTTATGATGATGTTGTTGCTGTATTGATGATGTTGTTGCTGCTATTTCGTTGTTGTTAATGTTATAGTTGTTTTTTTAATTAATGTTGTTATTAATGTTGTTGCTGTTGATGTTGGTCTTGCTAATGTTGTTGTTGTTTTGTTGTTAATTATGTTGCTTTGTTTTTGATGTTATTGTTCTGTTGTTGATGTTAGTTTTGTCGTTGATGATGTTGTTGTTGATGTTGTTATAGGTAATGTTATTATTGTTGTTGATATTTTTTTTATTGTTGCTGATATTTTGTTAACATTGTTGTTGTTAATGTTATTGTTTTGTTATTAATGTTGGTATTAATGTTGTTGTTGTTGTTGCTGCCGTTGTTGTTGTCTATGTCATTGTTATTGTTGATGTTATTATTGTTTATGTTTTTGTTGTTAACGTTGCTGCTGCCGATATTAATGTTATCGTTTTGTTGTGCTAATATGATTATTGATCTATTATCTGGAGTCGACATGACCCGTTAGATCTTCTACCCAGAAGGCAATGTAGCATGACGAACTGTCTTCTCCTGGTCTCCGCTGAAGATGGTAGATCCTCCGTTTTAATCCTGAGGGTACTACAATACTAGTCACGCCCAAACAAAAAAAATCACAGCAAGGACGACAACGCAAGCGTAAAACCATCATCATCATCAAGTACCATGCCTGCTGGAGTAGGTGATCATGTCTCTCCACAACTTTCGATCTCGACAGCTATTTATAATTTCTGCTGATGACCTTCTGCCAGCCATTCTCTTAAACTGTTTGGTATTATTTCTCTTTGCTTCCCTCTATCTTTTCGTCCCTCAAATTTTCCATCTTGTTACAATATGTTCCAGCTGTTTCCTTCTCATTACATGGTCAAAAAATGATGATTGTTTCTTCCTAATATTGGAAATTAACTTTCTTTTTTTTCTGTGGCCCCTTTCACAACGTTTTATAACTCTTCTTAGCTGTCCATGGTAATCTCAACATTCTTCTGTAAAACCGCATTTCTACAGCCTCCAGTGATTTTCTTATCTGTTGTCGTATTGTCCATGATTCCCGTCCATATGTTAAGACGGGCTCTACATAACATCCAAGAAGCGTAAAATAGAAACACTTAAATAAACATTACAACGTCAGCCAAGCAACATTTCGTTTGTCGTTACGTTGCACGAATATTTGACTGTCGTCTTACATATTGATTGATTTGTTCATTCTGACATTATACATCCTTGATTGACGTGTCCTATATCTAACTAGTTTATCCATCAATCACAGTATTCCTTACAATCTAAAGATGAAGTCCTGATAGCCAGACGGAGACTGGCCCTGATGATGATCATCATATCCGTCCTATTCGCCGTGTGCTGGCTGCCGTATAATATCTTCAATATATGCCTGGACTTTGAGCTTGACACACCTGGACAGTTTCTTGCCATCTACCCGTTCACCATTCTCCTCGGCCACTCCAACAGCGCTCAGGTTAGTTACTGAGGAGTTCACACTGACATCCATGTGACATAGTTGTTTCAGTGTGTGAGAGAGTTGCGCAACGTCACCCATTGTTTAGATGGATCTTTTTTTCTTCGTTCGCTCACTGTGGTCTACAGCTGCTAAGATGTCACATTAATGAACTTGTTTGTCTTTAACAGCCTCTTCAGAGGGCCTTAATGGTGTGTGTTTAATTTAATTCCACGTGACCAGTGTGCAAGTCTCAAAGCATTGTACTGGTTGCAGTCTTGTGCGATGAGTGATGCTGTCTCTCATGCTTGTCCAAACGTACACATATTTGTGTCTTCAATTTTTAACTTGCTAATTAACACCGGACTACGGGTCATGATATGAGGCTACCAAGGTATGGTGTTCAAAATTGTCTTATGTCCTATTAATAGTTTTTTTTGGTTTTTTTTTCAAGACTTCTTTCTTTCTGGCTTTCACCCGATGATACTATAGGAATGTATATATCTCATCGTCATTCGTCTTTAAAATGACGTTAAATGGGTGCATATGTATTGTGGTTTATTTACGCCTCTCGGCCTAACACTTCTGGCTTGAGTAGAATATTTTTTAGCACCGGATTGCATTCCCTCTTCGATCCCTACTGGCTTGGCCAAATCAGACCAGTTAGTCTGTAACTAGCGGGCACTGCAAAGAGGTGGAGCAGGAATTGGATGGTTCTAGTTCACCTATTATTGCGGAAGCCATCAGCTAAGAGTAGTCGGCTGCTTCCAGCTCTATTGCTCTCACGCCTACTTATGTTGAGGCGAAGGCGCGCCTCCCAGCAGCAGAGCTGGAAGTTGTCAGCGACCCACAGCTGATGGCTTGCACCAGGATCGGTCAAACACAACCATCCAGGCCCTGCTCCACCTCTCCGTGATGCCTCTACTAACAGACTAAACTGTCTAGTCTGGCCAAACGAGTAAGAATCGAAGGACAACAACGCGGTACTCAAAAATGTTGTGCTGGAGTCGGATGTGTTGGGCCAAAAGGCGCAAATATCTTGGTTATACTGTAAACCACAACACGATGCAGACAAGCCCACTTAACGTTCTTTTAAGGGCGGATGATGAAGAGGTGCATTCCTTTACTCAACGAACGCAAGCAAGAATCCTTATGAATTTTAATAACCATGTTGATATATATGCTACAAGCTTAATTATGAACAAAATGTAAAGGCACTGAGCTTACGTTTTTTTAAGTCAAGTAATAATATTAACACATGTGCAGTTCGTACAGAGAAAGGACTCAGCGAATGTTTCCCAATAGAAACAGTGGTTAAACAAGGATCTATTTAACCGCCCTTGTTAATTGCAATTGTTATTGACTTCATAATGAAGAAATGCTGCTTCTTCTACCTTTTAGCTCCCAGTGGAGCATAGGTCGTCAACAAACACTTTCCAAGTCGTTCTGTTTTTTGCAATTCTTTTAAGATCATTCCATGTCTTCCCCATCATCTTCATCTCTGCTTCGATCTGTCTTCTCCAAGAATTCCTTGGTCTTCCTCTTTGTATTTTCCCCTGGGGATTCCAAAAAAGGGCCTGTTGTGTAATACTCTCAGTTGGCTTCCGTTGTGTGTGTCCTATCCATCGCCATCGTCTTCGCTGTATCTCTTTATCCACTGGTATTTGACCGGTACATTTCCATAATTCCACGTTAGTGACTTTGTCCTGCCATTTCCATCCCTTCATTCTTCGCAAGCATCCATTAATGAAAGTCTGTACCTTCATGATTGTCAATTTTGTTAATCTCCATGTTTCACAACCATATAATAGGACCGACTTAACATTTGAGTTAAACATTTTTATTTTTGTATTTAGTCTAATTTCTTTGGATTTCCATATGTTTCCCAGTGCAATGAAAGCTCCTCTTGCTTTGATATCCTTATTTTGGTTTCATTTTCTGTTCCTCCCTCTTCATCTATATTACTGCCCAGATATATGTAAGATTGTACGTCTAGTAGAGGTATTTCTCCTAGTTTTATTTGGTTATTGCCAACTGCATTAATTCTCATAATGTTGGTCTTATCTCTATTAATCTTTAGTCCTAGCTGTTGTGATCTCTCATCTAATATATTCATTTTATCCTGCAACTGTTGATGGCTGTGTGATAGGAGAGCTATGTCATCAGCAAAGTCTAAATCATCAAGTTGTTTGGTCAGTGACCACTGGATCCCATTTCTGTTGTTTTGAGTTATTTTCATAATCCAATCTATGGCCAGTAGAAAGAGAAATGGAGATAGAAGGCATCCTTGCCTTACTCCTGTTCTTATTTCAAATGCTTCTGTAAGCTGTCCTTCATGCACCACACTACATTTTGTTCCTTCATACAAGGTTTTTATCAGGTTAATAAACTTTATGGAGATTCCGTAATGACTCAGCAACTTCCAAAGCATTCTTCTGTCTAAACTATCAAATGCCTTTTCGTAATCTATGAATCAAATATAAAGTGGGGGTTTTAGTTCTAAACTTTGTTCAACTATTATACGTAGAGTAGTTATTTGATCAGCACATGATCTGTTCTTCCTAAAACCTGCTTGTCCATCTCTCAAGTGTTTCTCTATAGCCTCTTTTAGTCTCTCCAGAATGATTCTGCCTAATATTTTTCCTGGCACTGATAGTAGCATAATTCCCCTATAATTTGTGCACTCCTGTAAACTTCCTTTCTTTGGTAGTTTGATCATATAACCTTCTCTCCAGTCTTTAGATATTTCTTCCCTCTCCCAAATTTTATCCAATAGATCATGTAACATCTTGGCAGAGGTGTTAATATCAAGAAATGCTGCACTGGTAATACAAGGCATCGAATTTGGAGGACCTCAACTTTGCTGATGACATAGTTCTCATCAGCAGTCAGATAAAAACGATACAGGAAAACACAAATGAACTATCATCAATAGCCAGCAAATTTGGGCTTCAGATCAATCATGAAAAGACTAAAGTCATGAAAAGCTTAATTCCAACAAATGACAGAATATACATGGAAAACAAACCAGTGGAAGAGATCGATCACTTTATCTCTACTGGAAGTCACATTGATCGAGAAGGGGATACAAGCAAAGAAATTAGATTCAGAATAGCTAAAGCAGGAATGTCTTTCAGAAGCTTTGAAAAGTTGTGGAAATCAAAACTCATCAGCACAAACACAAATACGTAGGCTATTCAAATCAAATGTACTATTTACCCTTCTACCCTTACGTATGCGTGTGAAAGCTGGAAAACAACAAGAGACATAGAAACAAAGTTGAACGCTTTCGAAAATAAATGTCTAAGGAAAATACTTGGTATAGCGTGTAACGAATTCAAAACAAACGAGGAAATTAGAGAAATCGCCAATAAACCACTAATATCTTCAGTAATAAGGAAAAGACGATGGCCATATGTTGGACATGTGATGAGAAGAGATAATAACCGAATAGCAAAGCAAGCCCTCAAATGGGAAACAACAGGTAAGAGGATAAGAGGAAGAACCAGAGAGACACTGAGAAGAACATTGATGAGAGAGGCAAGAGCAGCAGGATTCGGCTCCCTCAATGAGATAGAGTTGCTTGCACAGAACAGAGAGAAATGACGAGATTTGATAAAATATCCTTAGAATGATTGAAAACTGCTAGAATAACAATTTAGATAATAGAAAGAGTATCTGGGTCTATGACCTATGGGCCGGCTACAGCTCGAAAGGCCAATATATAGAATAATGTTACAAGCAATAAACATTATTCTTGCGTGAAAGAGTTAAGGAAAATAATGAGGAGAAACAAACGTAAAGAGAACATAACTGTTCAGACATGAACCCACCCAAGACGCCATGTCAACGTTGTGACATGGAAGCAGCGCTACATGTAAAAACTAGGATCTGCGTGAGGTGTAACGTATAGGACCGGCACACACCAATGTCAACAACATGAAAGATATATTAGCACCGAAATAAATAACATCAGAACTAAAATTACGAATATATAAAATGGTATTTAAAAAAGTAAAGTAAAGTACCCCCGTCACGCCAAGTGACGTTTAGGGAATATGGTGTTAGTGACCATAAATTTTACAGACCTGCGACACATGATTTTTGTGGTAATGTGGTCGATATTACGCCCGTGCCGCTTTACTTTCCCAGAAAAAATCCGGTACCCATTTAACGCTGGGTGAACCCGGAAGCCGTCGGCTGGGATCGAACCCTACCTCTTGTCCTTTGTAGTCCAGTTCACTAACCACTGAGCTATCGCGACTCCCATTAAAATGGTATATCCACTCAATATTCCTATATGGTGCAGAAAAATTGGCATTAAATAAGAAAATAGAGCAGAAACCGCAACCTTTAAAGAATGGATTTGTAGAAAAACGGGTAGAATGTGATGAAAAGAATGGAAGACAAACAAGGAAATTCTGAATCAACAAGACAACATTTTTGGGACATGTAAAGTGACACAATACCCGATTAAAAGTCATCTCGGAACGGAAAGTAGAAAGAAGGCGAGGCAGACCAAGACTAAAGTAGACTGATAAACATAAAAAGGTGGATGGGTTAATATTCTTCTACTTCTTCTGCGATCATGGCTCATTGTTGTTGTTGTTGTTATGGATCCAGTGACCTTTGAGCTGATGCCCTTCGGCCCAATGCCATGTAGTAGTATCTGCAGGTATTTTTAAGTTCTGCTGTTGTTCCGTACAGAGTATTCCATTTGGAGGGTCTTTGGGGAAATAATGTTGTTCTGATGTCAGTGAGCTCTGGACATTGAAACAGGTGGTGTTCTACAGTTTCTTGTGGGTGATTACAGAGTGGACATACTGGGGTATGGTTTTGTTGTATTCTATTTATGTGGTTATTCAGCATAACATGTCCTGTTCTCAGTCTCAAGATGGTGGTTTGGTCTCTTCTTGTTAGGTTGTTGATGTTGTCTTGTGGATTTCGTCTTGCCATATATTTAAAAAGCTCTCTCCCTGTTTTCCCTAAGGCCCATCCATTCAGCACTCCTCCCTACTGTTGGAGTTTATGACTTGTTTGGCTGTGTCTAGTGTGATGGATGTATGTATCTGTGTCTGTTTAGATCCTCTCTTAGCTAATGTATCTGCCTTATCATTTCCTGGTATATTTGAGTGTCCTGGGATCCATTGCATTACCAATCTTATGTTATGTGTTTCAATGAGTTTGTCTGTGTCTATGATAAGCTGTGTGAGTTCTGGTTTGTTCGTGTTGTTTTCCAGTGCTTGCAGAGCCGATTTGGAATCTGTAAATATGACTGTGTTTGTTTTCTTTGATGGTGTGGTATAGAAAATCGTATTTAAATGATAAATTGCTGTTTCAATAGCTGTTATTTCTGCTTCATAATTGTTACAGACTTCACCACAAGGGCCACAAATTTCTTCTGCTGTCCCATCTGGATAATGTATTAATATTCCATATCCAGCTTTTGAAGTAGCATTAGTGGCTGCACCATCTGTGTATATATGTATCCAGTCTTCTGGATAAGTATCTATTGTTTTCCTTGCTGCTAGTGTTACTGATACTGGGTCTACTTTTTTACCTATTCTGTTACATATCTCTACATTTATTTCAGGTTTTTTATAATTTGTACTTGGTGGCATTTCATTGATGACTCTTGATGTTTGTAGTCGTTTTTCAGGTAGATGGAATTTCTTTTGTATATTTCTAACATGTTGTAATACTGACATCTGCTTAATTCTTTGTTTTGGAGTCCATGTATCTACTAATTTTCTGTTAGGGTGGTCCTTCTCCATTCTTTTTTGTCTTTCATAGAGAACCATAGCGGCTTTGTTTCTCCTCAACTCTAAAGGTTCCACATTGCAGTGGATTTCGCAGGCTGCAACTGGAGTGGACCTCATTGCACCGCTGATGAGTCGTAATGCATTATTTTGTATCTTGTCCAGTGCCATGTTAGTTGTTTTGCTGCATGTCACTAGGAGCGAGCTACCATGATCCAAAACAGAGCGAACATATCCCAGATAGAGATTTCTAAGAGTTTCTTTATCTGCTCCCCATAAAGTACTGGAAAGCCTTTTCATTAGTTGAAGTCTTTGTGTTGCCTTCTTAGTGAGATTCTCTACGTGTTTCTTCAGGTTCAGTTGTCGGTCTAGTTGTATTCCTAAGTATGTAGGGCGTTCCTCTTTTTGAAGACTATTGTGTTGGAGATTGAGTTTGATGTTTGTCTTAGCTATTTTGTTACTTTTAGTAAATACTGTATATACTGTTTTCTGTACATTTATTTTTATTTTCCAGGTATTGCAGTATTCTTCTAGGTGCCTCAGGTCTTTATTTAGTTGTGCTTCAGCTGTTCTAATATTTTCGTTAGTACTCCACATGACCAGATCATCCGCATAGAGAGCTTTTTTATTTATCAGGGTTTTGGTCAGATCATTGATATATATAAAAAAAAGGGTACAACTGAGTGGTGATCCCTGTGGTAATCCTTCTTCTAGCACCTCTTTGTCTGAAATGGATTCATTTAATTTAGTTTGTATTGTTCTGTCAACTAGGAAATATTTAACCCATTTGTACAGTTTCCCATGTATTCCTGCATCTCTCATCTTCAATAAAAGCCCCTTACGCCAGACTCTATCATAAGCCTGCTGCAGGTCTACTAGGATGGCTAGAGTATGTTGTCTCTTCTGAAATCCATCTTGGACCTGTTGTATTAACCTGAGGATTTGGTCTTCTATGTTATTGCCTGCCCTGAAACCAGCTTGTTCGTAGCACAGAGTATTAGAGGTTTCCAGATACCAGTATAGTCTGCTATTGACCATACTCTCAGCTATTTTACCTATGCATGATGTTAAGGATAGGGGACGATAGCTTCTGGGGTCATCTGGAGGCTTGTTCTTTTTGAGCAATGGCACTATATAGGCATTTCTCCATGTCTTGGGAATCTTGCTTTCTTTCCATGTTTTGTTGATCAGTCTGAGTAATGTTTCTTTCCCTGACTTGCCGAGATGCTTTATCATCTCATTGTGTACCTTGTCAGGGCCTGGGGATTTTCTACATTTTAATTTTCTTAATGCTTTTTCTAGTTCCCTCATGTTAAAATCTGCTTCAAATATTGCAGCATTTGTTGTTGGGGCTCTTTCAATTAATTTTAAATTATGTAGCTGAATTTTATCGCTATCTGTAAGTTTGCTCGCTCTGTTGACTGAAGCAAAGTAACTATTAAACTTTTTAACTATATTTTTTTTAGAGCTGATGATTTCATTATTAAATTTGATTGGTTTAGGATTTGGTTCTCTTTTATCACCAGACAAATGTTGCATAAGTCTCCAGGCTTTATTTCCTTCATGTCGCAGATCGAGTTTACTGCATGTTTCTTGCCATTTCTCTTTCTTTGCTTTTTTAGTAACTAGTTTGACCTTAGCACTAGCCTTGTTATAGCTTGTTTTATTATTCAAAGTTGGGTTCTGCTCAAGTATTGTTCTGGCTTTCTTTCTTTCTGATACTGCTGTCTCTAGTTCTGTGTTCCAAAATGGTCGATATTGTGTTCTACATCCTTTAGGTATAGTTTGTTCTGCAGTGTTGAGTATTATTTGTGTGAACATCTCGTTTAATTTTTCTACGCTGTTGTCTGTCAGATTTTTCAGGAGTTGGTCAGATTTTTCTTGATATGCCTTCCAGTCAGCTTTCTTGAAATTCCATCTCGTTCTCTGTTTTGTTTGGATTTTTGTTGTTTTTGTGTCTACTATGGTGACTATGGGTCTGTGATCACTGCCTATGTCATCAATGACTTCAATGTGGCAGTAGCTTATGAGATCAGCAGAGCAAATGGTCAGACCGGGTCTACTAAGGGAGAGATGAGCTCTATGTAGGAGAGTTGGTGTTGATTCTGCGTCCTGCATGATTGTAAGATTAGTTGATTGGCAAAGATCTTCTATGTATTTTCCTGTGGGATTTGAGTTAGAATATCCCCATTGTGTTGAATGTCCATTAAAATCTCCAGCCAAGATAGTTCTATGGTAGTTGACTTGATCAAGTTCTGTTATGTTACAGTTTGTGCCTGGTGGGTTGTAAACATTATAAATATTATATTTGCTGGATGCAAACCAAATTGTGATCATGGCTCATTCAAACTAGGATTCCGGACTTTCTTATGAAGGCAGCAGTCTGTTTAAGTGATTCGGTTGCCCCGTATAGTTTCTTTTTCAGTAGGGTGGGTGTGGACCACATTGTCCTTCTCAGGTCTGTGAACTGGGGCAATCCTGTAGAACGTGTTTAGTTATCATGCTATCCAGAGTACAGTGGCATTGGCTGGTAGTAGCTATTTTGAGTTTGGTGAACATGTGGTTTCTCATTCTGTTGTGGCCAGTGTGTAGGTGAAGTATGATGACTTGATTCCTCCTTGATAGTTGGAGGTATCCATCCCTCTCGTTATACTTTGGGTGTTCTTGTTTCCATTTGTTATGGTACTGGCCTTTGATGATGGGACAGGTAACTCTATGACAATGTGCACCATCAAGACTAGAGTAAGAGTAAAATGGCGCTCCATGGTTACCAACATTCGATTTGACGACGACATTCGGTGAATGAATGAATGTGAGGTATCAAGGGACACAATCGGAGAGTGGAGTAATAGTTACTCACTAAAAGTTTTCTTTTCAGTTATTTCCCCTTTCCTAATTACATAGTCCAGTCATAGTCAATAATCGCCATTTATAAATGTAGGCCTGATGGTTGAAAGGGAAGCCCTTGCTGATGTGACTTTTGTCAGCTGTATAATGCAGACGGCTGAAATCATTCTACCAACAACCGGCCCTACTCGCAGGGGAGTGCCCAGTGCCCTTCCTCACTATCATTATGTTGACCAACTCCGTGAAAAGGTTCCGCATTCCTTCATATCTTAGCTGTTTTGACTGAAGCTGGGATCGAGCCACTTCACTTTATCCCAAAGTCCGGCCGTTACCTTGAGGCTCTTACATAAACAGTCCCGCGCACGTTAATTCGAAACCGTACGCTTCGATTCCGCTCTTTACTACTAGTGATGAAAGCTAACTCAAAAAAAAAAAAAACTAACAATGGAGACTGCTAGAAGGAGATCAAAAGAAGATTAGTAATAACAACACAAAAATTAAACGCCATGAAGAATATGTGGCACAATACCAGCAAGGCAATACAATTAAAATAGTTGAGAACATGTAACAACTATGCAATAACTTCCAGAGAGTAGTCATTCAGTGGATACCATCACACTGTAATATACACGGGAACGAACGCGCAGACAAATTAGCTAAAGAGGGAGGGAGATTTCCACAAGACAACCATCCGCTTAGTTATGATGAAGCCAAATCAATCCTCAAAGGTCAGTTCCATGAAAAACGGAAACGAGAACACCCAAAGCATAACGAGAGTGACGGATACCATCAACTATCAAGGAGGGATCAAGTCATCATACTTCGCCTACGCACTGGCCATAACAGAATGAGGAATCACATGTTCATCGTCATCATCGAGTGCCGTCTCCGTAACGAAGGTTGGCTACCATGGAGCGCCATTCTGCTCTGTCTCTTGCTTTGATGGTGCAGGTTGTCATAGGCTGGTTTGTCCATCTTTTGATGTTACTCGTCCATGTTAGTCTTGGTCTGCCTGTGCCTCTTTTACCTTGCATTTCCCCTCCAGGGTTACTTTTAGTAGGCTGTTGTGTCTTTTAACATGGTCCCAAAAATCGCATTTGTCTTGTTTGAATTGTGTTTAGTAGTTCTCTTTCATTTTTAGTTGTTTTAAGACTTCATCGTTTGTTTTATTTTCCTTCCATCCAATTCTACCTATTCTTCTATGTATCCACATTTCAAATGCTTCAATTCTCTGTTCTGTTTTCTTGTCTAATGTCCAGGTTTCTGCACCATATAGGAATATTGAGAAGATGTAACATTTTGCTATTCTTAGTTTTAGCCTTGGTGTTATTTGTTTTGATGTTAGTAGGTTCTTCATGACATTAAAATTACTTTTTGCCATTCCTATTCTTTTGTTTATTTCAGTTGTACATTTTCCATCACTGGTTATAGTATGTCCAAGGTAGTTGTAGCTCTGAACTGTCTTCAGGTCTATTCCTTCAATTTTGATATCCACTTGTGGGGTTGAGTATTTTCTTGTTTATGATCATAGTTTTAGTATTTTGATATTCATATCTAGTCCATATTTTTTGCTAGTCATGTTTATTTCATTAAGTAATTGTTGTAGATCTTTAGGATTTTCTGCTAGTAGTACAGTATCGTCAGCATATCTTCTTAGGTTATTGATTATCCTTCCATTAATTTGTAGGCCTGGCATCTCTATGATGTTTTTAAAGATTTGCTCAGTGTATAGATTGAACAAGCTGGTGATAGGATGCATCCCTGTCTTACTCCTCTTTTTATATCAATGGGTGTAGAGTTCTCTTTGTTATATTTTATTATTGCTGTTTGCTCCCAGTATAGATTACATATTAGTTGTATGTCATCTAGATGTATCTCTTTTAGGCATTCTATAAGTTGTTTGTGGTGTACTCTATCAAAAGCTTTGGTGTAGTTTATGAAGCAGGCATATATTGTTTTGTTTTCTTCTGTGTACTTTTCGATTAATGTTCTCATGCAGAATATGGCTTTTTTGTCCCGCTATTTTTCCTTAATCCAAATTGCTGCTCATCTAATTCAGTATTGATTTTATTCTGAATCCTTCCTTGTATAACTTTAGCAAGATTTTTGTAACATGGCTCATTAGGCTTATTGTTCTAAAGTCACTGCATTCAACTGCACCATTCTTTTTAGGCAATGCAATGAACGTTGATGTTTTAGTTCATTTTGTTTGTATCCTGTGTGGTATATGTCGTTGCATATGTCTATAATCACTTCAATGCCAACATCTTGACGCTGTTCTGGAATCTGTCTTATATCATTATGTAATCTATTTGATTCCTCTTCCTGTCTCCAGTGCTTTTCCATGTGTATAATTTCCTTTTCTCTTGCTCAAAGTAGGTGTTACATATTATCAGTCTGTTTTCTTCACAAAATTGTATTAATCTTTCTCCTCTGTTATTCCTTTTTCCTAAACCATGATCTCATATAATGGTCGTATATTTACTTTTTCCTACTTTAGCGTTCATGTCAACCATGACGATCAATGTGTCTGATGATTTCACTTGCTTTATAACTGTGTTTAGATCTTCATAGTATGCCTCTATTTGTTCATCTGTATAGTCTTGAGTAGGTGCGTATGTCTGTATTATTGCTATGTCAAATGGTTTTGCCTTCATTTTTAACAGTATAATCATTGTATTTCCATTGGGTATTTATATATTTTTGTAGCTCTCGTTTTATTAGAATGCCTACTCCTCTTTGATGTTCTGTTGTGTTACCTGAATATATGTATATTTATCGTCTTGTATGTATCCACTTTTCTTCCATCTTGTTTCTGATATGCCTAAAATATCTATGTTTAATCGCTCTGCTTCTACCATAAGATTTTCTAATTTTCCTTGTTGGTATAAGGTCCTAACATTCAATGTGGCTATTTTTAATTCGTTCTTAAAACAATAGTTAGAATTTCTGTCCATGGAATCACATGTTCACCAAATTCAAAATAGGTACAACCAGCCTATGCCACTGTACACTGGACAATATGACTACAAAACATGTTCTACAGGATTGTCCCCAGTACACAGACCTGAGAAGAGCAATGTGGTCCACACCCACCTCCCTGGAAGAGAAACTTTGTGGGGACAATCGAATCACTTGAACAGACAGCTGACTTCATGAGAGAGTCTGGAATCCTACTCTGATTGAGTCTTGATCGCAGAGAGAGAGAGAGAAAAAGAGAAAGAGAGAGAGAGAACATGTTTTTCCTGATAGCAACTTATGGCTGTTGAGTTATGGACAATCCTGTAAACAGCATGGAAGACAATCGATTCATTTGAAACACCATACTGCTGAGAAATCTTAAAGATACCTTGAATAATGAAAAAGAACAATGAAGACATATTAAAAGATTTCAACATTAAAAAGAGCCTGCGTATAAACACCATTCTACAGAGGACATTAAAATACTATGGCCACGTCTTAAGGAACAGCGGACTGGAAGGAACAATAGTGGAAGCTGTGATTCTTGGGCGACACATCAGGGGCACACCAAGTAGAAATGGTTCCAAGACATCAAGGAGAGCTTGAGCATTATAACAGAAGAAATGTGAGATCTGGCTAGAGACTGAGATTCTTTCAGACAGATTCTAACGAGTTCAACGTTCTGTAAGAGTCTGTCTAAAGACATACATTCTTTCAGGCGGGCTGTGAAGAATGCAACTTTCTGTAAGAGTCTGTCTAAAGACATAAGCACTATCAGGCGGACTGTGAAGAATGCAACGTTCTGTAAGAGTCTGTCTAAAGACATAAACTCTATCAGGCGGGCTGTGAAGAATGCAACGTTCTGTAAGAGTCTGTCTAAAGACATAAACTCTATCAGGCGGGCTGTGAAGAATGCAACGTTCTGTAAGAGTCTGTCTAAAGACGGAAACTCTATCAGACGGGCTGTGAAGAATGCAACGTTCTGTAAGAGTCTGTCTAAAAACATAAAACTCTATCAGGCGGGCTGTGAAGAATGCAACGTTCTGTAAGAGTCTGTCTAAAGACATAAACTCTTACAGGCGGGCTGTGAAGAATGCAACGTTCTGTAAGTGTCTGTCTAAAGTCAGAAACTCTATCAGGCGGGCTGTGAAGAATGCAACGTTCTGTAAGAGTCTGTCTAAAGACATAAACTTTTACAGGCGGGCTGTGAAGAATGCAACGTTCTGTAAGAGTCTGTCTAAAGACATAAACTCTATCAGGCGGGCTGTGAAGAATGCAACGTTCTGTAAGAGTCTGTCTAAAGACATAAACTCTATCAGGCGGGCTGTGAAGAATGCAACGTTCTGTAAGAGTCTGTCTAAAGACATAAACTCTTACAGGCGGGCTGTGAAGAATGCAAACGTTCTGTAAGAGTCTGTCTAAAGACATAAACTCTTACAGGCGGGCTGTGAAGAATGCAACGTTCTGTAAGTGTCTGTCTAAAGACATAAACTCTATCAGGTGGGCTGTGAAGAATGCAACGTTCTGCTAAGGACAGATAACCTGAAGGTCACTAGTAGAGATAGCTCCTTACCACTGTATATATATCGGCGATCAGTGAAGTCTGGGTACGATTTAAAACTCTTCTTCAGACTGCCTAGCCACACACAAAAAACCCCACGTTATAATTCACCTACACCAACTTAATTCACCTACACCAACTTAATTCACCTACACCAACTTAATTCACATACACCAACTTAATTCACCTATACCATCTTAATTCACCTACACCAACTTAATTCACCTACACCAACTTAATTCACCTACACCAACTTAATGTTCGATGATGAAAACGACAATTCTTTTTTATAGCAGCCATCGAGTGAACCCCAGAAAGAAAGAGAGAACTGCCTACTATTTTATGTTTTAAATAGTGGATTTTTGTCATAGTACCATTAAAATGCAATGAAAAGACGATTAGAGGCCACAGAGATGGGATTTCTCCGAAGAATGTTGAGCGTTGCCTAGAGAGTTAAAAAGACCAACAACGACATTCTCAAAGAGCTAGTGCAAAAAAAGAGCTGCAAAAAACATTAGAAAGAAACAATCGACATCTTTAGCACACATCATGTAAATATTAAAGTTAGATTACTTGGTAACAACTGGCAGAATACAGGGAACGAGATATCACGGACGACAAAGAGTAAAGATACTCGATAGCTCGGTGTCGTGGCACGGTAAACTGTCGGTAACAGAATTCATAAGATGCACTGAGGTCAGAGTATTGTGGACGGACATGGTCTCCTTCACCAGCCATTATGGCACATGATTATGATAATACCTGTGTGCCCTTATAATTCATATGTTTATGGTGTGATAATTATGAAATAACATGAGTGTATGATGAGCAACGACAATAAACTAAAAGATGTAAACATTAAATAGAACTGGATTATAAATACCCGTCTACAGGGAAAATTAAAATACTATGGCCGTGTCAAAAGACACAATGGGGGACTGTTGGTCTCGAGACAAGACGTCGGCCTCGATACAGAGAAGTTGTGAGTTCAAATCCCGGCTTCATCAGTTGGGATATTTATTTGTGATTTCTCTCTGCAGCAACCACCCCTGGTCTCAGCAGCGAGACCCGGCTTGAAACGTCAAAAAACTCATCGACGAAAAAATGTGAGTTCCTCCGAAGACGGAGTTATCTGCCTGTGCGGCGATGGACCCTTGTGCACACGGCTGCCAGGGAAAAACAGACTAACACAATATTCAGTTCCTGGTTTCTAGGAACTTCGCCTGAGGTGAAAGCTGGAGAACGGAAAATAATAATAATAATAAAAATAATAAAAATAATAATAATGATAATAATAATAATAATAAAATAATAAAAATAATAATAACAAATTAATAAAAATAATAAAAATAGTAATAATAATAATAATAATAATAATAAAAAAAATAATAAAAATAATAATAATGATAATAATAATAATAATAATAGTAAAAATAATAAAAATAATATAAAAAAATTAATAATAATAAAAATAGTAATAATAATAATAATAATAAAACAATGGACTGGAAAGAAAAAGAAAAGGGAAGATATGGTTCACATGCAATGCATCAGGGGCAGACCAAGAAGTAGGTGGTTTAAATACATCAAGGAGACCTTGAACATGACAACAGAAGAAATGAGAGATCGACTAGAGACAGAGATTCTTTCAGACAGGATGTGGTGAAAGCGACGTCCTGCAAAGGGCATGCTCCCTTATGATGATGATAATATGATAAGATGGTCTAATCAGCTCTGGAGAGGTCGTCAGAAAAGACTCACATTTATGACAAATGTGTTAAGTGGAGCGTTGTGAGTTAAACTGTAACGCTAAATGTAGCGTTGTACGTAGGGTCAACATAATTGTCCTCTTTCACCCGCAGAACCCAATCCTGTACTGGTTCATGCATAAAGGCTTCCGGTCATTTGTCAACAAGTTCATCAGATGTCAGTGCAAACATATTTGGTTTCGGAAAATATCATTGGTATGTTGGTTATTGTATTGCCAAGCTTATGTTGGTTATTGTATTGACTAGCTTATGTTGGTTATTGTATTGGCTATCTTATGTTGGTTATTGTATTGACTAGCTATTGCTGGTTATTGTATTGACTAGCTTATGTTGGTTATTGTATTGACTATCTCATGCCAGTTATTGTATTGACTAGCTTATGTTGGTTATTGTATTGACTAGCTTATGTTGGTTATTGTATTGACTATCTTATGTTGGTTATTGTATTGACTATCTCATGCCAGTTATTGTATTGACTAGCTTATGTTGGTTATTGTATTGACAATCTTATGTTGATTATTGTATTGGCTATATCATGTCACTTAATGTATTGACTAGTTTATGTTGGTTATTGTATTGACTATCTCATGTCAGTTAATTTATTGAATAGTTTATGTTGGTTATTGTATTGATTATCTCATGTCAGTTAATGTATTGAATAGTTTATGTTGGTTATTGTATTGACTATCTCATGTCAGTTAATGTATTGACTAGCTTATGTTGGTTATTGTATTGACAATCTTATGTTGATTATTGTATTGACTATCTCATGTCAGTTAATGTATTGACTAGTTTATGTTGGTTATTGTATTGACTATCTCATGTCAGTTAATGTATTGAATAGTTTATGTTCATTATTGTATTGACTATCTCATGTCAGTTAATGTATTGAATAGTTTATGTTGGTTATTGTATTGACTATCTCATGTCAGTTAATGTATTGACTAGTTTATGTTGGTTATTGCATTGACAATCTTATGTTGATTATTGTATTGACTATCTCATGTCAGTTATTGTATTGAATAGCTTATGTTGGTTATTGTATTGACAATCTTATGTTGATTATTGTATTGACTATCTCATGTCAGTTAATGTATTGAATAGTTTATGTTGGTTATTGTATTGACTATCTCATGTCAGTTAATGTATTGACTAGTTTATGTTGGTTATTGTATTGACTATCTCATGTCAGTTAATGTATTGACTAGCTTATGTTGGTTATTGTATTGACTATATCATGCCAGTTATTGTATTGACTATCTCATGTCAGTTAATGTATTGAATAGTTTATGTTGGTTATTGTATTGACTATCTCATGTCAGTTATTGTTTTCACTATTTTATGTTGGTTATTGTAATGACTATCTTGTGTTGGTTATTGTATTGGCTATCTTATGTTGGTTATTGTATTGACTATCTCATTTTGGTTATTGTATTGACTATCTTATGTCGGTTATTGTATTGACTATCTTGTGTTGGTTATTGTATTGACTATCTTGTGTTGGTTATTGTATTGACTATCTTGTGTTGGTTATTGTATTGACTATCTTGTGTTGGTTATTGTATTGACTATCTTGTGTTGGTTATTGTATTGACTATCTTGTGTTGGTTATTGTATTGACTATTTTGTGTTGGTTATTGTATTGACTATCTTGTGTTGGTTATTGTATTGACTATCTTGTGTTAGTTATTGTATTGACTATCTTGTGTTGGTTATTGTATTGACTATCTTGTGTTGGTTATTGTATTAACTATCTTGTGTTGGTTATTGTATTGACTATCTTGTGTTGGTTATTGTATTGACTATCTTATGTTGGTTATTGTATTGACTATATTATGTCGGTTATTGTATTGACTATCTCATGTTGGTTATTGTATTGACTATCTCATGTCAGTTATTGTATTGACTACCTTATGTTGGTTATTGTATTGAATATCTTATGTTGGTTATGGTATTGACTATTTCATGTTGGCTATTGTATTGACTATCTTATGTTGGTTATTGTATTGACTATCTTATGTTGGTTATTGTATTGACTATATTATGTCGGTTATTGTATTGACTACCTTATGTTGGTTATTGTATTGAATATATTATGTTGGTTATGGTATTGACTATTTCATGTTGGTTATTGTATTGACTATCTTATGTTGGTTATTGTATTGGCTATCTCATGTTGTTTATTGTATTGACTATCTTATGTTGGTTATTGTATTGACTATCTTATGTTTTTTTGGCCGTGTAATGAGAAGAGAACAACTGGAATATATTGTAACAACTGGAAAAATTGAGGGACGAAGAGATAGAGGGAAGCAAAAAGAAAAATTAACAGACAGCCTAAGAGAATGGCTTGGCAGAAGGTTAATAACAGAAATAGCTGCCGAGATCGAAAGTTGTGGAGAGACATGATCACCTACGCCAGATGACCCGGTACCTGATAATGATAATGATGATGATGATGATGATCTTGTTGTTGGTTATTGGATCTTTGGTTGGTTGTTGTATTGAGACTATCTCATGTTGGTTGTTGATATTGAGACTATCTCATGTTGTTGTATTGACTATCTCATGTTAGTTATTGTATTGAGACTATCTCACTTTGGTTATTGTATTGAGACTATCTCATGTTAGTTATTGTATTGACTATCTCATGTTGGTTATTGTATTGAGACTATCTCATGTTGTTGTATTGAGACTATCTCATGTTGGTTGTTGTATTGACAATCTCATGTTGGTTATTGTATTGAGACTATCTCATGTTGGTTGTTGTATTGAGACTATCTCATGTTATTGTATTGACTATCTCATGTTGGCTATTGTATTGAGACTATCTCATGTTATTGTATTGACTATCTCATGTTGGCTATTGTATTGAGACTATCTCATGTTATTGTATTGAGACTATCTCATGTTGGTTGTTGTATTGAGACTATCTCATGTTGGTTATTGTATTGACTATCTCATGTTAGTTATTGTATTGACTAACCCATGTTAGTTATTGTATTGAGACTATCTTAAGTTGGTTATTGTATTGACTATCTCATGTTGGTTATTGTATTGACTATCTCATGTTGGTTATTGTATTGACTAACCCATGTTAGTTATTGTATTGAGACTATCTCATGTTATTGTATTGAGACTATCTCATGTTATTGTATTGAGACTATCTCATGTTATTGTATTGAGACTATCTCATGTTATTGTATTGACTATCTCATGTTGGTTATTGTATTGAGACAATCTCATGTTATTGTATTGAGACTATCTCATGTTATTGTATTGACTAACCCATGTTAGTTATTGTATTGAGACTATCTCATGTTATTGTATTGAGACTATCTCATGTTATTGTTTTGACTAACCCATGTTGGTTATTGTATTGAGGCTATCTCATGTTATTGTATTAACTAACCCATGTTGGTTATTGTATTGAGACTATCTCATGTTATTGTATTGACTAACCCATGTTAGTTATTGTATTGAGACTATCTCATGTTATTGTATTGAGACTATCTCATGTTGGCTGTTGTATTGACTATCTCATGTTGGTTATTGTATTGACTATCTCATGTTGTTGTATTGACTAACCCATGTTAGTTATTGTATTGAGAAGATCTCATGTTGGCTATTGTATTGAGACTATCTCATGTTATTGTATTGAGACTATCTCATGTTGGTTATTGTATTGAGACTATATCATGTTATTGTATTGAGACTATCTCATGTTGGTTATTGTATTGAGACTATCTCATGTTATTGTATTGACTATCTCATGTTGGTTATTGTATTGACTAACCCATGTTAGTTATTGTATTGAGACTACCTCATGTTATTGTATTGAGACTATCTCTGTTATTGTATTGAGACTATCTCATGTTATTGTATTGAGACTATCTCATGTTATTGTATTGACTATCTCATGTTGGTTATTGTATTGAGACTATCTCATGTTATTGTATTGACTATCTCATGTTGGTTATTGTATTGAGACTATCTCATGTTATTGTATTGAGACTATCTCATGTTATTGTTTTGACTAACCCATGTTGGTTATTGTATTGAGGCTATCTCATGTTATTGTATTGACTAACCCATGTTGGTTATTGTATTGAGACTATCTCATGTTATTGTATTGACTAACCCATGTTAGTTATTGTATTGAGACTATCTCATGTTATTGTATTGAGACTATCTCATGTTATTGTATTGACTAACCCATGTTAGTTATTGTATTGAGACTATCTCATGTAATTGTATTGAGACTATCTCATGTTATTTTATTGACTAACCCATGTTAGTTATTGTATTGAGACTATCTCATGTAATTGTATTGACTAATCCATGTTAGTTATTGTATTGAGACTATCTCATGTTATTGTATTGAGACTATCTCATCTTATTGTATTGAAACTAACTCATGTAATTGTATTGAGACTATCTCATGTTATTGTATTGACTAACTCATGTTGGTTGACGATGTATATATTCGCTCTTGGTAGACCAAACTGAGATTCAAACTCGTCTGCAAGATATTCATATGTGAAATCTCCTTCATGTGAAATATAAAAACAGACCGAGAAAAAACATGAAGTCCGTTCGTAAAGCATGAAGAATATATGTAAACAAAAATGTAGGCATAAAAACATTTAAAAATTAAATAAAGTCTAGAAGAAAAGAGAAGCAAAAGGCAAGATCCCTCGACATAATAATTAATTCTGCAGCTGGGCCTGTCAATTTATCACTGGCAAAATAAGCCATTAGAAAAATTTCTCAGTAAAATAGAGTTGGATATATATATATATATATATATATATATATATATATATATATATATATATATATATATATATATATATATATACATATATATATATATATATATTTATATATATATAATTGTATGTCCCATTTTATTTATCTTATTACTGTTTGCCTATCTTTTTTTTCTATTTGCCTCTCTTTCTCTTATTCTCCTTCTAACGCTGACTCTTTTTATCTATTCCCCCCCCCCCACCCCTCATTTAAACTGATTATTTCATTTATATAAAAGTCTGTAAAACAAACACATTTATATATACATTTATATACTTCTTCTTTCTATGTATTCTGTTTCAGTTTCCCGGAAGCCACATCGAAAGCAAGTCTGTAGCAAAGTCCAGCTGCCACAAGATGATTGGTCAAAACGTTAGCAGAGACCAAAACGTCGCGGGAACAGCCCTCGTCTCGTCTCAGACAAGAACTGTCTTGGCATGCTCTGATAGCGTGTAAAACGCAATCTCATCAGTTATTCTTTCCCTTGAATTAAGATTAAATATTGCGTCAAATATAGTTCAAATAACAATGTTTATTAATATCAGGGACAGATATACATTACTTGAAGCAATGATGAAATTAATTTAAGTTGGCGCCCCTTTTAGATTCTCTTGTATTTAACAATCTGGACATATCTATATAAAAAGGCCTCATGAACACACAATGGTGCCTCTAGTGGTCATATCGTAGTTTGTACCTGATATGAAAAATGATTAATAACAATATAGTCGGACATATGACCACTGAGCACATGCCAACTAAGACAGACAGAAAGAAGCAAATAGATGAGACGAACATAAGTGCATGACATCCATGACTAAAATAAATCCAAAGAAGATAACACAGAATATTACTCACAACGGACATAGAATATAAAGAACCTCAAAAGATATAGAAAATAAAGAAGCTCAAACTGATATTTAGCAAATAGCGTAAGAGAAGTACATTCTTGTTTTTCAGCAAATTAACTATTACTAGACATCTAAAATTAAAAGCTAATTTCCAATATTAGGAAGAAACAATCATCATTGTTTGGGCCATGTAATGAGAAGAGAACAACTGGAATATATTGTAACAACTGGAAAAATTGAGGGACGAAGAGATAGGGGGAAGGAAGCAAACAGAAAAAATACCAGACAGCTTAAGTGAATGGCTTGGCAGAATGTCAACAACAGAAATGATAAATAACTGTCAAGATCGAAAGTTGTGAAGAGACATTATCACCAACGCCAGCAGGCCCGGTACTTGATGATGATGATGATGATGAGACATCAATACTAGCCTGAGTCATCAACAAGATCGAGGGTCCTCACCGGTTTCCCATAGTTTGTTCTGAAGAAATGCTTTCGCAAGTCGTATTTTTGTTCCTATTATGTTGCTTAACATAAAATATGTACCGCCTGATACAGACATTTGATAAATAACACTTCACAAAATGTGCATGAATCCTAATACGAAAATGTCGTAATTAAAATGTGATTACGTAGGTTTTCAAATAAAAATCGATGTGTACTTGATGGGATATAAGCAATAACAAATGTAAAAATAAAATACAACAAAAGAAAAGTTGGACTAGGTTACTCAATTCTGTGGGGAAATATGATCCACATTTAAATAACTACTAACTACTTTCTGATCTAAAAAAGGTCATATCAACGTCTTCATTTCTGAAAAAGGTCATCTCAGCATCTTTACTTCTAAGAAAGGTCATCTCAACGTCTTCATCTCTGAAAAATGTCATCTCAGCGTTTTGGCCTCTAAGAAAGGTCATCTCAGCGTTTTGGCCTCTAAGAAAGGTCATCTTAGCGTCTTGGCCTCTAAGAAAGGTCATCTTAGCGTCTTGGCCTCTAAGAAAGGTCATCTCAGCGTTTTGGCCTCTAAGAAAGGTCATCTCAGCGTTTTGGCCTCTAAGAAAGGTCATCTCAGCGTTTTGGCCTCTAAGAAAGATTATCTCAGCGTCTTGACTTCTTAAAAAATGGTCATCTCAGCGTCTTGGCCTCTGAAAAAGGTTATCTCAGCGTTTTGGCCTCTAAGAAAGGTCATCTCAGCGTTTTGGCCTCTAAGAAAGGTCACCTCAGCGTCTTTGCCTCTAAGAAAGGTCACCTCAGCGTCTTGGCCTCTAAGAAAGGTCATCTCAGCGTTTTGGCCTCTAAGAAAGGTCATCTCAGCGTCTTAGCCTCTAAGAAAGGTCATCTCAGCGTTTTGGCCTCTAAGAAAGGTCATCTCAGCGTCTTGGCCTCTAAGAAAGGTCATCTCAGCGTTTTGGCCTCTAAGAAAGTTCATCTCAGCGTCTTGACTTCATAAGAAATGGTCATCTCAGGGTCTTGCCCTGAGAAGCAATCAAAAATCTAAGAACGGTCCAAGTCTTTCGGATTACAACATATACTCATCAAGAACACCAGCCAGACGCATTCTACCTATTCTGTCTACATGCAATACTAAGCATCAGACAGCACCGTCGTGTCTCCATCACTGTTCTTAAAGGAGCAAACACTACAGCAGCATATTTGCCCTGCCGAATCACGTCGTTTGAGATGGCTAGGATACGTGACCCGTATGGAAGAAGGTAGAATTCCAAAAGACATTCTGTAAAGCAAATTGGCGACAAATGCGGAACCTATCGACTTACCAGCATTTAGTTTTAAAGATACCTACTTGTTCCTCATGAAACGATTCAACATCAACAGTGAAAATATGGAAACAAACTACAGAAACTGCGCGCACTGAATAAGAGTGGTATGAAAATTGGAGACATGAAGAAACAACATGTCAAGAAAAGAATATATATCAAAGCAAAGACACAGCAAAATCACTAATGTCAGTCTCTTCATCATTTGTAGTTGTAGTTGTGATTGTAGTTAGTCGAAGGCTCCGGTATCACTGCAAATGAACTAAAATCCGTAATTGCTCAACCGCCCGCAAATGGAATCATCCGAATTAACATCTCATCGCAATGAATGATCCAAACAAAAAGGCAACTGCAATCTTCATCATAGCAGCAATATCACACGCCAAATGACATCAGGCGTAACTGCACCGAAAGTGAAAGCAGCTAAACTGCCCTTTGTCACACGATATCATTATTTAACGTAAACAACCGGAATATCGAAACACGATCCGGATGAAATACACAGCTCACGGTGTGCACAGTGCACTAGACTCAATAGCTCGCGCAGCAAGCCAAACTTGGAATATGAGGAAACTGCAGCAAAGAACACTTCAAACAGAGCCTCAAACGGTTCCTGTCGCCTATCCACCATACTGACCGGATGTCTTATTAATAATTTATTCACTATATGTGAACAAGTCTTTGTCATTCTCGAACAAGACTATCCAGACATGACAAATACTGTGTTCGCTTTTTGAGAAGCCTACTATGACACCTCGATTATCTTCCGAGGTAGAAATTCTTCTATTATAACCATTTCATTGTTTCGTTCAAGACGATGTCTCATAAAATTGGTCATTTGCTGATAATGATGACTCCATTGTCCCTGTAGTAATTTCTCTTGGAAGTTGTGGTAGAGTTGTGGTTAGAGAACTGGCTTTTCTGTGAACAGGAACTAGGGTTCAACCCAACCCTTGTCTCCACATCAGAGGTCTTCTAAGTTCACCCACCGTTAAATGGGTACAGGAATTATAAGCTGGGAAATAATGACGACCTGGTGTAGTGTTGACCATAATACAATGACTTTATCATTGAGAGCGCATATTTTTACGTGTCAACATAGAAGATGTGTAGGGAGCCGCGATAGCTCAGTGGTTAGGGAACTAGACTATAAAGGAGAAGGGGTAGGGTTCGATCCCAACCAACGGCTTCCGAGTTCACCCAGCTCCAAAAGGGTACCGGATTTTTTTCTGGGAAAGTAAAGCAACACGGGCGTAATACGACCACATTACCCCAAAAATCATGTGCCGAAGGTCTGTAAAACTTATGGTCACTAACACCATATTCCCTATACGCCACTTGGCGTGACGGGTCACTAACACCATATTCCCTATACGCCACTTGGCGTGACGGGTCACTAACACCATATTCCCTATACTCCACTTGGCGTGACGGGTCACTAACACCATATTCCCTATACGCCACTTGGCGTGACGGGTCACTAACACCATATTCCCTATACTCCACTTGGCGTGACGGGTCACTAACACCATATTCCCTATACTCCACTTGGCGTGACGGGTCACTAACACCATATTCCCTATACTCCACTTGGCGTGACGGGTCACTAACACCATATTCCCTATACTCCACTTGGCGTGACGGGTCACTAACACCATATTCCCTATACGCCACTTGGCGTGACGGGTCACTAACACCATATTCCCTATACGCCACTTGGCGTGACGGGTCACTAACACCATATTCCCTATACTCCACTTGGCGTGACGGGTCACTAACACCATATTCCCTATACTCCACTTGGCGTGACGGGTCACTAACACCATATTCCCTATACGTCGCTTGACGTGACGGGTCACTAACACCATATTCCCTATACTCCACTTGGCGTGACGGGTCACTAACACCATATTCCCTATACTCCACTTGGCGTGACGGGTCACTAACACCATATTCCCTATACGCCACTTGGCGTGACGGGTCACTAACACCATATTCCCTATACTCCACTTGGCGTGACGGGTCACTAACACCATATTCCCTATACGCCACTTGGCGTGACGGGGGCTCTTTACTTTCACACAAGAAGTGCCGGAATTCTTTCTTCTTTAGCGAGAAATGTGTATGTTTGTATGTGTGTTGTCTTCTATTATGTCCTATAGCATAGTAGCTTGCGCGGAAATTAAATTTAATTGAGGAAAAGTTGCGCAGTGTCAGCCTCACTTTCTCGTCCATGCTTCGCCTGATGTAGCGTGGGCTTATCAACATGAATACCTTTGGGTTTTAATGGAGTAAGTTAACATATGATCTTTTTTTGCTCCTGATAGTTGGTAAATTTCAAGTCGAAGTGTTTTTCCTGGGTATGACTGCTGTGCAGGCTACAGCTTCTCTGACCCACATTGAGAGCTGCTGTCAAGTAAAAATAAAAAACAGATTCATCAACAATTACACAGCAATAACGTCATAACAAAAATTGATAATTTTAACGAAGAATATTTGGTAAATAAAGGGACGTTACTCATAATTTACTTTTTGTTTCAACATATTTTATAGTTATCTACCTTTGACATGATTTGTTTTTGTTTTCTCTCTTGAACTGTCAATGTGTCAAAGCCTACTTTAAACAGGCCTGAGAACAGAAAGAGAAACTTCGGAAAGCTTCCACTAGCGTGACGTATTTGACTTTACACGGTTGACATCATTCTAGAAATAATTGCCCCTGGTTACAAAGCTAAAATCGTAGCGCTAGTTGACAGTTCCAGGCTTTCCTTTCCAGTGCTCAGGTCAGACTATGGATCTTGTCTACACTTCCAGTATATTATTACCCTGTTAACTGAGCCTATTTGTTTCTCTGTAATGTGCAGTCTTTGGGTGTTTTCTTCTGTGTTGTCGTCATTCCGTATTTCTCGTTTTCTTCTGTGTTCTTAATTCTTTATCTTTCGTTTTCTACAATGTTATTAATTCTCTATCTCTCGTTTTTTTTTGTGTTCTTAACGATCTATCTCTCGTTTTCTTCTGCGTTCTTAATTCTCTATCTCTCGTTTTTGTGTGTGTTCTTAATGATCTATCTCTCGTTTTCTTCTGCGTTCTTAATTCTCTATCTCTCGTTTTTGTGTGTGTTCTTAATGATCTATCTCTCGTTTTCTTCTGTGTTCTTAATGATCTATCTCTCGTTTTTGTCTGTGTTCTTAATTCTCTATCTCTCGTTTTCTTCTGTGTTCTTAATGATCTATCTCTCGTTTTTGTGTGTGTTCTTAATCATCTATCTCTCGTTTTTGTGTGTGTTCTTAATAATCTATCTCTCGTTTTCTTCTGTGTTCTTAATTCTCTATCTCTCGTTTTTGTGTGTGTTCTTAATGATCTATCTCTCGTTTTCTTCTGTGTTCTTAATTCTCTATCTCTCGTTTGTGTGTGTGTTCTTAATGATCTATCTCTCGTTTTCTTCTGTGTTCTTAATTCTCTATCTCTCGTTTTTGTGTGTGTTTTTAATTATCTATCTCTTGTTTTCTTCTGTGTTCTTCATTTGCCGTTTCTAATTTTCTTGTGAGTTCTTCTATTTTCTAATTTCTATTAGTAAAGTAGTAAAGTAGTAGTTCTATTTCTAATTTCCCTATGTCTTTATAGACATGTACACCCAGCAGACAGCAGCCATCAGAATTAGTAACCAAACAGGACAGTTCTAATGAATAAAACAAGATGTCAGACAAGGCTGTGTTCTGTCGCTGGATTCGTTCTCACTTTACAGCTAAAATATTATTAGATCAATAGTAGACAAAAAAGAATTGATGACAACGGTCACAACATAAACAATTTCCGATATGTGGACACAAACTTACACAATCTTAATATAGAGAGGAGCAAGTAGTGGAGTGTACCGAACGCTAACACCATGTATGGCAACAGGTTTACCCAAAAGGAACACAACAAAATACTGACATTTTGTCCTACCTGCGGCCTTCATCAGAAAACGAGAACAACACAAACGAACAACGAAATCTATCTATATATCTTTCGTTCGCCTGAAGTATTGTTTATATCTGCAATGTCGTTTCCTGTATAAGTTTTTCTGTGTTTTGTAATTCTTGCAGTGGCCCAGAACAACGAAATAAAGATAAACTCTACTTCATCTAGGATGAGCGGGACACGTAAAGTAAGGAGAAATAAACAGAGCGATAAGAGATAAAATGGTGAAATGAAAGAGACATGTGCTATATATCGGAGGATTAAAATAGATAATATGTGAAAATAAGTATGCTAAAATATAAATATATAATTAAAGCGAGACTTAACTGAAGCAAGATCCAAACGCTACCAGCGAGTTATTAGACGGAAAGTCGGACGAGACAACAAGGTAGTAGAATGAGATGTGAGAATCAGTCAAGCGTGACACAGGTAATCACTAGAGATAGGAAAGTGTATATAACTAGCGAAAATTGGCAAACGAAGCCCGACATTACTCACGTAATATGGCGATTAATGAGGCGTAATAGGGGGATTATAGAGGACTGGGGCGCAGGAAAAGTAAGAGGGATGGATATTCAGATAGGAGTAGTGAAGCAGCTCTAAAAAAATGGAGGAAAAGTTAGAACTGGAATATAAAGTGCTAGAATATTTATTGATAAGGATAATAAATGTAAGTGGAGAAGTAGCAAACAAGAGCAATGCTGCTGTAATTATAAATATAAGTTGGTAAATAGGGATCATGATTTCTGTGGAAGGGTGCCAAGATACTTATAAATATGTAACATAGACCCTGAATATCGCCCGGGGATATCGCATCAGGGTGTGGGGGCACAAAATGGAAGCAAGGAAGGGAAAAATTGAGAGGAGGGATGGGGGAAACAGAACGGAGATTGGAGTGAAAAATGAAGGAGGGGGAAGTCGGGGGAAGAGAGAGGTAATAGATTACCTGTGAGAAGGAGATATCTCGATGCCCAATGGGGTGAGGCAACCCATATGGGCCATCAGACAATTCTTCAAAGTGAATCGTCTGCGGGTGTCAAAAGAACATGACAACAGGCCAGTCACGTGGCATCCGCCTTACACTGATAGCCCTTAGAGTTCAAGTGGGATGCTATTGGGGTGCCTGCATCTTGAGTGGTGTCATACAAATGTTCCCGGCCTCTCTCTCCTGTTGCGCCTATGTAGGTCATCTTTATTTGTATAACATGGGTTATCAGAAAGTGATAACTGTCGATATTTGGAAAAAAAGAACATTAAATATTTAGATTCCGAAAAGGCCATAAAGATGAAAATTAATATTAAAAATAAATCTAATAATAGTAAACTCTGACAAATGCTACGGGGCACTGGCAAAATGACTGCTGAACACCTGTTATTGAGGCTCTGTCAAAATGACTGCTGAACATCTGCTATTGGGGCTCAGGCAAAATAACTGACGAACACCTGCTACTGAGGCTCTGACAAAATAACTGCTGAACACCAGCTATTGAGGCTCTGGTAAAATGACTGCTGAACACCTGCTTTTGAGGCTCTGGTAAAATGACCACCGAACACCTGCTAATGAGGCTCTGTCAAAATGACTGCTGAACACTATTGAAGCTCTACGCATTTGGAGGAGAACAGAGAAGTTCCCTGTGGTCATCGTTAGTTTCAAAACTTTACAAGCTGTAGGGAGATATCACTAACCTTGATATGACAGCTACTATTTTGCTAATAGTTTTAAGAATGATCTCTAAGACCAAATGTAGAAAAAAGAAGCAGATGAGATATTATTGAGTACTTTCTGAAATGTACAATTTATTATGGGTGTACTGTTGGTGTTCCTAATAGCGTAATAGATACAAAGACAAGCGTCCTGCAACGTGCTAAGACCCCAACAATCATGTCGATGTCAGATGTCGAAGACTAAGATGGCTGGGGCACGTCCAGCGAATGGAAGAAAAGCGCATCCCCAGGCAAATACTATATGGTGAACTAACACACGGAAAAAGACAAATCAGCTGACCTAAACTACGATATAGAGATATCTGTAAATCATATCTGAATGACTTCTCCATCTGTGAAAATGACTGGGAGCATATGACAGGTGATAGCACATCATAGAGAGCATGCATAAAGAATGGTAGAACATCATTTGAGACTGTGATAAGGGCAAAACTTTGAAGAGAAAAGACTCATGAAAAAGGATGGAAAACCCTGTGGATCAGTGGGCCTTAATTGTTCATTCTGTGGCCGTGCGTGTTTGTCAAACATTGGTAGAATTAGCCACGAGAGAAGCTGTTCGACAAAAACAAAGCCTCAAAAGAAATACACAATAGCCTCCACTAGACCGTCTGACAAGACGAAAAAGGCCGCAATTCACTAGATACGAAGACAAGATTTTGATTTATTTTCCATCTTATTTATTTTTTCCCTCACGTCATCAAAACAACATCAAAGTGTGGACAGGCCTCTACAGTGCAGCTTAGAGTTATAAAAAGTGACTGAAGATAGAAAGAAATGGAGAAGGTTGATGGAATGTGTCAGTGGTCTCCCCATGACCCCCAGGTTGACGAAGTATGTCAGTGGTCTCCCCATGACCTCCAGGTTGACGAAGTCTGTCAGTAATCTTCCCATGACCCCCAGGTTGACAAAGTCTGTCAGTGGTTTCCCCATGACCCCCAGGATGACAAAGTCTGTCAGTGGTCTCCCCATGATCCCCAGGTTGACAAAGTCTATCAGTGTTCTCCCCATGACCCCCAGGTTGACAAAGTCTGTCAGTGGTCTCCTCATGACCCCCAGGTTGACAAAGTCTGTCAGTGTTCTCCCCATGATCCCCAGGTTGACAAAGTCTGTCAGTGTTCTCCCCATGACCCACAGGTTGACAAAATCTGTCAGTGGTCTCCCCATGACCCCCAGGTTGACAAATTCTGTCAGTGTTCTCCCCATGATCCCCAAGTTGAGAAAATCTGTCAGTGGTCTCCCCATGACCCCCAGGTTGACAAAGTTTGTAAGTGTTCTCCCCATGATCCCCAAGTTGAGAAAATCTGTCAGTGGTCTCCCCTTGACCCCCAGGTTGACAAATTCTGTCAGTGTTCTCCCCATGATCCCAAGTTGAGAAAATCTGTCAGTGGTCTCCCAGTGACCTCCATGTTGACAAAGTTTGTCAGAAGTCTTCCCATGACCCCCAGGTTGACGAAGTCAGTCAGTGGTCTCCCCATGACCCACAGGTTGACGAAGTTTGTCAGTGGTCTCCCCATGACCCCCAGGTTGACGAAGTCTGTCAGTGTTCTCCCCAAGACCCCCAGGTAGACGAAGTATGTCAGTGGTCTTTCCATGACCCCCAGGTTGACGAAGTCTGTCAGTGGTCTCCCCATGACCCCCAGGTTGACGAAGTTTGTCAGTGGTCTCCCCATGATCCCCAGGTTGACGAAGTCTGTCAGTGGTCTCCCATGATCTCCAGGTTGACAAAGTCTGTCAGTGGTTTCCCCATGACCCCCAGGTTGACGAAGTCTGAAAGTGGTCTCCCCATTACCCCCAGGTTGACGAAGTTTGTCAGTGGTCTCACCATGACCCCCAGGATGACGAAGTCTGTCAGTGGTCTCCTCATGATCCCCAGGTTGACAAAGTCTGTCAGTGTTCTCCCCATAACCACCAGATTGACAAAGTCTGTCAGTGGTCTCCTCTTGACCCCGAGGTTGACAAATTCTGTCAGTGGTCTCCTCATGACCCCCAGGTTGACAAAGTCTGTCAGTTTTCTCCCCATGATCCCCAGGTTGGCAAAGTCTGTCAGTGTTTTCCCCATGACCCCCAGGTTGACAAAGTCTGTCAGTGGTCTCCTCATGACCCCCAGGTTGACGAAGTCTGTCAGTGTTCTCCCCATGACCCCCAGGTTGACGAAGTTTGTCAGTGGTCTCTCCATGACCCCCAAGTTGACGAAGTCTGTCAGTGGTCTCCCATGACCTCCAGGTTGACAAAGTCTGTCAGTGGTCTCCCCATGACCCCCAGGTTGACGAAGTCTGTCAGTGGTCTCCTCATGTTCCCCAGGTTGACAAAGTCTGTCAGTGTTCTCCCCATGACCCCCAGGTTGACAAAGTCTGTCAGTGGTCTCCTCATGACCCCCAGGTTGACAAAGTCTGTCAGTGGTCTCCTCATGACCTCCAGGTTGACAAAGTCTGTCAGTGTTCTCCCCATGACCTCCAGGTTGACAAAGTCTGTCAGTGTTCTCCCCATGACCCCCAGGTTGACAAAGTCTGTCAGTGTTCTCCCCATGATCCCCAGGTTGACAAAGTCTGTCAGTGGTCTCCCATGACCTCCAGGTTGACAAAGTCTGTCAGTGTTCTCCCCATGACCACCAGGTTGACAAAGTCTGTCAGTGTTCTCCCCATGATCCCCAGGTTAACAAAGTCGGTCGGTGGTCTCCCCATGACCCCCAGGTTGACAAAGTTTGTCAGTTTTCTCCCCATGATCCACAAGTTGACAAAATCTGTCAGTGGTCTCCCCGTGACCTCCAGGTTGACAAAGTCTGTCAGAAGTCTTCCTATGATCCCCAGGTTGACGAAGTCTGTCAGTGTTCTCCCCATGACCACCAGATAGACGAGGTCTGTCAGTGGTCTCACCATGACCCGCAGGTTGACGAAGTCTATCAGTGGTCTCCCCATGACCCCCAGGTTGACGAAGTCTGTCAGTGGTCTCCCCATGACCCCCAGGTTGACGAAGTCTGTCAGTGTTCTCCCCATGACCCCCAGGTAGACGAAGTATGTCAGTGGTCTTTCCATGACCCCCTGGTTGACGAAGTCTGTCAGTGGTCTCCCCATGACCCCCAGGTTGACGAAGTTTGTCAGTGGTCTCCCCATGAACCCCAGGTTGACGAAGTCTGTCAGTGGTCTCCCATGATCTCCAGGTTGACAAAGTCTGTCAGTGGTCTCCCCATGACCCCCAGGTTGACGAAGTCAGTCAGTGGTCTCCCCATTACCCCCAGGTTGACGAAGTTTGTCAGTGGTCTCCCCATGACCCCCAGGATGACGAAGTCTGTCAGTGGTCTCCTCATGATCCCCAGGTTGACAAAGTCTGTCAGTGTTCTCCCCATGACCACCAGGTTGACAAAGTATGTCAGTGGTCTCCTCTTGACCCCCAGGTTGACAAAGTCTGTCAGTGGTCTCCCCATGACCCCCAAGTTGACCAAGTCTGTCAGTGGTCTCCCCATGACCCCCAGGATGACGAAGTCTATCAGTGGTCTACCCATGACCCCCAGGTTGACGAAGTCTGTCAGTGGCCTCCCCATGATCCCCAGGTTGACAAAGTCTGTCAGTGGTCTCCCCATGACCCCCAGGTTGACGAAGTTTGTCAGTGGTCTCCCCATGACTACAGGGCTATGAGATGGGAAAAAGAAAAAAAGAAGAAAGCGAAAAAATATGAAGAGAAGTAAGAAAATGAAATCAACTACTAAATTTGGTCCTGTATAATCCAGTGTTAAGAGGTAGGGTTCAATCCCAATCGACGGCTTCCTGGTTCACCCAGCCTTAAATGGGTACCGAATTTATTTCTGGGTAAGTAAAGCGGCATGGGTGTAATACCGACCACATTACCCCAAAAATCATGTACCGACGGTCTGTAAAATTTATGGTCACTAACACCATATTCCCTATGCGCCACTTGGCGTGACGGGGGCTCTTTGGATTGGATTGGATTATCCAGTGTTAAAATGTTCGATAATCTTAAATAATGACGTTTGGTTTTATATGATCAGAAGTGTGTTCCGTGGATGAACGGAGTGGGTCCGCCCCCCATCAGCGGCTGAACAAGAGTGTGGAAGAATGAACAAAGTACTGTTTTTTTTCCTTATTATATATTTAATATATATTTTTTTTTTACAAAAACATTTGAACTCGTAATGTATGTATTTAAAACTTACCAATATATTGTTGTTGTTGTTGCGTTCGCCAGCTTTCAACTCTGACGAAGTCCCTCGTGAAGAGGAACTGAATTTTGCGTGTTAATCCATTTTTCCTAGCCGGCGTGTGCACAGGGATCCCGCACAGGCAGATAACTCCGACTTCGGAGGTACTCATGTTTTTTTTCCGTTGATAAGTAACTGATGTTTCAAGCCGGGCCTCGCTGCTGAGACCAAGGGTGGTTGCCGCAGAGAGAAATCATAAATAAAAATCCCAACCGGTGGAGCCGAGATTTGAACCCACAACCTCTCTGTCCAGAGGTCGGCGTCTTACCTCGAGACCAACTAGTCCCCCATGGACTTGGGATATGAAGTAACTGCAACAAGGAGCACTTTTCATGCATAGCCTTCAATGGTTCCTGCCACCTATCCACCATATACCAGAAGTTCGCGTCCTCCCGAAAGTGATGATCGTCATATTTCTTTAAAAATGTATTGCCCTTGATGATGTTTGGCGTTGTTGACTCAAATTTCGAACATTTAAACACACAGTTAGTCGTCAGATTATCCCCGTCGCACATCAAACAACAGACCGTAGGATTAGCGTAACGCCGGTCTAGGGATTTACGATGGATCCATTACGATGACGTTGCACACATAACAGTGTAAGCACAGCAATGACGCGCCCTTTAGATTCGTGATTACTCTAGTGAATGTAGCCTACGACGAACAGAACACGGTGCAAATTCCCTAAAGAGATAAAACTGCGGCTGACGAAGCATTTCACATTAATAAGTAACATGGAAATAACTTGCGTCAAGCAAATCCAACAACGGTCATGAACAGCACCAATGTGACGTAAAGCGCAGAACAAGCCTAGACGATGGAAGGTCGCATTCACAACACTTGATTTGTTGAAAATTTAATATCGCCGGCGTACAACATTGTTTTATCAGCGCAGATGTAATAAATAGATCATTATCTTGACTTTAACGCATAGGAGTGCGATAGAGAATTGAAATTAATCAGACATCGAATGCACTTTTTGCAGCGATCGAGAGAACGTGGACTAGATCCGCCATCTTAGAAACGGAAGTCGATATATATACCAATATATGATAAACGAATTTAAGATGGATCAGTCTGAAGTAACATATACATAAATGCAGTCGGCCGAAATAAATTAATGGGTACCTCACTCACTGAGTTGCAGAAGAGCACTGGCCTCTTCAATTGAAATTTATGTTGACTTGTTGCACACTAAAGTTTAATGTGTCACTTCCCTACGACGTTACACGATGGAGAATACATTTAAAGATTCATTACGATATTTACATGCTAGAGAATACCTTTACAATTTCATTACGATATTTACATCCTACAGAACATCCTAAAAGATTCATTACGACATTACATGCTAGAGAATACCTTAAAGTATCCATTACGATATTACACACTGGAGAATACCTTTAAGTATTCATTACGATATTACCTGCTACAGAATACCTTTAAGTATTCATTACGATATTACATGCTACAGAATACCTTTTAGTGTTCTTTACAATATTACATGCTAGAGAATACCTTTAAGTAGTCAATACGATATTATATGCTACAGAAAACCTTCATGTATTCATTACGATATTACATGCTAGAGAATACCTTTAAGTATTCATTACGATATTACACGCTAGAGAATACCTTTAAATATTCATTCTGATATTACATGCTAGAGAATACTTTAAATATTCATTCTGATATTACATGCTAGAGAATACCTTTAAATATTCATTCTGATATTACATGCTAGAGAATTCCTTTAAATATTCATTCTGATATTACATGCTAGAGAATACCTTTAAATATTCATTCTGATATTACATGCTAGAGAATACCTTTAAATATTCATTCTGATATTACATGCTAGAGAATACCTTTAAATATTCATAACCTGTCTGAAGGATGTCACTCGATAGAAAGTAGAAAATAAACAATCCTTCAATCGCCGCCCCCCCCCCCCACACACACACACATATCGTATAAGGTAGATGGTGTTAGGGCCCATTACTTTGTAACTATAAGAACATTTTTGGATTATGTGGACAGCATTACGCCAGCGTTGTCTTTCATTCCCGCCTTCTCCCCTCCTATCACAGAACCAGAAAAACCTGTACCCATTTACGGCTGGGTGAAACGAAAAACCGTTGACCGAGACCGAACTCGACCTCCTGTCCTCACTACAATCTCACTCTGGTCAAACGTTATCCAAGCTGACAACTTAACATCTAAATCTACAGAAACACCTGTCGTAGAAGCCTTAGATGATCCCACCTGTCTGGTACAATTTAATACACCTCATGGGAAAAATAAAATTGAAAAACATCTTAAATTGGAAACACATTTTCTTACCAAGTAACGTCAAAAACAAATAACATAACAAAACTAATATTTTGTGTAGGAAAGGATAAAAGTAACGAAATCTCAGTGACAAGAATTAATGATACGCCTAAAAGGATTTAGAAAAGGATCGTTAGAGAAAAAACTGCACAGAAAAGATGATCTGCATAGATTCAGATAAGACTAGAGAAATTTGCTTCATCTACATATAGAATACCGCGAAGACGTTTTTAGACACAAAAAAACGTCGACATAAACAGATTTGGAGATATTTATTTGGTGACACTTTTTATAGCGTCTAATTTGAGATTTCTGGGAGATGAAATTGAAGATGTATTAACTGGTGCAATGGAAGATTACATCGAGGAATTCAAGAGTTAATAGATGGTAATATTGAGAATAATGTGGAGGTTATGGTTATGGTTGATTATGGAAGGCCCCGGTATCACTGCAAACGAGTTAAAATCCATAATTGCTCAACCGCCCGTGCCAGCGTAATCATCCGAATTAATATCTCATCTCCTAAACAAAGAAAGGTAATTGTATTCATCGTAGCAGTCTCAGCACACGCCAAAAGACATAAGACGAAGCCGCGCAGAAAGCGAACACAGTCAACTGTTCCCTGTCATACGATATCATCATTCATCGTAAACAATTGGAACATGATCAAAACGGATGAGATACACTGCTCACGGTATGCACAGAGCACTTAACTCAGTAGCTCCTGCAACAAGTGGGACTTGTTGGAATATGAGGAAACTGCAACAAGGAACACTTTTCATGCATAGCCTTCAATGGTTCCCGCCGCCTATCCACCATATACCGGTTGTTCACGTCCTCTTGATGATGATGATCGATAAATTTGAAAAAAAAAAAAAATATATATATATATATATTATAGGTATACCGCTTGATGAGTTTAGGCCATCGTTGTTGACTCCAATTCCGAACATATAGACACACAGTTAGTCATCAGATTATCCCCGTCGCGCATCAAACAACAGACTGTAAGATTAGCGTACGAATGTGGAGGTGAACCTTGATAAAAGTGGTGAGAATTATGTAGTGGTGATGTGGATAAAAGTGGAGAATGATGTGGTGGTGAGCGTTGATAAAAGTAGTGAGAATGATGTGGTGATGAAACAGGATAAAAGTGGTGAGAATGATGTGGTGATGAACCAGGGCAAAACTTATGAGAATGATATGGTGATGAACTAGGATAAAAGTGGTGAGAATGATGTGGTGATGAACTAGGATAAAAGTGGTGAGAATGATGTGGTGATGAACTAGGATAAACGTGGTGAGAATGATGTGGTGATGAACCAGGATAAAAGTGGTGAGAATGATGTGGTGATGAACCAGGATAAAAGTGGTGAGAATAATGTGGTGATGAACCAGGATAAAAGTGGTGAGAATAATGTGGTGATGAACCAGGATAAAAGTGGTGAGAATAATGTGGTGATGAACCAGGATAAAAGTGGTGAGAATAATGTGGTGATGAAACAGGATAAAAGTGGTGAGAATGATGTAGTGATGAACCAGGATAAAAGTGATGAGAATGATGTGGTGATGAACAGGGATAAAAGTGGTGAGAACAATGTGGTGATGAACCAGGATAAAAGTGGTGAGAACAATGTGGTGATGAACCAGGATAAAAGTGGTGAGAAGAATGTGGTGATGAACCAGGATAAAAGTGGTGAGAATGATGTGGTGATGAACCAGGATAAAAGTGGTGATAATAATGTGGAGGTAAACCTGGATAAAAGTGGTGAAATAATGTGGAGGTGAACCTGTGTACAAGTGGTGATAATAATGTGAAGGTGAACCTGGATAAAAGTGGTGATAATAATGTGGAGGTGAACCTGGATAAAAGTGGTGAGAATCATGTGGTGGTGAACCTGGATAAAAGTGGTGATAATAATGTGGAGGTGAACGTGGATAAAAGTGCTTATAATAATGTGGAGGTAAACCTGGACAAAAGTGGTGATAATAATGTGGAGGTGAACCTGGATAAAAGTGGTGATAATAATGTGGAGGTGAACGTGGATAAAAGTGGTGATAATAATGTGGAGGTGAACTTGGATAAAAGTGGTGAGAATGATATGGTGGTAAACGTGGATAAAAGTGGTGAGAATAATGTGGTGGTGAACCTGGATAAAAGTGGTGATAATAATGTGGAGGTGAACGTGGATAAAAGTGGTGAGAATGATGTGGTGGTGAACCAGGGTAAAAGTTATGAGAATGATGTGGAGGTGAACCAGGATAAAAGTGGTGATAATAATGTGGTGGTGAACCTGGATAAAAGTGGTGAGAATAATGTGGAGGTGAACCTGGATAAAATGGTGAGAATGATGTGGTGGTGAACCTGGATAAAAGTGGTGAGAATAATGTGGTGGTGAACCTGGATAAAAGTGGTGATAATAATGTGGAGGTGAACCAGGATAAAAGTGGTGAGAATGATGTGGAGGTGAACCTGGATAAAAGTGGTGAGAAAAATGTGGTGGTGATCTGAAAAACAAAATAGTGAGAATGATGTAGTAATCTTGGATATATATAACGGGAATGATATAAGGATGTTTACTGGTAAAATTGCTGAGAATTATATAAGGATGTTGACTGTTAAAATTGCTGAGAATGATATAATGATGTTGACAGGTAAAATTGCTGAGAATGATGTAAGGATTTTGATACTTAAATTTGCTGCGAATGATGTAAGGGTCTTGACAGGTAAATTTGCTGAGAATGATAACGGATATGAAGAATAATGGTATTCTTCATGTAAAAAGACTGTGATGCGATGTAGGAGAACGGTTTACTGTTAAAACCATAATTATTCTGCCCAGACCTTGAGCCTATGTTGCAAACTAATAACCCAAGCATGAGAATACAGGCTCAGACGGTGTGTGTGTTTCTTTGGGATGCTTACCCATACAGACTCAGACGGTGTGTGTTTCTTTGGGATGCTTACCCATACAGACTCAGACGGTGTGTGTTTCTTTGGGATGCTTACCCATACCACTTTTTATATTTATTTTAACGCCGCATCTCAGCAATAATTATAAGAATTTTACAACATTTCTCTTATTTTTATAAACATTTTATCTTGTGGGAGTGGCTCCAGTTTGTGATAGCTCTGACACAAATGTACATTTCCAAATTTATTAAATCTAATAAATTAAAACTCAGACCCGGGGATTTCCGGGTATATAGTGAATAAATGATGAATAAGACTTCCGGTCAATATGGCGGAGATGTTATCTGTTCCTACGTGTCCTCGCGGCAGTGGCGTAGCTAAATGGAAACAGGGGGGGGGGGCCATCTGTACACGAATCTGGGGGCGCCATATTGACCATTGTTGCCTTATTTATTTCACTTTTTCATTCTGCTTATACCCTAAAAATGTGCCACGAAATGTAGATTTCAATGTTCTAGGTGCCGGTTTTCATGTCCTAAATGCAGGTTTTCATGTTCTAAGTGCAGGTTTTCATGTTCTAAATGCAGGTTTTCATGTTCTAAATACAGGTTTTCATGTTCTAAGTGCAGGTTTTCATGTTCTAAATGCAGGTTTTCGTGTTCTAGATGCAGGTTTTCATGTTCTAAATGCAGGTTTTCGTGTTCTTAATCCAGGTTTCCGTGCTCTAAATGCAGGTTTTCATGTTCTAAGTGCAGGTTTTCATGTTCTTAATGCAGGTTTTCATGTCCTAAGTGCAGGTTTTCATGTTCTTAATGCAGGTTTTCATGTTCTTAATGATCTTTGCGCGTGCGTGTCTGTGTTAGTCACATCTCACATCTTTGTGTGTGCATGTCTGTGTTAGTCACCTCTAGTGACTCGGGCAGATGATGCTCGTAAACCGAGGAGGGCCGACCATCTAAGGGCAGAATCCCCCTACATAAAAGACAACCTGCTGCCTTGCAGGAAGATTGGGGACAATCAAAGGCTAGGGAAAGCAAACCCGAATAAAATGCTGGCTGAAATCGCATGCACTGGGCCACTGGCGCAGAACACAGTGCAACGTATTAACGGGTGTTCAATCAGAGTGCATCTGGCGAACTCTACTTGTGATGTTCTGTCTGTGGGGGCGATCAACACACTTAGCCTGACAGCTGACTTCATGTGGGAGTCTGGAATCCTACTCTGATTGAGTCCTGATCGCAGAGAGAGAGAGAGAGAGAGAGAGAGAGAGATGTTCTTAATGCAGGTTTTCATGCTGATAATGCAGGTTTTATGTTCTTAATGAAGGTTTTCGTGTTCTAAGTGCAGGTTTTCATGTTCTTAATGCAGGTTTTCATGTTCTTAATGCAGGTTTTCATGCTGATAATGCAGGTTTTCATGTTCTTAATGCAGGTTTTCATGTTCTGAATGCAGGTTTGCATGTTCCTAATGCAGGTTTTCATGTTCTAAATGCAGGTTTTCATGTTCTAAATGCAGGTTTTTATTTTCTAAATGCAGGTTTTCATGTTCTAAAAATCACAAATTTTCGGGAAAGCATGACGGACCCCCTTATGGCTCACACATTGTTACGAGTTGGGTTACAATTCGGCGCAAATTTGGCTTTGACCCCCGGGCGCTGAAATTCCTTGCTACGCCTCTACCTACTGGCAGATTTCGGTAATGAGATAGTGTGGTAAAGGCAGCTTGTTATTGGGTCAAGGCATAGAAAAGGGAAGCTGCAGTAAAGATGATTGTTAAGAGAAATGAAAAAAAAAATATATTTTTAAAAATAGGAAAAAAAAAACAATATAGTTAGAGCTTTAGGTAATAAGTGGACAGTACAAATTATAACAACGTTTCGGTTCAAAAGGTTTTCAGCTGGGAAAAAAAAAAACACAAACACAGATATGTATATAAAATATATAAAAAAATTATAAATAACAAAAAAAAATAATAATTTCTATCCACATCGAAGTCTGGGAGCCGCGATAGCTCAGTGGTTAGTGAACTGGACTACAAAGGACAAGAGGTAGGGTTCGATTCCAACCGACGGGGTACGGTTCACCCAGCCTTTTAATGGGTACCGGATTTTTTTTCTGGGAAAGTAAAACGGCACAGGCGTAATACCGACCATATTACACCAAAAATCATGTGCCGAAGGTCTGTAAAATTTATGATCACTAACACCATATTCCCTATATTTGGCATGACGGGGGTGCATTACTTTACTACTTACATCGAAGTTTACAGAGAAGTCAATTTATTTCTATTATGAGAGGGCTAGTCATCGGATCTCACAACCCAGAGACGGCTAGTCATCGGATCTCACAACCCAGAGACAGTAAGTAATCAGATCTCACTACCCAGAGACGGCTAGTCATCGGATCACACTACCCAGAGACGGCTAGTCATCGGATCTCACTATCCAGAGACGGCTATGCATCGGATCTCACTACCCAGAGACGGCTAGGCATCGGATCTCAGTACCCAGAGACGGCTAGGCATCGGATCTCACTACCCAGAGACGGCTAGGCATCGGATCTCACTACCCAGAGACGGCTAGGCATCGGATCTCACTACCCAGAGACGGCTAGGCATTGGATCTTACTACCCAGAGACGGCTAGGCATCGGATCTCACTACCCAGAGACAGCTAGGCATCGGATCTCAGTACCCAGAGACGTCTAGACATAGGATCTCACTACCCAGAGATGGCTAGGCATCGGATCTCACTACCCAGAGACGGCTAGACATCGGATCTCAGTACCCAGAGACGTCTAGACATAGGATCTCACTACCCAGAGACGGCTAGACATCGGATCTCAGTACCCAGAGACGTCTAGACATAGGATCTCAGTACCCAGAGACGGCTAGACATCGGATCTCACTACCCAGAGACGGCTAGACATCGGATCTCACTACCCAGAGACCGGGGAGAGGGTAAAGTCACGAAGAGACCGTGGATTCAGAGTGAGTAATTTCCGGTGACTGTTGTTGGATTCGAACAAGGGACCATTTCGCCTCATAGGTCGATGTCATATATCTAGACCACACATTACATCAATCGTTATTATAACAGTGGTTTTTTATTTTTTTTTCTTCATTAAAACTCACGTACGCGGCAAGTGTATAAATCAATTGTATTACAACTTTTAAAGCATCGCAACATTGTGATCAAACAGCTTTACTGCAAACCACAACACAACGCATACACGCCCACATTGGCTCAAGGAACGCCCAGGACATGTCATGTGTTTAGGGGCGCCATCAAGGATCTTCCTGAATGTATAGTTTTATCCTTCTGAAATTTTTATATGAAAAAAGTAAAGTAAAGAGCCCCGTCACGCGAAGTGGCGTTTAGGGGATATGCTGTTAGTGACCATAATTTTTACAGACCATCGGCACATAAGTTTGGGGTAATGTAGTCGGTATTACCCCCCCCCCTTTTGCCGCTTTACTTTCCCAGAAAAAAATAGGTACCCAACTATAAGGCTTTTAGGCTGGGTGAACCTGGAAGCCGTCGATCAGGATCGAACCCGAGCTCTTGTCCTTTGTAGTCCTGTTCACTAACCACTGAGCTATCGCGGCTCCCGAATTTTTTAAAATAATTATACCTGAAAGGTTCAGCTTGCCTAGGGCGCTAGCAACAATAGCTCCGTTATTACGCCCACTTAACGTCAATTTAAGGATAAATTACGAAAAGATGCATTCCTTTAGTCATCGAATGAACGCAAGCATTAAAACATCTTTTCTAGAAGTCGGGGTCGCTCATACCGACTTTTCGTCCTGGATATTTCTTCTCTCTACACTTCTATCCCTCATTCTGATGCCCTCTTGGCTCTACAGTTCTTTCTTGACCAGAGGCAACACCCCTCTGTCGATACTGCCACTCTTCTCCGCCTTACTGAGCTTGTACTCAACCTCAACACCTTTGAGTTTAATGGTAACTTCTATGACCAAGTCAGTGGAGTAGCCATGGGCACCAAGATGGGTCTTAGCTATGCTTGCCTATTTATGGGTTACCTGGAATTCTCAATTCGTATCAAGGTCCCCTTCCCATCATATACCATTTTATGACTGCTTCAGACTTACTGATGACGACGTCTCCAAGTTTGTTGACTACTTTGGCAGCTATCATAAAGCTATCAAGATCACATCTTGCATATACACTTCCTTTGTTACCTTCATAGATCTTGTTGTTTACTTGGGTACCTCTTGCCTCCACACCTCGGTTTTCTATAAACCCACAGACGCCCACTGCTACCTTCTGTATACTTCATCCCATTCACCTTCTTGTCGTGATTCAATTCCATTCTCACAGTTAATGCGTCTTCATCTGCCAGGAAGACCAAGATTTCGTCCAACAGGCTCACCTTCTGTTAGGTTTCTTTAACCGCCGGCTTTATCCAGATTCGATCCTCCATTCTGCCTTCAAGCGGGTCCTCCTTATCTCTCGTCACGAGGCACTCACTCTTTCCAACCTCCACTCCCCCTATCTGAGAGAACTATATCCACCTTCACCTATCATCCTCACAACCTGGCCACGGTGAAGATACTCAACCGCTACCGTTCCATTCTCCTTTCTGATCCAACTACTTGTCTACTCTTTAGTGATCCCCCGATGATCGCCTTCAAACGCGACAGAAATTTGGGAGATATTCTGGTTAGGAGCCATCTCCCACTCTCCGACCATCAACACTTGGGTTCGGCCCCTTGTGGTCGGAACTGCATCACCTGCGCCTATGTGCTCCGTACTATTTTATTCCCTAACGAACGGTTCGAGATTAAGAATGGCTTTACATGTGTGTCCCGTAATATCATTTATGCCAACATATGCCAACGATGCCACATGACTTATATTGGTGAGTCTGGGAGAAGCTTAGCGGGGGGATTTTGTGACCATCTTTGAGATGTTCAAAAGAATACTGGCACTCCAGTGTCTTCCCATTTCAACTCCCCAGACAATAAGGGAAAAGACGACATCCGCATCACTGGTATTGTCCTGTACCACTCTGCCAACCGTAGCCGGTTTGCTTTGGAGAATCGTCTTATAGTTCAATTTGGTTCGCTGATCCCACGTGGCATGAATGTATCTCACTCGTATACACAGTTTACCTTTAATTTCTCCTTCCCTATTGCTAGTCTTCTTTGCTGTCCATGTTTGGGTACTTTGGTCTATTCACTATACCGTGATATTCATGGCTCTCCTCCAGTAGACCCCACTGCGATACTTAGGTGGTCTTCTTCACCTCTTTTGTCTATGCTGCTTATCTTCCATATGTTTCTTATTGTACCCCACCCTTAGACATCATTCTTTCCGCCTTTCGAGTACTCTGTTATTCTTCTGTTCTATTAATTCTCCTTTGTGTATGCACACTAACCTAGGTGTGTATTCCGGTTATGGGGGCATTGTGTACACTTTTCTGCACATACATGATTGCCCCTGTATGGATTTGCATATGCATGTATGTGCTCATATGTATGGGTACGGGTATGCTTGTATGAATATGTATATATATATATATATATATATATATATATATATGTGTGTGTGTGTGTGTGTGTGTGTGTGTATGTGTGTGTGTGTATGTGTGTGTGTGTGTGTGTGTGTGTGTGTGACAATAGAAACAAGAAAAAAGTTCTTAAATGTTACGTAGAGCCAGTCTTAACATATGGATGCGAATCATGGACAATAGGACAACAGACAAGAAAATCACTGGAGTCTGTAGAAATGTGGTTTTACAGAAGAATGTTGAGAGTACCTTGGACAGCTACGAAGAGTAATGAAGATGTTCTGAGAGAGGTCAAAGCAAAAAGAGAGCTAATTTCCAATATTAGGAAGAAACAATCATAATTTTTTTGGCTATGTAATGAGAAGAGAACAACTGGAATATATTGTAACAACTGGAAAAATTGAGGGACGAAGCCATAGAGGGAAGCAAAGAGAAAAAATAACAGACAGCTTAAGAGAATGGCTTGGTAGAAGGAACAACAGAAATGATAAATAGCTGCCGAGATCGAAAGTTGTGGAGAGACATGGTCACCTACGCCAGCAGGCCCGGTGCTTGATGATGATGATGATGATATATATATATATATATATATGTGTGTGTGTGTGTGTGTGTGTGTAGATATATATACATGTGTAAAAAAAAAGTAAAGTACCCCCGTCACGCCAAGTGGCGTATAGGGAATATGGTGTTCGTGACCATAAAGTTTACAGACTTTCAGCACATGATTTTTGGGGTAATGTGGTCGGTATTAAATCCGTGCCGCTTTACTTTCCCAGAAAAAATCCGGTACCCATTAAAGGCTGGGTGGACCTGGAAGCCGTCGGTTGGGATCGAACCCTACCTCTTGTCCTTTGTAGTCCTGTTCACTAACCACTGAGCTATCGCGGCTCCCTGGAATATATATGTATATATATATATATATATATATATATAAATACATGTATGTGCAGTTATGCTTGCATAATATGCGTTCTTTCGTGTGAGTGTATATATGTATGTTGGCCTCTTAGATACTTATAAACATTGTCAATGTCTTTGTAGTCGCGGTAAGCTAGACAGTGTTCCCCCCACTTACATATTTGTAGATCCCTTACACTGTTTGACCCTTTGACCACCAGGGTATTTACAGTGTACAACTGCTCGGATTCTCTCCACAACACAGGGAAGAAATTTTTTTTTCTTAAATCAGTTTTGATTATTTTGTTTTGGATGTTTCATTACTATAGTCCGTTCAGAAATTCATAATAACGCCTGAATTAGCTTTGCGTGATAGCCGTTTGTTATTTTGCTTTCAAAATTTGCATGCAATCTTAGAATATTGATGACGTTATAGAAATATTTTTTGCTCTGAGAAATTTGATCAAGTTTAAAAGTTTTCTTCTTTACGCTATATTAAATTCACCCTGTTCGAAATTTGACACCATTTTAGGATATATACATTAATTTGGTGCGGTCGTTCACGTAAAATAGTTTGGCTATTGCAGAAACACTAACTTCAGGAAAATCTCGTGCACAAAACTGAATTGTTATTGAACGACATGACGCACCACGGCCTTGGCATTAATTACCGAAGGGAAAGCGTATCTTTATTAATTTTGTGAAGACTCAGTAGACAATTTGTTGACTTTAAATACCAACATTTATATCTAAATTACAATGAGTTTGAAATGCAAATTTATAACTATGGAAAAGGTTACTTTTTTACTATATCAGCACTTCCTTAGGGAATCCAACGGTATGAAATTGTATATTTGGACGAATGCTGAGTCAAAGCACACCACACCTATGCTAAAGAATGGCAGTCAGTAAATGGCAAACTCAAAAAAACAATTCCGAGCAGCAAAGGCCAGCGCATTATATTAACGCATGCTGGAAGCACTGAAAACGGTCTTGTCCATGATGCGGGACTTATTTTCCAATCAAAAAGTACCAACTGTAGGGACTACCATACTGAAATGAATGGAAACATTTTCAGGCACTGGTTGGAGAACGATCTTTTACCAATCCTGGGGAGACCTTCATGCATAGTCATGGATAATGCATCATACCACAATGTCGTATCAGAGGAAGACAAAGTGCCTACTGCATCAAATACAAAAGAGCAAATTAGGACGTGGCTTGCGAATGAAAATGTCAAATTTGACAACACATATTTAAAACCCGAATTGTTACAACTTGTGAAGAATACGAATAAGAAAAAGGTGTACCATGTTGACAAAATCATTGAGAATTACGGCCACACCTCTCTTCGACTCCCTGCATATCATGCGCACCTTAATCCAATCGAACTTGTCTGGGCTCACGTCAAAGGACAAGTTGCAGAACAGAACAGGACGTTTAAAATGTGTGATGTTGAACTTCTGACACGCGAGTCTCTCTCAAAAATAGACATTCCGTTCTGGAAGAAGTGTGTTGAACATGTGCTGCGGGTGGAAGATGAGTACTGGAAACGAGATGGATTACTATTTGTCCAGCCAGTAATGATTATCAACCTCTTGGAATCGTCAGATTCGGAATGATTAAAATTAAGATGAATTCAATTCCAGCTGCAGTTAGGGCGTCCTGGGGTCTAATGGTGACCGAAGGACAAGACTAATTGTAACCAATTTAATTCATATTTGCAAATACACATAACGAACAACACCCACAATTGAAGAGATAGAATACCAAATGAAACCATAAGAAAAATGGTAGGAACAAAACCCTGCCAAGAATATATAGAACAACAACAACTTAAATGGTTCGGCCACCTGGTCAGAATGAATCCTCACCAATCACCATCAAGGGCGTTCTTCTCGAGAATGCATGGGAAAAGACCAAGAGGAAGACCCAGAAGAAGATGGATAGATGCAGTGACAGAGACATGTAACAACAAACGAAAATCACTAATTCAGACAATTCGAGCAGCACAAGAACGACAAATGATATAAATCACGACACCTTTTAGGTATCAGTGAAAGAGAAAAGCAGAAGAAGAAGACCCACAATTAAGCACTATCTAGATACGCCTCTGACAAGAATTGCAGTAAACTGGACAATTTAACACGATTACTGTAAACTCTAAAATTTGAATCAACATGTGTGATATCGTCATGAAAGATCAAAGGAATTCGCTGATGTGCAAAATATGTTGTGTTTGTGGAATAAAAATACCAAAATCTTTGCGTCATCAATATTCTAAGATTGCATGCAAATTTTGAAACCAAAATAACAAACACGTAATACTAATTCAGGTGTGATTATGAATTTCTGAACGGACTATAGTTAGCTATGTAGGATTAGTTTTATTTACTTATATATCGGTGTGTGCTGTTTGTTTGTTCCTGCTGAAGGCCTATTGAGCCGAAACGTCGTTCAAATTTGTGTCGTCTATCAGTAACGTAAAGCTTTAACCATACCATTTTTTCTATCTTAATTTCTCAATTCTCCCTCACATTCAGCTTTACTGTAGCTTTGCATTTCTATGCATTCATTTGCATTTCTTTGCCTTAACCCCTTTCTATAAGTCGACTGGACCAAATGCTTCAAGACATACCGAGCGGCCGAGAGTAAAACTCAAAATGTGAAGTTACTTTTAGGGTAGTTAGCTAAGTGACAGTGTTCCATAGCGTTTGGCTTTTCCTAGCAAGGCGCTGTGTCACTGAGTACGGGTTCGATCCTGCTTTGGTCCATTTTTTTTTTTTTCTGTTGATTATTTGTCAATTTTTCCGATTGCTGTAAACATACCTCTTCCTCTGAATTGATTCGTTTTTTTTTCATTTTCCAAACTAAGAAACAGGCAAGTGACCTTGATCTTCGTGATCTTTCTTAACAGATGTTCTCTGGCCGAGCTTTACAACGGATGTAGCGAGTGTTTAATCTACCGACTCCACGTGTTAGGGCGGGCACGGGTGGTCAAATGTCCAGTGATTTATGCCCTTGCTCACGCTTCAGCACTTGTGCACGTGTCAATCCTTTCTCTTCCTGTCAACATATGAGCTCAAGTGAGAATGCCTGTAACGCACGAGATGCTACATGTCTATATTCGTCTTTGTTGAAGCTTTGAAAGGGCACTAATTCAGTGCAAACACAACCTAACACGTTGAAATAGGCACCAGAACAAAGGTCAACCAATGGTGTTGAAGTAGCCCAAGTCAGTAGAAATGTCAGCCAATCGTCTTTCAGATACACGCAATTTGAATAAATATCAGGCAATTAGAAACATGACCCATTTATTATAACCACGCGTGCTTATAATTGTTATATTTATTTGTATTATATGTTATATTAGGAACATGTTAACACTCCATCATTAAATTATCATTTTACTAAAGTTGATGTGTGTATAATGTAATGACTTCTTGTCCTTCAACAATTGTGACTATTATTGTCACTAAATAATTTCACTTCCGCTTTATCTAATAAATTTGGAACAAAAATATACATCAATAATGACACTTTTATTGAAATCTTGATTAGAAGGGAGCCGCGATAGCTCAGTGGTTAGTGAATTGGACTACAAAGGACAAGAGGTAGGGTTCGATACCAACCGAAGGTTTCGGTTTCACCCAGCCTTTATTTAATGGGTACCGAATTTTTTTCTGGTAAGGTAAGCGGCACGGGCGTAATACCGACCACATTACCCCAAAAATCATGTCTGTAAAATTTATGGTCACTAACACCATATTCCCTATACGCCGCTTGGCGTGACGGGGGCTCTTTACTTTTTTTTATATTTTTTATCTTAATTATATAGTTGATAGACAAGCAAAGACCATTCTTTCATGAACAAGGAAATGTAAAAGTACAATGCGAATGAGAGGTAGGCAGTTTATATACAGAGATTACAAAGATTGAGTTTATCTACAGAGATTACAAAGATTGAGATTATCTACAGAGATTACAAAGATTGAGATTATCTACAGAGATTACAAAGATTGAGATTATCTACAAAGATTACAAAGATATTGATTATATACAAGGATTACAAAGATTGAGATTGTCTACAGAGATTACAAAGATTGAGATTATCTACAGAGAATACTAAGATTGAGATTATGTGCAGAGATTACTAAGATTGAGATTGTGTACATAAGTGTTTCAGTGAGATTATATATATATATCTGCATTACTTTTTTTGTCAATAAAAACAAGAAAAAGAGTTCTTCAATGTTATGTAGAGCTAGTCTTAACATATGGATGTGAATCATGGACAAAGGACAACAGACTAGAAAATCACTGGAGGCTGTAGAAATGTGATTTTACAGAAGAATGTTGAGAATACCATGGACAGCTAAACAAGAAGAGTAATGAAAACGTTCTGAAAGAGGCCAAAGCAAAAAAGAGAGCTAATATTTAGTATTTGGAAGAAATAATCATGTTTTTTGTCCATGTTATGCGAAGGGAATAGCTGGAATTTATTGTAAAAACTGGGAAAGTTGAAGGTTGAAGAGATAGAGGGAAGGAAAAGAAAAAGATACCAGGCAAAGAGAATGGCTTGGCAGATGGTCAACAACAGAAATGATAAATTAATGTCGAGATCAAAAGTTGTGGAGAGACATGATCACCTACGCCAGCAGGCTTGGTACTTGATGATAATGATGATGATGGTAAGTAATTACACGGTATTCCTTCTAGGTGAACCATTTTATTTATTGTTACTTTTTTCTCTAGCCACGCAAAATACATCCACCCGCCTTCTCTCTCTCTCTCTCTCTCTCTCTCTCTCTCTCTCTCTCTCTCTCTCTCTCTCTCTCTTTCCGTCTGATTTTTTAAGAAACACGATAAATGCTGTAAGAGAAATTAAATTGTGTTTTCATGTTGACTAGTTGATATAAAAAATAAAAATCAACACCCGTTTGGTAATTATTACTCGCGAATAAAACAAAAATAAGGCCTTCATGAAAGAAGGGAAACAGCGCTAACAACTTTTAACAGGAACGACACGTCAAAACGTTTTCATTTCCCAAAGAGCTTGTTTATTATTTTCAACAGTCATGTTTAGCATAGAATTCTTCAGCCAGATTTTGCGCGCGTATCCGCTACCAGAATGATCTCTGCTGCCCGGCTGGAAACAAAAAGCCAAATAATAAATCGCAATTTGATGAAGTTTGGCGTGTATGCCAGACTCAATTAGGGGTTTGGCCCTTTTTCTCACCGACGTCTTGACGTTGCCCTGACAGCTGCTGGTCGGTTAGAAATATTGGAGAAACAGTCCTCGTCGGAGCTCGGCGGTGATTTACGATGGACTTGTATTAACTGTGATTTCCTCCTTTGCTTTCCAGAAACATTATCATTTCTTCATTGATTCTCTTTACTTTGTTTAAAGCAAACAGAATATTATTTGGAAACTGAAACCATATTTTGAAAGTGTATTGTTTTTCTTCTGAGCTGGTTTTTAGTCAAAAGATAGAAATATTTCTGGTGCCAGGACGCCAGACAGTAGCTGGTATAAACTGGAGACAAAAAAAAATAAATTAATATTATCATAAAGGGAAACTTCCGAGGTGATAGATGAGCGAATATCTTCAAGGGAAGAGGTATGTTTACGGCACTCGGGGAATTAAAATTATTACAAATAATCAACAGCAGAAAGAAAAAAACAAAGAACAATAGATGGTCGGAAACAGGATTGAACCCGTACTCATCCGCACAGCGCCTTGCCACGAGAACTAAACGCTAGAGCACACGACCAACTCAGCTACCCAACAAGTAGCTATCGTTGGCGATGTCTTTCACGTATGTGTACTCATGACTATAGCATATGGTTACGATGACAACTCGGGAATAAATTGTATATCTGTATTTTTCTATTAAGACAAGATATTTTGAAATGCTATTTTGACCTGAGTTATTTTGCTTTTTATTTCTGTGGTGCATCTTCCATCTGATGTTATTATTGTGCCCAAGTATTTGACGTGTTTCACTTGCTTCAGACTTGTCCTGTTTACTTGTATGCATGATAGTGATAGATGTTTCTTCGATATGACCATTACTTCTGTTTTCTTACTCTTCACACTGAGTCCTTTCTTGTTATTTTCTTTTACTGTTATGTCAATCATTTTTTGTAGTTCATTCTCTGTCTCTGTTATTAAGACTGTGTCATCCACATATAGCAAATTGTTTATCTTGTGGCGGTTGACTTCAATTCCTTTTTTGTCTACTATTGATCCCATAATATATTCGCTATAAAGTGAAAACAAATCCGCCGACAGAACACAGCCTTGTCTAACTCCTTGTTTTGGATATTGAAATTGTCCTGTTTGGTTGCTAATTATTATGATTATTGTTTGTTGCCAGTACATGTTTTGTATGATTCGCAGATCGTTGCCCTCAATGTTTAATTTCTCCAGCATTTTGATTATTTTCACATGATTTACTTTATCAAACAATTTTATGTAGTCTATAATGCACACATACAGATCTTTCCTTACCTCCATAGTTCTCACTACCAATGTTCTCAGGATGTATATTACATTATTTGTGCCCTTTAATTCCATAAATCCATATTGTTCCTCACTCACATTTCTAATTGTATTTTGTTCCTTACACGTCACATGATTATTCTTTGTAATATTTTCGTCATATGGCTCATGACACTAATAGTGCGATGGTCTTCACAATCAGTGGTGCCTGACTTCTTCGGTCCGACTACAATCATATATTTTAGTAGATCTTTGAGTATGTGTTTAGTGTTATATATGTCAATGAGTTGTTTTAATCACATGTAAAAAATACATATATAGTCGTGTATGATTCACAATAGATAACTGGTAGAAACTCTACAATCTTTCAAAAATATTTGCAGTGAGGAAAAGTAGTCAAGGTAAAGTAGGCAAGGTAAAGTAGGCAAGGTAAATTACAAGACTTGAACCGGCGTCTTAGCACGCGAGTTTTCACCCTTATCTGCTCGGCCGCCTATCCAGAAATGTTCGGAGACTTATTTTTTGAAAAGCTGCTTTTGCCTGAGCTATTCTGCATCTGACCTCTGTTGTACATCTACCATCTGAGGTTAACATTGTTCCCAGATATTTAAATTCTTACTTACCATACAACAGAAATGATAAATAGCTGCCGAGATCGAAAGTTGTGGAGAGACATGATCACCTACGCCAGTAGGCCCGGTACTTGAAGATGATGATGATTGTAAACATACCTCTATCCTAAAATGGTTCGCTGATCTATCGCCTCGGAAGTTTCCCTCTATAATAATAAAAAAATGTAAAAAAAGTAAAGTACCCCCGTCACGCCAAGTGGCGTATATGGAATATGGTGTTAGTGACATAACATTTTATAGACCTTCGGCACATGACTGTTGGGGTAAAGTGGTAGGTATTACTCCCGTGCCGCTTTACTTTCCACGAAATAAATTTGGTACCCATTTAAGGCTGGGTGAACCCGGAAGACGTCGATTGGGATCGAACCCTACCCCTTGTCCTTTGTAGTCCCGTTCACTAACCACTGAGCTATCGCGGCTCCCATTATAATAATATTTATTTATTATTACGTGGCTAACAGAATCTAGGATCGTCGTGTTCCCTGTAGAGGTGGTTCTAACTGATATAGAAGACCTAGTACTGAGCCTGCGTCAAAACAGGCTGGCTCACATAAGCTAGAATTGCCGTAATCCCTAGTATAGTGGATGTTACTTATATAGAAGACTTTATACTTCAGTATCTCTTGCCTGGACTAGTAGTTTACCCCATAGCCTGGGATAGACGAACTCCAACTTCTCCCGTAAGAGCCGAGAAAGTCAAGAAAGCCATTATTGCTCGCCATCATCATCATGTGCCATACCGTTTGGCGTAGGTGATCATATCACTCCACAATCTTCTATCTACAGTGCATCGTATCAGTTCTGTTGTTGACTGTTTTCCATGCCATGACACCAAGCTATTTTCTCTCTTTGTCGCCCGCGATCTCTCTTTCCTTTTATTTTGCCAGTTGTAACCAAGTATTCCAACTTTCCTCTTCTCGCCATATCAAAGAGTAAAAGGGCACCCTGCCCGCATCAACTCGTGGCATTACATCAACATCGACGACAATGACTAATTATTTAAATAAACATCAAACTCATTATTTCATATAATATAATAATTAATTAATGTAATCAGTAATAAACATTCGCGAATGGACACCAGTGTAATATTTTTTTTACCACATCAACATGTGGATATAATATATCGTATTATGTTATTATATTATATATGATATTATTATAAATAATTATATTAATATGGTAATTATCATCATTGAGTGGCGTCTCCGCATCGAAGGTTGGCTACCATGGAGCGGCATTCCACTCTGTTTCTTGCTTCGATGGTGCAGATTGTCATTGTCTGACTTGTCCATGTTTTAATATTACTCATCCATGTTAGTCTTGGTCTGCCTCTGCTTCTTTACCTTGTATTTTAACTTTCAATATTACTTTTATTAGGCTATGTCTTTTAACATGCCCCAAAAATGTCATTTGTCTTGTTCTAATTGTGTTTAGGAGTTCTCTTTTTATTTTCAGTTGTTTTAAAACTTCATCGTTTGTTTTCTTTTCTTTCCATCCAATTCTACCTATTCTTCTATAAATCCACATTTCAAAGGCTTCAATTTTCTGTTCTGTTTTCTTGTCTAATGTCCATGTTTCTGCACCATACAGAAATATTGAGAAAATGTAACATTTTGCTATTCTTAGTTTTAGCCCTGATGTTATTTGTCTCGATGTTAGTATATTTTTCATGGCATTAAAATTACTTTTTGCCTTTTTAAATATGGTAATATGTAAACTATAGATATATGTGCTGAAACATCTATTAACGCATATGAACGTAAGTGTTCTAAGAGAATACCCAGAATACTATGGACACAGGTGATAATAAACATGTCTATTCTGCAATAAAAAAAAGGGTGATATTTTATGGAGGTGGTTGTTAAGAAACATAAAAAAAAAAAAAAAGAAAATATTTCAGACACTTAAAATGTTTTGAAGACCGAGAAGATAATTATGGAGAGTTTTACAGCAAGTAGACGAGAACGAGGAAGAACGAGAAGAAGATGGGTAGAGATAACACACTGAGCTATGATTGACTGCCACACACGCTGGACAACTCGCACAGGGAAGATAAAGCATCAATGCAGCTGTCACTGGAGCAAGCTTCCAATTAGGGTGGGTGAAGGGGAACGCGCTAGATAATGGTGATGATGATAATCTTAACTTACATGAATTATTTCTTTCGCTCTCTCTCTCTCTCTCTCTCTCTCTCTCTCTCTCTGCGATCAAGACTCAATCAGAGTAGGATTCCAGACTCTCTCATGATGTCAACTATCTGTTTAAGGGATTCGATTACCCCATATAGTTTCTCTTCCAGTGAGGTGGGTGTGGACCACATTGCTCTTCTTCAAGAAAAAATGAGGGAGAATGATGGATGGATAGATGCATGGATAGATGGATGGATCGATAGATGGATGGATGGATAGATGGAAGGATATATGGATTGATGGATTGATGGATAGATGGATGGATGGATAGATGGATGGATGGATGGATAGATGGATAGATGGATAGATGGATAGATGGATGGATGGATGGATAGATGGATGGATGGATGGATGGATGGATGGATGGATGGATGGATGGATGGATGGATGGATGGATGGATGGGTGGATGGATGGATGGATTGATAGATGGATGGATAGATAGATGGATTGATAGATGGATGGATAGATAGATGGATGGATAGATAGATGGATGGATAGATAGGTGGATTGATAGATGGATGGATAGATAGGTGGATGGATAGATAGGTGGATTGATAGATGGATGGATAGATGGATGGATTGATAGATGGATGGATTGATGGATGGATGGATAGATGGATGGAGGGTGGATGATGAATTATTTCAATGACAGCTAAAAGTAATTATTATTTAAAAACATAGTAGAATAGTTAATTGTTGTATTTGAAAATACATTAAAAGTAACAATTACTTAATGCGCAGTTTGATTATTATTTTTTTTTAAATTAATAATAAAAGTAATACTTTTGTAAACGTGGGCGTGGTAGACTCATCATTTATTTCACTGAAACCTAAAAGTAATAATTATTTGAATACAGACTACAATTATTAATTGCTTAAATACATGCTAAATTTTTAAAAAATAATTTGAATACACCGTGTAATATGTTATTAAAATAAATACAAAGCAATAAATATATTTCGATTAACACAAGTTTGAAAACACTGCAAAATATTTAATTGTATGCACGCAAAAAGGTATTATTGTGGGTACTACTAATTTTAACAAACAGAAATTCAAACAAGACAAATTAGATTTTAGGAGCATGTTAAAAGTCACAACATCCTACTAAAAAATCTTGGAAGGGAAATACAAGGTAATAGAGGCAGAGGCAGATCAAGACTAACATGGACGAGTAATGTAAAACGATGGACAAGTCAGCCTATGACAACCTGCATCATCAAAGCAAGAGACAGAACGGAATGGCGCCCCATGGTAACCAACCTTCGATGCGGAGACGGCACTCAAAGATGATGATGATGATGATGATGATGATGAAATGAGGCAAAACCATTAATTGTCTGCATTGGCTGTAAAAATGTTAATAAAATGTTTTGTTAATTAAACAAAGTAGAAAACTATCATTATGCTTCTATCTATTTCTAGTGTGCTCTAGGGATCATGTGCATGTCGGATGAGAGGGTGGATGGATGGATGGGTGTATGGATGGATGGATGGATGGGAGGGTGGATGGATGGATGGGACAGTGGATGGAAGGATGGGAGGGTGGATGAATGGATGGGTGAAAAGATGGATGGATGGGACAGTGGATGGAAGGATGGGAGGGTGGATGAATGGATGGGTGAAAAGATGGATGGATGGGACAGTGGATGGAAGGATGGGAGGGTGGATGAATGGATGGGTGAATAGATGGGTGGATGGGTGGATGGATGGATGAATGGATGGATGGATGGGAAGGTGGATAAATGGATGGGTGAATAGATGAATGAATGGTAGGGTGGAAGGGTGGATGAATGGATGGATGGGAGGGTGGATGAATGGATGGGTGAATAGATGGATGAATGGTAGGGTGGGAGGGTGAATGAATGGATTAATGGGAGGGTAGATGAATGGATGTGTGAATAGTTGGATGGATGGATGGATCCATGGATGGATGGATGGGGTGTGGATGAATGGATGGGTGAATAGATGGATGTATGGATGGATGGATGGGATGGTGGGTAAATGAATGGTTAGATGGAAGGGGGGATGGATAAATGGTTAGGTGAATATATGGATGGATGGATGGGGGGGGTGGAAAAACAGATGGGTGAATAGACGAGTGGATGGACGGATAGATGGATGGATGGATTGATGGATGGGAGGATGGGCTGATGGGTGGTTGACTGGGTGCGTGGATTGTTGGATCCATGGATAAAAGTGTGGGTGGAAGGACAGATGGGTGGGTGGAATGGTGGATGGATGGATGATTTAAGTGATGAATGGAAGGATGGATATATGGGTTGGTGGATGGCTGAATAGGTCGGTTGGTGAATGGATGAATGGATAGATGAGTGAGTGGATGGATAAATGGCTGGATGGACTGATGGATGGATAGATGGCTTGATGGATGGATGAATAAATATTGAAATAAGAATGAACATTCTGATTGAAAGATACTTGATAAAAATGAAATGATAAAAGATTTGACATGTTGAAAACGCGGATGTAAAAATTCATCCCAGTTGATACCCTCTTCCTCTACCTGCTATATCTAATACCCTCTTCCTGGTGCCATGCTCCTGGCCACACTCATCATGCTCAGCATGCCGCGCGCCACCACAGTCTTGTAAAATTATCACGGAAGCATGAAATACAACATAGCCTCCAGAACCGGTCGATATTTCTTTTTTTAATGCGGCATTTATTCTGTCATGTTCTTAACGAGGCTTGTGGTTCTGATATATCTTTTAGAAATCAGGAAGGACAATTATAAGTTTGAACCCTTTGAAAAGAGATTAGGTTATCTGCCCATGCTGCATGCACTTTCTGGACCCCACCATTTATGGATATTATTCTTCTTTCCCTCCTGATATGCCTTACAGCATCGATGGAAAAAAAAGCAGTTTACGGTCTTTAACTCTTTTGTTGGTCTCTCCTGCTTGTTTTGTTTCCCAGTTTCTATAATGTTCAATCAATCAATCAATCAATTTTTGTAAAATTAAAAGTTCCCTCTCACCCCTCACGCATAAATGTGTGGAAGAAATATGTTGTTAGTGGTCAGAATTATTAGTATCAACGACACATTTAACGGATGATGTGGTAGTAGTCACGACAGGTAATAGTCACGACAGGTAATAGTCACGACAGGTCATAGTCACAACAGGTAATGTTCACGACAGGTCATAGTCACGACAGGTCATAGAGACAAGTCATAGTCACAACAGGTACTAGTCACGACAGGTCATAGAGACAAGTCATAGTCACAACAGGTACTAGTCACAACAGGTAATATTCACGACAGGTCATAGTCACGACGGGTCATAGAGACAAGTCATAGTCACAACAGGTAATAGTCACGACAGGCCATACTCACAACAGGTAATAGTCACAACAGGTCATAGAGACAAGTCATAGTCACGAAAGGTTATAGTCACGAAATGTCATGGTCACGACAGGTTATAGTCACAGTTATAGTCATTGTCACGACAGGTCATAGTCACAACAGGTACTAGTCACGACAGGTCATAGAGACAAGTCATAGTCACAACAGGTACTAGTCACGACAGGTCATAGAGACAAGTCATAGTCATAACAGGTACTAGTCACGACAGGTCATAGTCACAACAGGTAATAGTCACGACAGGTCATAGAGACAAGTCATAGTCACGAAAGGTTATAGTCACGAAAGGTCATGGTCACGACAGGTTATAGTCACAGTTATAGTCATTGTCACGACAGGTCAGAGTCACGACAGATCATAGTCACGACGGGTCATAGAGACAAGTCATAGTCACAACAGGTACTAGTCACGACAGGTCATAGTCACAACAGGTAATAGTCACGACAGGTCATAGAGACAAGTCATAGTCACGAAAGGTTATAGTCACGAAAGGTCATGGTCACGACAGGTTATAGTCACAGTTATAGTCATTGTCACGACAGGTCAGAGTCACGACAGATCATAGTCACGACAGGTTATAGTCACGGTAGGTCATACAAATTCATCGCCCACAAAAAAAATTAATTAATTCATTCATTAAAATTAAAAAAAAACTATGTTATTAATTTTCAAATGCTGGTGAACTCCGAAGATGTTTGATCAAGAAAAAAACAAATGTCGCCACATCTGGGGATTGAACTTGGAACTTTTTCTAACAGTAGCGAGCGTACTATCCACTCAGTCACGGAAGACTTCCGGTGCCTTGTGCACACGTTTTTTCGTGGACGGTCATTTTTCCATATATGAGTATGAGAAATAACATATTTTTTTTATTTCTCTCTCTCTCTCTCTCTCTCTCTCTCTCTCTCTTCTCTCTCTCTCTCTCTCTCTCTTTCACTCACCCACTTTGCTTTTCCTGAAAAAAAAATTCAGCAATTCCTTTAATGTTCTCGGCATAGAGATTTCATTGAAATCTATCACGTCAGCCACTAACGCTATCTATCTGTGCTTGCCCTAGAGAGATGTTTGGATGGTATGTGACCTTTTTGTGTAGGCCCTCAAGAGACGTTTAGATGATATGTGACCCTTTATGTAGGCTCTCAAGAGATGTTTGGATGGTATGTGACCTTTTGTGTAGGCCCTCAAGAGATGTATGGATGGTATGTGGCCCTTTGTGTAGGCCCTCAAGAAATGTTTGAATGGTATGTGACCCTTTGTGTAGGCCCTCAAGAGACGTTTGGATGGTATGTGACCCTTTGTGTAGGCCCTCAAGAGACGTTTGGATGGTATGTGACCCTTTGTGTAGGCCCTCAAGAGATGTTTGGATGGTATGTAACCCTTTGTGTAGGCCCTCAAGAGATGTTTGGACGGTATGTGACCCTTTGTGTAGGCCCTCAAGAGATGTTTGGATGGTATGTGACCCTTTGTGTAGGCCGTCAAGAGATGTTGCGATGGTATGTAACCCTTTGTGTAGGCCCTCAAGAGATGTTTGGATGGTATGTAACCCTTTGTGTAGGCCCTCAAGAGTTGTTTGGATGTATGTGACCCTTTGTGTAGGCCGTCAAGAGATGTTTGGATGGTATGTAACCCTTTGTGTTGGCCCTCAAGAGATGTTTGGATGGTATGTAACCCTTTGTGTAGGCCCTCAAGAGACGTTTGGATGGTATGTGACCCTTTGTGTAGGCCCTCAAGAGACGTTTGGATGGTATGTGACCTTTTGTGTAGTCCCCTCAAGAGACGTTTGGATGGTATGTGACCCTTTGTGTAGTCCCTTCAAGAGACGTTTGGATGGTATGTGACCTTTTGTGTAGTCCCCTCAAGAGACGTTTGGATGGTATGTGACCTTTTGTGTAGTCCCCTCAAGAGATGTAAATCATGACACCGGACACACTAAAATTGTGACACCGGACACATTAAAATTGGGACCCCGGACACACAAAAATTGTGACACCGGACACACAAAAATTGTGACACCGGACACACTAAAATTGGGACACCGGACGCACTAAAATTGGGACACCGGACACATTAAAATTGGGACACCGGACACACTAAAATTGGGACACCGGACACACTAAAATTGGGACACCGGGCACACAAAAATTGTGACACTGGACACACTAAAATCATGACACCGGACACACAAAAATTGTGACACTGGACACACTAAAATCATGACACCGGACACACAACAATGTTGACACCGTACACAAATATAACACCGCACACAGAAATTGTGACACCGCACACAAAAAATGTAACACTGCACACAAAAACTGTGACATCGCACACAAAAATTGTGACACCGCACATAAAAAATGTGACACTGCACATAAACATTTTGACACCGCACACAAAATGAAAACAGTTTATCTAAAGTCAATGTTAATGTATGAGAATGTTATTTTAATAGGAAATCATTGTTAAAAAAAAAAAATCAAAGAATGGCTTGCTTGCTTGCGTTCGGCCGATGACTAAAGGAGTACACCTCATCGGCCTCTGCCATTAGAAGGGCGTTAGATGGGCGTGTCTGCGTTGTGTTGTGATTTTCAGCATAGCTGTGATATTTGCGCCTTTAGGCCCAACATATTCACCGTCAGCGCGAACCCGATATTCAAAAATGTCGTGCTGAAGTCGGATGTGTTGGACCGAAAGGCTCAAATATCAGTTATACTCCAAACCCCAACACAACGCAGACACGCTCACTTAACGTCCTTGTAAGGGCGGATGATGAAGAGGTGCACTCCCTTAGTCATCGGACGAACGCAAGCAAGTATCGGGTTGTCTTCCCCCTTTAATCCCTACTCGCATACCCAGACTAGACAGGTTAGTCTGTTACTGGTGGCACCACGGAGAGGTGGTGCAGTGTCTGGATGGTTCTGGTTCGCCGATTCTGGCGTAAGCCATCAGTTGTGGGTCGCTGACAACTTCCAGCTCTGTTGCTGTGAGGTGCGCCTTCGCCTCCATCACAGACTAGCGAATCTGATAGATTTGGGAGACGTATTATTCAGTATTTAACCAAACACAATTTGATATTTAAAGATACAGCTTCTTCTATCAATTTTGAATTTTTAATAGGAAAAGGTGATGTATTTTATCTTCGTGGAAGGGGGACTGGTTGGTCTCGAGGCAAGACGTCGGACTCGAGACTGAGATGTTGTGGGTTCAAATCCTGGCTGCACCAGTTGAGATTTTTATTTATGATTACTCTCTGCGACAACCACCCTTGGTCTCAGCAGGGAGGCCCGGCTTGAAACGTCAATTACTCATCGACGTAAAAAATTATGAGTACCTCCGTAGACGGAGTTATCTGCCTGTGTGGCGAGGGACCCCTGTGCACACGGCTGCAGGGAAAAATGGATTATACGCAAAATTCAATTCCTAGTCTCTAGGGACTTCGTACGCTGGCGTACGAAAAAAAAAAAGAAAAAAGAAAAAAAAATCTTCGTTGGAAAATACACAAATGAGCAAATCAACTCAAGTATCAATGACAAACCACTGTGTTCTGACACAAAGAAGCTTTAAAAATACATTGGGAGACCCAATTACAATTCCAGTGTTGGTTTAAAGAAATATAGCGTTAATGTCTATTTATATTTGTGTGTGTAATTTGGTCAGCGTTACGTCTGTACTGTCTTCCTTCCACATAATAGATCTCCGGTACCTATTAACGGCTGCGGGGACCATGATGCGCTCGAGCGAGATAGAACTTTATCTCTTCATCCCACCTCCCGGCAGACTAGCTCACTATCAACCACTCTGCCTCTTCTCCGTTCTCTATCATTTAACCCAACCCAAAACCAGATCTGACTCCTAATTATCAAAACCTTTCCTCTCTCCAATAAATCACTGTGTCAATATTTATTAAGCTGTCATTGAGAAACCTCAGTATATATCTCTTGTTCCACGAGAAAATGCCCATAACAGATAACCTGAAATCACGTTTTATCAGACTTTTCATCACCGTTGACTCCAGAATTACGAGAACAGGATATTAGTCAACATGCCCTAAGGGAAGAGACCTTTTCATGTTTATCAAGAGGCGAAGTAGAAACTGGCATTCTGCAACAATAAATATCATCTCTATGAATAGATGAGATTCTGAAACAATAATTATCATCTCTATGAATAGATGAGATTCTGAAACAATAATTATCATCTCTATGAATAGATGAAATTCTGGAACAATAATCATCATCTCTATGCAAAAATTATCATCTCTATGAATAGATGAGATTCTGGAACAATAATTATCATCTCTATGAATAGATGAGATTCTGGAACAATGATTATCATCTCTATGAATAGATGGGATTCTGAAACAATAATTATCATGTCTAAGAATAGATGAGATTCTGGAAGAACAATTATCATCTCTATAAATAGATGAGATTCTGAAACCATAATTATCATCTCTATGAATAGATGAGATTTTGAAACAATAATTATCATCTCTAAAAATAGATGAGATTCTGGAAGAATAATTATCATCTCTAATAATAGATGAGATTCTGAAACAATAATTATCATCTCTAAGAATAGATGAGATTCTGAAACAATGCTTGCTTGCTTGCGTTCACATGATGACTAAAGGAGTACACTTTTCGCCATATGCGCTTAAAAGGACGTTAACTGGGCGTGTCTGCTTTGTGTTGTAGTTTGCAGTATAACTGTGATATTTGCTCCATTCGGCCAACACATGCGACTTCAGCACGACAGAAACAATAACTATCATCTCTAAGGATTGATGAGATTCTGTAACTATAACTATCATCTCTAAAAGAGAGTGAGTTTTCACTCATTTGTGCTCGGCCGCTTATCCAGAAGTGTTCGGAGACTTCTGGTTAGAGTCGATTCAAGCATCGAAACTCACGATGCGAGGCGGCATTCTTCAACTTCACAGAGCACTACCCTGATACATATTTCTGCCAGCGGCTGGGTCGACTACTTGGGTGGGGTTGGGGGGAAGGGATATATATATATATATTTACCACGAGTACAACTCACACCGCTTCTAGAGGAAATCGAACACGAGTTGTCCGAACATCGGTAGCCAAGTCGGGTGGCCTTCCCAACAAGGCTACCGAGGTTCCCAAGTGATATGTGTTGTATAAACAACGTAAATGAAATGTCACATAAGCAACTAAAAAAAAATATAACATGAACAGCCAAAATAAAATAGTATATAAATAATCAAAATGAAAGAGACACTAACAAGCAGAAATAAATGTCACATAAAGAACCAATATTAAATGTGACAAACATAATAAATAACAAATGTGATATAAACAACTAATATGAACGTGACATGAATAGCCAATATGAAAGTGACATAAACAAAACCAAATGAAATGTGACATAATCATTTATAATTAAATGTGACATAAATACCCCAAATTAAATGTGACATAAATACTCAAAATTAAATGTGACATAAAGAGCCAAAATGAAATGTGGCAAAAAACAAAATGAAATTTGACATAAGCACCCAAAATGAAACGTGACATAAACAACCAAAAAGAAATGTGACAATAAAACCAAATGAAATGTGACATAAACAGCCAAGAAGAAATGTGACAAAGACACGATAACAATCATCACAGGAACTGCGGGTGAAAATGAGACTGTAAAAAAAATTGCAATGAGAACGATCACTAGCACAGTGGGGTATATAAATGACAACAAATTAAATGTATCCGACAGCTGACAAGACAGACTTGCCACGATCCACATAACAGAAAAAAACAGTGATGGATTCACCTGACTGGACTGAACCCATTCAGCTGTGACGTGCTTGCTCATTACAAACACATGCCTCTCGAACATCTGTGTAAAGGTAATGGTAAATTACGAGGCTTGAATCAGCATATTAGCACGCGAGTTTTCACCCGAATGTGCTCGGCAGCCTATCCAGAAGTGTTTGGAGACTTCTGGATAGTGTCGCTTCAAACATCGAAACTCGCGATGCGAGGCGGCATTCATCACCTTCCCAGAGTACTACCCTTGTACTCATTTCTGCCAGCAGCTGGGTTGACAGCGGTGTTATATTTTTTTTTCCAACCACGAGTACAACTCACACAGCTTCCAGTGGGAATCGAACACGGGTTGTCGGAACGTCGCTAGCCTAGGCTGGTGGTTTTCCCAACTAGGTTACCGAGGCCCCCATTATGTGATATATATGTGTGTAAAAAAAAGTAAAGTACCCCCATCACGCCAAGTGGCATATAGGGAATATGGGGTTAGCGACCATACATTTTACTGACATTCGGCACGTGATTTTTTGGGGTAATGTGGTTGGTATTACGCCCGTGCCGCTTTACTTTCCAAGAAAAAAAAAATCAGGTACCCATTAAAGGCTGGGTGAACCGGAAGCCGTCGGTTGGATCGAACCCTACCTCTTGTCCCTTGTAGTCCAGTTCACTAACCACTGAGCTATCGCGGCTCCATATATGTGTGAACTGACACATTTTTACAACTCTTCCCGACTTACTTCATAGTCCAGTTGCGTTCTCTGTCCCCACAAGGCATGAACATATCACTCTCATACACATAGGATACCTGCAACACATACCTTACCCTCATGTGCACTTGTACTCATATGTGTGTAAATTATCTACTTGTGTAAATGCGGGTACGTATGCATGTGTTTCGTACATATATTTTTCGGAGTACACACCCATAGTTACAGATATACACAGATTTAGATGTTCACTTTTTCCACGTGGATTTACTTATTTTGAATCAAGTCATAGAAACGTTTCCAGTAATAGTAAAGGCTTGGATCCTGTACCCACCTCCACATATTATTAAAACCCTTCCATTCTTACTGTTTTTCACACCCTGGTCCCGCCCTGTTGGCCGGTCATATTAATTTCAAAGCAGTCGCTGCCTGAGCGAGCACTGTGGCCGACTAAAATCTGGACCTCAGGGAAGTGACTTATTTCCCTTTTTTGACAGTCTAGCATATTATCGTCATGTATTTAGATTTATGTGTATATCCTTAAATATTTTTGTGTTGTTTTTTTGTCGTTAAAGCCGAAGGCCTTTTGGCCGAAACGTCGTTCTACTTTTGTTTTGTTTTTCGCTTACGTAAAGCTGTTATCATACCACTTTTTCCACTGTTAAAAAATTGTCATTATTATCATCAGCTTTACAGCGGTTTCGCATTTCTATTCATCGTTAAACCTTTAGTAAACCTTTAGTAAACCTTTAGTAAACCTTTAGGAGGTGCGCGTGGCCGTGCGGCTAAAACCACTGTTCCGCTGGCTGAAAAGCTGACTACGGTGTTCGAAGCCCACGGTAGACAGAAAGGATTTTTTATATCGGGGGTGAAATAAAAATCCTAAGTCTCACACATCGTGGCGACTGCTTGACCAAGCGGCCTTTATTCCCCTGGTTCTATCGTTGCCCCCCCCCCCGACATACACCAGCAAGGGTACTATGTGTCGGTGTCGTAAAGAAGATAGTGAAACCGTTATCCATTAGAAGAATGTCTCCCGTCAAACAAATTGATGAAAACACTATTCTACAGTGAATTGTTATTCTTGATTAGTTACACAGACGACAATTAGATATATTGTTTTTCTAAATATCAAATTGGTAAACAAACTGATCGACGAATGGTAAATACAATTGTGTTGGCAGTCACTCGTTGCATTGCAGAATTCGGTTTTCATCTAAGGGAAATTGAAAGAATATTGTAGAGGATGAAATGTTCTTTTTAATGAAGTCATTAGTGTCATAGGACGAATTTTAATTAGAAATGATGACGTCAGACATGCTGAAGTGTCAAACATACAAAAACAGGGAGGGTATTGCCTTAAGTAGGCCACACGAAGAGCGAACAGAGTCGTCATTAAGTGCAGTGGTCTACAATTTGGAGGGCACGAGTAAGGTCTAAAGTCATTCGACGCAAACTATTGAGCCGGGACGGTGATGTGGTAGGCTGCATTGATTTCCCAGGTTCTGCTGGAATGGTTGGAACGTATGTACCTTAGAGCTCTAGCAATAGTATATCAACAAATCTTACCGCTTTAATACCACTTTTTCCTATATCAACAAATCTCACCACTTTAATATCACTTTTTCCTATATCAACAAATCTCACCACTTTAATACCACTTTTTCCTATATCAACAAATCTCACCACTTTAATACCACTTTTTCCTATATCAACAAATCTCACCACTTTAATACCACTTTTTCCTATATCAACAAATCTCACCACTTTAATACCACTTTTTCCTATATCAACAAATCTCACCACTTTAATACCACTTTTTCCTATATCAACAAATCTCACCACTTTAATACCACTTTTTCCTATATCAACAAATCTCACCACTTTAATTCCACTTTTTCCTATATCAACAAATCTCACCACTTTAATACCACTTTTTCCTATATCAACAAATCTCACCACTTTAATACCACTTTTTCCTATATCAACAAATCTCAGCACTGCAGTACTAGGTTTTCTATATTTTGTCTGAGCCATCCTGCATTTCACCTCTAATGTACATCTACCATCTGAGGTTAACACATAACACATACTGGAGGAACAAAAGTCAATATTAATTGCCGCACAACGGCTAAATACTCAAACCAAGTCAAGAACACAGAAACGTATGCAGTCTTTTATCCACAACTGGAAAACAGTAAATTTTAAACAGGAAACGACATTGCAGATATAGACAATACTTCAGGCGAAGAAAGATAGATAGATCCACAACTAAAGGTTAGATTAAAATATAGAAACGAGAATCCAGAAAGTGAATAATATAAACTACCAAGTGTACTGATTCTGAAACATGTGAAAGTGACTATGCTGACAAGAAAGAAATTAAAAGAAACATGATCATTCTCACTTTGTGCTACCATTGTCAGACATAAGCAATTCTTAACAGGCACAAGCGTAATGTAACAACATGCGGAATAAAATGTACAACAGTTGTGAAAAAAAAAAGTAGAAGAGATAAGGTTAGAGATGAGGTCATGAGAAAAATGATGGATGTAACGCAGGTTATTTATTATATTGAACATGAACATAGAAGACTGCTGTGGTTATCACCTGAACCATGCGGAGAATGTCATCAGCCTTGAAATGACCAACATTTCCGTGAACTTATAATAATGTATGTATAGAGGTTTACACAGAAAGAGAATTATATTGAGCAACAAAGAATCAAATGGCTTGACAGAGTGGGATCCAATCAACCTGAAGCTCGAGCGTATTACATGAAAACATCCGACTTTTTAAAGAAAAGAAATGGATAAATGGAGTCATGACAAGAAGTAAATTCAACATGAATCTGGAACACAGGGAAGTGACACATTTTTAATTTCCTTTCTTGAGTATATAGCATATTGTCGTCATGTAGTTAGATTTGTTTACATATTCTTATATATATATTTTTTTTTCGTTGGTTCGTTCGCTTTCGTCAGCTTTGACCTCTGACGAAGTCCCACCCACTCAATTTTGTGGGACTGAATTTTGCGTGTAAAGTCTGTTTTATCCCATTACAGGATGCCCCTCGCCATGCAGGCAGATTTACTCCGACTTCAGAGGTACTAATTTTTAGGGAATTAGTTAAACCCAGGTGTCCTCGCCAGGGTACGAACCCCGGCTGTTGCCGTGGTAAGCCAACCGCCTATCGATTGCGCTAACCGGACACCCATATATTTTTTTTTTTTTTTTTTTTTGTATTGTTTGTTGTTCCAGCTGAAGGCCTACTGGGCCGAAACGTCGACTTTTGATTTGTCTGTTACAACGTAAAGCTGTCACCATACCACTTTTTTCTTCTTTTGTTTTTTAGAATTGCTATTGCCATAAGCTTTACAGCAGCTTCGCACCTCTAAGCGTCTTGGTGCCTTTACTTCTAACTTCAACATGACAAGTCGCACAACAAGCAAAGGTCAGAAAATTACATACATGCACAAGGAACTGGGAAACCTGAAAACCCCTAGCAGACCTGGAGACGGAAGCAAAGGTTCAGGTGGATGTGGGTTCAGTTGGAGAAGATAGCAGAAAACCGGGTCCTTTGACAGAGTGTGGTTGCACCCCTTTGTTCCAGAATTATTTGCATGGTGCAGGTTAGATCTTTTGAACTACCTCCGAAATCGGAGTTTTTTGCCTGCGCGGCGAAGGACCCCAGCGCGCATGGCTTCCAGGGAAAAAATAGATTATCACTCAAAATTCAGTTTTTAGCTTCGAAGGACTTCGTCAGAGGTGAAAGCTGGCGAACGAAAAACAAAATGCCTTTGGAACGTCACAAGCGGTAGGATAAAAGAAAGAATAAAGAGCAAAGATTACATGGACAAACATCGGGACAATGTAGGTATAATAAACATTGGTACACATTAGGAATAGTAACAAACAAGCACATTGGTACCTATTAGTTATAAATACTAAGTAGTACTCTCACGCGTTACACTTGTCAGTGTATCATAGATAGTAGGTGGTAGAATAGCACATATCAGGAATAGTCAGTAATATATTGGCACATATAAGGAATAATCAGTAATATATTGGCACATATCAGGAATAGTCAGTAATATGTTAGCACATATCAGGAATAGTTAGTAATATAGTGGAACTTATCAGGAATAGTCAGTAATATAGTGGCACATATCAATAATAGTCAGTAATATAGTGGCACATATCAGGAATAGTCAGTAATGTATTGGCACATATCAGGAATAGTCAGTAATATATTGGCACATATCAGGAATAGTCAGTAGTATATTTGCACATATCAGGAATAGTCAGTACTATATTGGCACATATCAGGAATAGTCAGTAATATATTGGCAGATATCAGGAATAGTCAGTAATATATTGGCACATATCAGGAATAGTCAGTAATATATTGGCACATATCAGGAATAGTCAGTAATATATTGGCACATATCAGGAATAGTCAGTAATATTGGCACATATCAGGAATAGTCAGTAATATAGTGGCACATATCAGGAATAGTCAGTAATATAGTGGCACATATTAGGAATAGTCAGTAATATATTGGCACATATCAGGAATAGTCAGTAGTATAGTGGCACATATCAGGAATAGTCAGTAATATATTGGCACATATCAGGAATAGTCAGTAGTATAGTGGCACATATCAGGAATAGTCAGTAATATATTTGCACATATCAGGAATAGTCAGTAATATATTGGCACATATCATGAATAGTCAGTAATATATGGCACATATCAGGAATAGTCAGTAATATATTGGCACATATCAGGAATAGTCAGTAATATATTGGCACATATCAGGAATAGTCAGTAATATATTGGCACATATCAGGAATAGTCAGTAATATATTGGCACATATCAGGAATAGTCAGTAATATATTGGCACATATCAGGAATAGTCAGTAATATATTGGCACATATCAGGAATAGTCAGTAATATAGTGGCACATATCAGGAATAGTCAGTAATATATTGGCACATATCAGGAATAGTCAGTAGTATAGTGGCACATATCAGGAATAGTCAGTAATATATTGGCACACATTTAAAATAGGTACTAAAAGATGTGGCAAACATCGTCGTTTTCTTTTTTCTCTTCTTCTTGACTCACTTTCATCGTTTAGGGGAGATATAATGTGTGGTCTTTTGCTCTTATATTGGCCTATACAGTTGTTTCCTAGTGTTTCTAATATTCCATCAATCCATTATTTCGTAGTCTGCCCTTGGGTCTGGTGTTCTTGCAGCGTTTATTATTGGATGCTCGTTGTATTTTGTTTTGATACTTTTGTCTCATCACGTGGCCTATTGTACTGTTGTAACTATTGTATCTTTATTTCTGATCTTATCTCTCAGGCTGTTTCCTGTCATTCGTCTAATACATTTGATCTCTCAGGCTGTTTCCTGTCATTCGTCTAATACATTTGATCTCAGCAGTGGATATTTAATTATTGTTATTAATTAAGTCTAGAGGTCAGGACAGGCATTGGTAGCACAACGTTTGGATGAAGATTGTATTGTAGAGTGCCAGTTTTGCCTCTAGAGTTATTTCTTTGTTGGACACTAGTGGTAATAGCTGTCCAATGATTTTACAAGCTTTGTTGCATCTTGATTCATTTTTCTGCTGTTTGTGAATTGTCGTTTGTCACTAGACATCCCAGGTATTTAAATTCCTCTACTTGTTTTAGTTGTCTGCCGTCTATAATAAAAAAAATAGAAAAAGAAGTAAAGTTCTACCGTCAC
>JAVIAB010000160.1:19244548-19567333 GCA_032433765.1 Megaustenia siamemsis | reverse complement strand
TGTGTAAGTATCGTTGCATGAATATGTGTTTGTGTTTATCTGAATTTGTAGCGTTATTGATTTGCATATATATATATATATATATATATATATATATATATATATATATTGTTATTGAGTTATTTGCGAGTCATCATCATTGCACTCCGAACATGTCCATAGGTGCTCAGATCCCCTCCTCAGCAATTCCCTCAGTGTCCAGCGACTGACGACTCCAGTTCTATGTTTTCTTTGATAAGTCTCCTTACACGGCCACCAAGTTTCTCATTTCTGGCTGTGCCCATCTTAACTCCCATTTCCATCATCCGAAGAAGATATATATATATATATATATCATCATCATCATCGAGTGCCTTCTCCGCAACGAAGGTTGGCTACCATGGAGCGCCATTCTTCTCTGTCTCTTGCTTTGATGGTGCAGGTTGTCATAGGCTGACTTGTCCATCTTTTGATGTTACTCGTCCATGTTAGTCTTGGTCTGCCTCTGCCTCTTGTATTTTCCCCTCCAGGATTACTTTTAGTAGGCTGTTGTGTCTTTTAACATGACCCAAAATAGCATTTGTCTTGTTTGAAATGTGCTTAGTAGTTCTCTTTTCATTTTTAGTTGTTTTAAGACTTCGTCGTTTGTTTTCTTTTCCTTCCATCAATTCTACCTATTCTTCTATATATACACATTTCAAAGGCTTCAATTCTCTGTTCTGTTTTCTTGTCTAATGTCCATGTTTCTGCACCATATAGGAATATTGAGAAGATATAACATTTTGCTATTCTTAGTTTTAGCCCTGGTGTTATTTGTTTTGATGTTAGTATGTTCTTCATGAAATGAAAATTACTTTTTGCCATTCCTATTCTTTTGTTTATTTCAGTTGTACATTTTCCATCACTGGTTATAGAATGCCCAAGTTAGTTGTAGTTCTGAACTGTCTCCAGGTCTATTCCTTCTATTTTGATATCCACTTGTGGGTTTTGAGTATCTTCTTTGTTTATGATCATAGTTTTAGTCTTTTTGATATTCATATCTAGTCCATATATTTTGCTTGTCATGTTTATTTCATTAAGTAATTGTTGTAGATCTTTAGGATTTTCTGCTAGCAGTACAGCTGCGTCAGCATATCTTAGGTTATTGATTATCTTTCCATTAATTTGTAGGCCTGGCATCTCTATGATGTTTTTAAAAATTTGCTCAGTGTATACATTGAACAAGCTTGGTGATAGCATGCATCCCTGTCTTACTCCTCTTTTTATATCAATGGGTGTAGAGTTCTCTTTGTTATATTTTATTATTCCTGTTTACTCCCAGTATAGATGACATATTAGTCATATGTCCATGTCATCTAGATGTATCTCTTTTAGACATTCTATAAGTTGTTTGTGGTGTACTCTATCAAAAGCTTTGGTGTGGTCTATGAAGCAGGCATATATTGGTGTGTTTACTTCTGTGTATTTTTCGATTAATGTTCTCATGCAGAATATGGCTTCTTTTGTCCCGCTATTTTTCCTAAATCCAAATTGCTGCTCACCTAATTTAGTATTGATTTTATTCTGAATCCTTCCTTGTATAACTTTTACCAAGATTTTTGTAACATGGCTCATTAGGCTTATATATGTACATATTTACATATCAATGCGTATATGACAACACTGTCAAGTAATTGAGGAAGGAAAGTAGAAGAAGAAAATGAATGCGTATATGTGTTATATATCTGTGACGAATCAATGTATGAGTCATTTATTAAGTTTCGCTTTCTCGGTGTATGTGTATGTGTACGTGTGTGTGTATTTTGAACTATTTCTTAATGATACATGCTACCTGAGCAAATTCCAAAGAATTTCGAAATTATCAGAAATCTGAGATCAACCTTTTGAGCTGATATTCACAGCAATGAATGTCAGCTTCACATTGCTCTAAACCCAATTGAAATAACTGATAATTTAATTGAAATCAGTTGGTATCAGGGACTTCTTCACACGAGCGATACTCAACAACCATCCTGCAATTAAATTTGTTTCGGCTCATTTCGCAACTGGTAAAGTCCAAAAATGGAACATAAAATACACCTGTCTGAAGACAGCAGCCATTAAGTGTCTTGTGTGCTATCAATTGAAGACACATGTGGTGATCAGATTGCCTTGTGATATGGTTATTATATGAGTCTGTTGTTATGGATATTAAAACATAGTCTGTTTCTTGTCTTAACTCAATAATTCATGAACAATATTCCTGACGATTTCATTGTATTATGTTGGCTATAAAAAGAGACAACACTCAGTTAATATCAAGATGGAAGGAAAGAACCAGACAGTTCCAGATAGTTGCTATCTAGGGCGTATCATAAACTGAGTGGCAGAAAATAAAATACAGAAATATATTTTTTTTTCAATTGATTAGCAAAAAATGTTTTTAACAAATTGAAATATTCTTGTATATTCCAAAAAGAACAAATTACATTAGTGATTAAAATGAAAACAATGAAGTTGTTTATCTACTGTACACTTGTAGAGTTAAGAAACATGGACACTAAACAAATAAAAAAAAAAAAAAAAAAATGAAGCCCTTCTTTTCATACACACGTTAGCTGGACGTGTATGCGATATGCCCTTAGTTTACGGCAAAGCCGCGATTCTTGCTCCTTTAGTCCCGTCGCATCCGTTTTCGGTATGGATAGATTTGCTAAACTATTTTTCCCCTAGCAATTGCATTTTTGGCTTACTGATAGAATCAGCAATGACATTATAAGAGAAATTGTAAGCATTGAGCCAATCATAAGCTACATAGAGAAACAACACATAAACTGTTGATTAATCTAGAAATAATGCCGCGTGATTCCTTACCATACAAAACATATTTTGAAAGAGGAGAAAGAAGAGCAAGTGGCAGACCCAGAGTAAGATGGGCAGAATACGTCAAATAAGCGCTACAACAACATCACTTGACAATGTTTAAAGATGCCAAAAGGGGCGAGAACCAGAAATGTGTACCTCCCAGGACACTCGAACAGGTACAAGAGGAAGTGAAGACAGAGGGAAAAGGTGAATCTAAAAGGAACAATCATCATCATCAAGTACCATGCCTGCTGGCGTAGATGATCATGTCTCTTAACAACTTTCGATCTCGACAGTTATTTATCATTTATGTTGAACTTCTGTCAAGCTATTCTCTTAAGCTGTTTGCTATTTTTTGTCTTTGCTTCCCTCTATCTCTTTGTCCCCAAATTTTCCCAGTTGTCACAATAAATTCCAGTTGTTTATTTTTCATAACATGGCCAAAAAATAATGATTGTTTCTTCCTAATATTGGAAATTAGCTCTCTTTTTGCTTTGGCCTCTTCCAGAACATCTTCATGACTCTTCTTAGCTGTCCATGGTATCCTCAACATCCTTCTATAAAACCTCATTTCTACAGCCTCCAGTCTTGTCTGTTGTCCTATTTTCCACACTTCACATCCATATGTTAAGATTCGCTCTAAATGATATTTAAGAACTCTTTTCTTGTTTCTATCGTCAAAAATGAATTGCACAGTATCTTCCTCTTTTTTTTTTTTTTGGAAGCTGCTTTTGTCTGAGCGACATGAGCATCTCACCTCTGTTGTACATCTACTACCTGAGGTTATTCCCAAATATTTAAATTCATTTACCTGTTTTAATATTGTTCTACTAGAAACAACCAAGAATAAGGAGAAGTCAAATAATAACATAGAGGTAGAAAATTCCAACATCAACGAGCTACTCTTCGCAGATGACCAATGCCTAATATATGAGGATGAAAACCTGCTACAACAGCATTTAACATCTCTAGATAAAAGCTGCACAAACTACAGTATGAAAATTAACACAGCAAAAACAGAGGCTATGAGAATAAGCAAATTAAGACAAAAACCCTGCAAATGATATCTAGAACAACAACAACTTAAATGGTTTGGCCACCTGGTCAGAATGAATCCTCACCAATCACCATCAAGGGCGTTCTTCTCGAGAATGCATGGAAAAAGACCAAGAGGAAGACCCAGAAGAAGATGGATAGATGCAGTGACAGAGACATGTAACAACAAAGGAGAATCACAAATTCAGACAGTTCAAGCAGCTCAAGAACGACAAATAATATAACCACGACACCTTTTAGGTATCAGTGAGAAGAAAGAGAAAGAAAAGAATATTGTTCTACGTGTCTTTAAATGAACAATACAACATTTAAATATAACTTGTCAACTGCAATGCACAGCGTAGCTACCTAAACACATGCTAAAGGACAAAGTGAAATAAAGATCAACGGAGAAACATCCTAGGAAGGGTAATGTTGAAAAAAAAGGGGGGAGGGGTAGTTAAACCTAATAAATGTGTAAGCCAGCACTATTTATCAACTCTCGCGGCTCTAGGGTAACGCCCTTGTCTGTGCTGCCCCGTTGAACTTAACGGCCAAAGTGTCAGGTGAAGGTCGTACCTCCTAATTAAGTTAATCTGGTCTTTCCCCAGGCTTTTCCTTCCACGGAAATTAATATTCAATTTCTTTCTCTGCACCATTTTACATTTTACTGGCGGGACTGATGTGGTCTATACGCGGAGTGATTACCTTCTGACACGAGTGTTATCTGCTCTTGATTCGGCTTGCTCCCTGTAAATCTCCTAAAAAACTGTCTTTGTTTCGTTGATTGCTTTATCTATCTATCTATCTATCTATCTATCTATCTATCTATCTATCTATCTATCTATCTATCTATCTATCTATCTATCTATCTATCTATCTATCTATCTATCTATCTATCTATCTATCTATCTATCTATCTATCTATCTGTCTATCTATCTATCTATCTATCTATCTATCTATCTATCTATCTATCTATCTATCTATCTATCTATCTATCTATCTATCTATCTATCTATCTATCTATCTATCTATCTATCTATCTATCTATCTATCTATCTATCTATCTATCTATCTATCTGTCTATCTGTCTATCTGTCTGTCTGTCTGTCTGTCTGTCTGTCTGTCTGTCTGTCTGTCTGTCTGTCTGTCTGTCTGTCTGTCTGTCTGTCTGTCTGTCTGTCTGTCTGTCTGTCTGTCTGTCTGTCTGTCCGTCCACCCGTCCGTATATTTAACTATTTAATATGTTTGTCCGTCCGTTCGTCCGTCCGTCTATTTATCTATCTAATATACCTGTCCGTTCACCCGTCTGTCTATTTATCTATCTAATATGTCTGTCCATCCATCCGTTCGTCTATTTATCTTTCTAATATGTCTGTCCATCCGTCCGTCCGTCTATTTATCTTTCTAATATGTCTGTCCATCCGTCCGTCCGTCCGTCTATTTATCTATCTAATATGTCTGTCCATCCATCCGTTCGTCTATTTAACTTTCTAAGATGTCTGTCCATCCGTCCGTCCGTCTATTTATCTATCTAGTATGTCTGTCCGTTCACCAATCTCTCTATTTATCTATCTAATATGTCTGTCCATCCATCCGTTCGTCTATTTATCTTTCTAATATGTCTGTCTAACCACCTCTCTGCCTTTCCCTTTCTTGTTTTATCTCGTCTTCTCTCTCTTTCTCTTCTTATCCCTTTCCTTCCCACCTATTTCTTCGTCCGCTCTCACATTTTCCCTTTTCTCTAGGAAACTGCCAACATTATCATCTGTCAGATACCAACCAACAAATGTCTCATTTATGTCTGTCCCTTATTCCGTGTTTTCATTCATGGACATAAAAGACCCCCTGATACTTATGTGACAAGGCGCTGTGCCACTGAGTACTGGTTCGATCCTGCTTCGGTCCATGTATTGTTCTTTGTTTTTTTTTTTTCTGTTGTTGATTATGTATAATTTTTTTCCGAGTGCTGTAAACATACCTCTTCCTCTGAACTGAATCGCTGATTATCGCGTTTCCCTCTATAATAATATTCATTTATTATTATTTGTCTCCTGTTACTTTTGAGAGAAAGGTTAAAGTGTTGTGACTTTACAGACATCAGTTTCAGTATGAATTTCTTTTCATTCCCCGTACGCCAGCTTTTTTACCTTTGACGAAGTCCCCCAGAGACTAGGAACTGAATTTTGCGTGTTAATCCATTTTTCCCTGGCGACCGTGTGCAAAGGGGTCCCTCGCCTCACAGGCAGATAACTCCGAGTTCGGAGGTACTCATATTTTTTCCGTCGATGAGTAATTGACGTTTCAAGCCCGGCCTCGCTGCTGAGACCAGAGGTGGTTGCCACAGAGAGAAATCATAAAAATCCCAACCGGATTTGAACCCACAACCTTTCTGTCTCGAGGCCAGCGTCTTGCCTCGAGACCAACCAGTTCCCCCTTAGTATGAAATGTAAAGTTTCCAGTTGTGATGCTCGATGTTATTTAAGCTTTCTTTACTGAATTTTCTCTTTACCGGAGTCTGCGGAAGAGACTGGCTGGCTGTTATTACTTTCTCCAGTTCTGAAGGTCAAGTAGCTTTTTTTTTCCCGCTACGGTAAATATCACTCCTCCGTCTTCCAGTCATTCTTCTGTAGCTGTGTTCATCCATTAGCGATTCCTCTTCAACATCCGTCCATTAAAAAGCCGTTAAATAGACGCAGATGCGTTGTTTTACGGCTTACAGCTTTAAGGTGCGAGATTTACGCCTTTTGGGATTAACACATTGGACTTTTAGCAACGGCAATTTTGGTTGCCCTTTCTCTTCTATCCTTATTCGCTTGGTCGGTCTGGTTAGAAATGTTTTCATGTATAACCAGATGGGAACTGAATAAGATATCGACCACTGGCTTAAAGGAAGATCTTATTGGCGGATTGCTGATGACATCACTATACAGCTTTCTGCGTCTAAGCATGAGATTTTTCCGTTTATTACATGCTAATCTGTCCTCCCGTGTGTTACCGGGGCCTCATTATGTGGGAAGTAAAGAATAGTGACACTGTGACCTTCCAGGCATGTTGTAAGAGGCGACTAAGGAGGTTGATTGATGGCTTGACAAGCTGTCATAGTAAAAAGTATTGTTATGGAAACAGAACCATAAATTTTAGAAGCAGTGATCTCTGCAATATGTGCCACTTTGGCACGCAAGATTTCTGTTTTTGGGATTGTAGTTCTGCCCTATGTGCCGTCTTCGGCTCGAAAGGACAATAGATAGATAGAATCTGTTGTGTGGAAGATGTCTGGAAGAGTGTTCGACAGGAATGTTCGAACTAAAATTGGTTGCATTATGAACCCAGTAAAAAAGTAAGTAAAGAGCTGTGTCACGCAAAGTGGCGTATAGGGAATATGGTGTTAATCACAACAGTTGTGACAGACCTTCGGCACATGATTTTTTTGGGGTAATGTGGTCGGTATTACGCTCGCACCGCTTTACTTCCCTAGAAAAAAAAATCCGGTACCCATTTAAGGAAGTGTAAACTCGGACGCGACCTCTTGTTCTTTATATTTATAGTCCAGTTCACTAACCACTGCAGTAGGAAACTCTTTGTACAGAGTTTCGCAGCAGGAGGCGATCTGATCATCAGAAGAGACACCCCCGTTGAGCAAGTGTTTCGGCTATTTAGCTTCTTGACACTCTAGGGGAGGTGGGCCCGCCTGGGTCATGACTCCTAGGCGTGGACCTCCTGCTGCATTGCCTCTAAGGCTTACACGTTATGTTCAGCACAAAATAACTACACTTACTACTCAAAACTATTATGAACCCAGTGCCCTGGCATAATTCCCATAGACGTAACGCGACTCTATTGAAACCACCTACTGCCTTATTTTACTTTAGAAGAAACGTAGCTGTACTGAAACCACCTATGCAGTACGGTACTTTAGAAGTAACAGTACTGTGTTGAAACCACCTACGACAGGACGGCAATTTAGAAGTGGCGCGGCCAGATTGAAACCACGTACCGCAGTACGGTACTCTAGGAGTAACGCGGATGTATTGAATCCATCTACCGCAGTACGGTACTTTAGAAGTAACGCGGCTGTATTGAAACCACCTACCGCTTTATGGATTGAAAGACAGGAACTGTCATCCCATCGCTACCACCATTATTCTAAAGTCCTGAACAATCATAATGATGCAAGCCAGTGTGTATCAGCAGACCCGGAACCAATAAATCTTAGCTTCAAAGTGTCAGCTCATGCAAAAGCTCACTCGATCATTCTAGATATCAATCATCCTTTGACCAATCAGCCAACAAAATTGTTGTTTATCGTTAACATCCCTAATTCATGTTTTTAACTGTTAATGCCTCAACAAATGTTTCCTATTCTCTTTCTGAAGTCAAATTAGGGGTTGATATAATTATCGTTATTACTGCTGCTATTGTCTGATGTCATTATTGTTATTACCACTGTTATTGTCTGATGTCATGTGTCTGATGTCATTAATGTTATTACCACTGTTGTTATCTGATGTCATTATTGTTATTACCACTGTTGTTATCTGATGTCATTAATGTTATTACCACTGTTGTTATCTGATGTCATTATTGTTATTACCACTGTTATTGTCTGATGTCATTATTGTTATTACCACTGTTATTATCTGATGTCTTTAATGTTATTACCACTGTTATTGTCTGATGTCATTATTGTTATTACCACTGTTATTATCTGATGTCTTTAATGTTATTACCACTGTTATTGTCTGATGTCATTATTGTTATTACCACTGTTATTGTCTGATGTCATTAATGTTATTGCCACTGTTATTGTCTGATGTCATTATTGTTATTACTACTGTTATTGTCTGATGTCATTATTGTTATTACTATTGTTATTGTCTGATGTCATTATTGTTATTACTCTTGTTAAAGTCTGATGTCATTATTGTTATTACTCCAGTTGTTGTCTGATGTCATTATTGTTATTACTCCAGTTGTTGTCTGATGTCATTATTGTTATTACTCTTGTTATTGTCTGATGTCATTATTGTTATTACTACTGTTATTGTCTGATGTCATTATTGTTATTACTATTGTTGATGTCATTGTCTGATGTCATTATTGTTATTACTCTTGTTAATTACTCTTGTCTGATGTCATTATTGTTATTACTCCAGTTGTTGTCTGATGTCATTATTGTTATTACTCCAGTTGTTGTCTGATGTCATTATTGTTATTACTCTTGTTATTGTCTGATGTCATTATTGTTATTACTCTTGTTATTGTCTGATGTCATTATTGTTATTACTATTGTTATTGTCTGATGTCATTATTGTTATTACTCCTGTTATTGTCTGATGTCATTATTGTTATTACTCCTGTTGTTGTCTGATGTCATTATTGTTATTACTCCTGTTATTGTCTGATGTCATTATTGTTATTACCCCTGTTGTTGTCTGATGTCATTATTGTTATTACTCCTGTTGTTGTCTGATGTCATTATTCTTATTACTCCTGTTATTGTCTGATGTCATTATTGTTATTACCCCTGTTGTCTGATGTCATTATTGTTATTACTCTTGTTATTGTCTGATGTCATTAATGTTATTATTCATGTTGTCTTGGGGGCCGCGATAGCTCGGTCGTTAGTGCACAGGGCTACAAGGGACAAGAGATAGAGTTCGATCCCAACCGACGGCTTCCGGGTTCATCCAGCCTTTAATGGGGACCGGATTTTTTCTGGGAAAGTAAAGCGGCACGGGTGTACTACCGACCATATTACCCCAAAAATCATGTGCTGAAGGTCTGTAAAATTAATGGTCACCAACACCATATTCCCTATACGCCACTTGGCGTGACGGGGATACTGTACTACTTTCGTGTTGTCTCATGTCATTGTTGTTATTGCCACTGTTAATGCCTGATATTATTATTCTTATTACTGCTGTTATTGTCTAATAATTCCTCCATCCTCCCTTACTTATTTAATCATTTTATTATATTCATTTACTTTTAAAATAATTTGTTTATCCTCGTTTACTTTTCTAATAACTTCTCCATCCTCCCTTATTTTTCTAATAATTTCTTTATCCTAATTTAAGTTTCTAAAATGTCTCTATACTCGTAATTCATTTATCTAACCTCAATTTTTCTCTTCTAATTTTTCTAACCACTTTTACTTTTTTATTCATTTCTCTACCTAATAATTTCATCATCATTTCTGTATTATCAATAATTCTCTCATTTCTTTTTCCTCGATAATTTATCTCATTATTTCTCTATCTTCAGTAAGCTATCTCTTCATTTTCTACCTTCAGTAAGTTATCTCATCATTTTACTACCTTCAATAATTTATTTAATTATTTCACTAATATCAATAATATATCTCATTATTAATTCTCTATCATCAGTAATTGTCCTCATCAATAATCTATTCTTAACTACTTCTCTCATCATTCCTCTAACCTCAATTACATCTCTCATCATTCCTCTAACCTCAATTACATCTCTCATCATTTATCTAACCTCAAATACATCTCTCCTCATTTCTCTAACCACAATTGCATTTCTCATAATTTCTCTAACTCCAGTTACATCTCTCATCATTTCTCTAACCTCAATTATATCTCTCATCATTTTTCTAACCTCAGTTATATCTCTCATAAATTTCTCTGACCTTACTTACATCCCTCATCATTTCTTTAATCTCATTTACATCCCTCATTATTTCTCTAACCTCAATTACATCTCTCATCTTTTCTCTAACCTCAAATACATCCCTCATCATTTCTCTAACCTCAGTTACATCTCTCATCATTTCTCTAACCTCAATTACATCTCTCATCATTTCTCTAACCTCAATTACATCTCTCATCATTTATCTAACCTCAGTTACATCTCTCATCATTTCTCAAACCTCAATTACATCTCTCGTCATTTCTCTAACCTCAATTACATCTCTCATCATTTCTCTAACCTCATCTACATCTCTCATCATTTCTCTAACCTCAATTACATCTCTCATCATTTCTCTAACCTCATTTACATCTCTCATCATTTCTCTAACCTCATTTACATCTCTCATCATTTCTCTAACCTAAATTACATCTCTCATCATTTCTCTAACCTCATTTACATCTCTCATCATTTCTCTATCCTAATTGTCTTCTCTCACTACTTCCCACAGAAGCTTGTCTCCTACATCCCCCAACTATTTGTGCCAACTCTCAACATTATAATCTTCAGCTTTCGACCGTTATCCGTGTCAGCGACATTACAATTACCTCATTGCTGTAATCGCGCACCATTTAGGGATTTCTTATCCAATTTTTACAAACTTCAATCTAACAAGAACCTAACCCTCCTCATTTTGAAATTTAACAAAATCCTAAAGCAGAATAACCCAATCAAAATTCTTGTAATAAAGAAATATCGACTTTAACGGGACTAATAACAGTGTGGAGACATTTGATTGGATGGTTATTTATACTTGTAATTCCTGAAATAAGACGTCAAAAAAAAAAAAATGTATGCTTCGTTTCAGTTTTAAGAATATGTAATTATCAGCGATTTTAAGAATCGTTTTTAGGAGCATGCGAAGTAGTCCTTAGTTTTTTTTATTATTATTATTTTTTTTTTCCGGGAGTGTCTTTTTTTTTTCCTTTAAGGGAGTTACGGTTACAATATGGTTCTATTTAAGAATTTTTGACATTCGAAACACACCCAGTATAACGATTGTGTAAACATATCTCACGCCGTCAACGGGAGTCAGGATTTCTCTGACATTCAGCGGCAGCGTTCACGTCTGCTGAAAATAGGTCTGCCATTGGTGTCTTCATTTCTGTCACATTTAGGCGCTATAATTCACAGCGTTATGAGATGCAGACATTGGAGGCATGACAGGAGAGATAGAAATTGAAAAACAAAATAGAGAAAATGGATAATAGACATAGAAAATAGAAGTGGCAGACAGAGAAGATGTTTGTTTGTTGTTTGCGTTCGAAAGCTCTTGTGAAGTCCTGAGACTGAATTTTACGTGAATATCATTTTTTTATGTTTTTCACGCTGGTAGTCGTGTGCTCAGGTGTCCCCCGCCATACAGGCAGAGATTTTTCGACTTCAGAGTTGCACTCGTATTTTTATCGTCGAGAGTTTTGGGTTAATTTTGCCCTGGCAGCGGCCATTTCTTGGTCTACTCTTTTCGATTTCCAACTGCCAGGGATTCTTTAACGTGCGCTGAATGCATGCGGGACCTCCTGTCTTTCGTCGTTTTCTGAGACGGCTAGACATCGGATCTCACTACCCAGAGAGGGCTAGACATCTGATCTCACTACCCAGAGAGGGCTAGACATCGGATCTCACTACCCAGAGAGGGCTAGACATCTGATCTCACTACCCAAAGATGGCTAGACATCGGATCTCACTACCCAGAAACGGCTACACATCGGATCTTACTACCCAGAGACGGCTAGACATCGGATCTCACTACCCAGAAAAGTCTAGACATCGGATCTCACTACCCAGAGACGGCTAGACATCGGATCTCACGACCCAGAGACGGCTAGACATCGGATCTCACTACCCAGAGACGGCTAGACATCGGATCTCACTACCCAGAGACCAGGGGAGCACGGCAAAGCCACGGATTCGATTTTATTTATTTATTTTTATTTTCCATTACCTGTGGTGGGAATGGAACTCGTGGCCTTCGTGTATAGAGGCTGACGTTTTACTTCTAGACCACCGAGCCATACCATACGGAAGTTAAACTGTGAAGACTGGAAGAGAGCACGCATCTAATGTAGACAGAAGATGAATGAATATGCAATTAAAGAAAAGCCGACAATAAAAGCAGGTGAGAGATAACTCAGAAGAGTAAGCAGTCAAAGACAGCAGAGGTTAACAGAGTGGACAGTCAAAGATAGACAGAAGTTAAAAGAGAAGGCAGCTAAATGTAGGGGCAGAAGTTAAAAGAGATGGCAGTCAAAGATAGGGAAAGAAGCTAAAACAGAAGGCAGTCAAAGATAAGGAGAAGTGAACAAAGAAGGCAGTCATAGATAGGGAGCAATTAACAAAGAAGGCAGTCATGATAAACTGAGGAATCAAATAAAACAGACAGCTGAGATAGACGGAGTCAAAAAAGGAGTTTAAGATAGAAAAAGGAAACAAAGAAAGAAGGTAATCAAATAGACAGGAGTAGTAAACAGAAAACAATCATAATAGACAGAAGAAGAAAAAGAAAGACAGAGGGATAAGAAAGAAGTTAAAGAGACATTCACTAAACATAGAATTTGTAGGCAAACCTAGCAATAGACACATGAAACAGGAAGATAATATAGAGAAACGGTAACAAAGAGATTAAAAAGAAATAGAATAAACATGCAAGAAAGTAAAACATAAAATGCAAAAATTTCACAGACATGGCTGAATATAAGACAAATTCAGCATTATTTTAGGAAAAAAAGAATGATCGAAAAAAATAAACATAAAATGGAAACAAGAAAGTAATACATTGAAGAGAGACAAAAAAAAAGTCAAACGTAAAGATAGATAGATTAAACATTAAAGTTAAGCAGAAGTGAGATTGGTTTAAATAGCTGGAAAAGTCATCAAAATGTGCAATAAATTAAGCAGTCTAACATGTACGGTCTCTGCTGAAGGTCAAACTGTAAATGCCCACACAAACAGTTTTACAGAGTTGCCCTGGCTCGGAGTTTCCCCACTCGGTTCTAATGAAGTTATCTGCCCTCGTACTACCCTCGTCCGTGATGTGCTCACCTGCACGACTGCACGTGTCAAGTTGAGTGTCTGGTTAACTCAAGTTATGTCAACAACGTAGAGCCATCATCAGAATAAATTGAGAGTCACCCTGGCCTGTTTGTTCCCTTCTGCCTTCCAGCTGTGTTAGCTTCAATGTCTGTGAAGAAACGAAAATATTAATGTACAAATGTTTGAGGCAAGGAGCTGTGCCTATTGATGGTGTCCCGATTTAGTTCTTGTTCTGCTGTTACTTGTTGATGTTTCTTCTTCATTCTCATCCTCCCTTACTTCCTCTCCCTAATCATCTTCTTCTATTTCTTCTTCTTACTTTTCCTTATGCTCATTTTTTGTTCTCTTCTTCTTTTTTCTTTTTCTAATTCTTCTTCTACTGCTTTTTTCTATGTCTTCTTCTTCTGCTGCCATTTTTTTCTATTTCTTCTTCTTTTTGTTCCGCTGTTTTTTTTAATATTTCTTCTTATTCTCCTTCTTCTTCTGCTGTTTGTTTTAAAATATTTCTTCTTCTTCTACTACTTCTTTTGTTTTTTTTTCTATTTCATTTTCTCTTTCTCCTTCTTTCCTCTTCCTCTTCTTTTTCTTCTTCTTCTGTTTTTTTTTCTATTTCTTCTTATTCTTCCTCTTCTTCTACTCCTTCAACGTTTATTCGTTAAGTAGGCGTGGATGCATTGCGTCTCCAGTTAACGACAAATCTGCGCCTGTCGTCGACCTGACCCATCCGTGTGGACGTGGCTTTATTTTAATAGCTTGTTAATTTTGTCCCGGCAGCGGCTATTTTGGGCCCTCTATTTTTGACTTTCAAGTGTCAAGGATTCTTACTTAACCTTGCTGTCTGTTCACATTATCTCCCTTTATTGCCGTTATCATCGAGAACATTCTCACTACCCAGAGACCTGTGGAGGGTGAGGCCACAAAGAAACAACTGATTTGAAAAGACAAATGTCAACAACTTGCGGCGGGATTCAAACCCGGGACCTTCATGTCCAGAGGTCGATTTCTTACCCCCAGAACATCAGCACCGATTATAGTTTTATTGATTAATGTATAGTCGTACAAATATATATATATATATATATATATATATATATATATATATATATATATATATATATATATATATATATATATATATATATATAGCCTATGAAATGGGGATCTATAGAAGTAAAAGTAAAAGTAAAGTACCCCCGTCACGCCAAGTGACGTATAGGGAATATGGTGTTAGTGACCATAAATTTTACAGACCTTCAGTACATGATTTTTGGGGTAATGTGGTCGGTATTACGCCCGTGCCGCTTTACATTCCCAGAAAAAAATCCGGTACCGATTAAAGGCTGGGTGAACCCGGAAGCCGTCGGTTGGGATCGAACCATACCTCTTGTCCTTTGTAGTCCAGTTCACTAAGAACTGAGCTATCGCGGCTCCGGATTTATAGAAGGATAGGTAGAATTGGATGGAAAGAAAAGAAAACAAACGATGAACAACTAAAAATGAAAATATAACTACTAAACACAATTAGAAGAAGTCAAATGAAATTTCTGGGGCAAATTAAAAGACATAACAGCCTAATAAAAGTAATATTGTAGGGAAAATACAAGGTAAAAGTGGCAGAGGCAGATCAAAACTAACATGGACGAGTTACATCAAAAGGTGGACAAGTCAACTTATGACAATCTGCACCATAAAAGGAAGCGACAGACTTGAATGGCGCTCCATGGTAGCCAACCATCGATGCGGAGACGGCACTCAATGATGATGATGTTGTACATTTTCATCATCATCAGCTACCGGACCTGCTGGCGTAAGTGATCATGTCTCTCCACAACTTTCCATCTCGACAGTTATTTATCATTTTTGTTGTTGACCTTCTGCCAAACCATTCTCATAAGCTGTCTGGTATCTTTTCCCCTTTGCTTCCCTCTATCTCTTCGTCCCTCGATTTTTCCAGTTGTTACAATATATTCCAGCTCTTCCCTTCTCATTACATGTCTAAAAAAGTATGGTTGTTTCTTCCTAATGTTGGATATTAGCTCTCTTTTTGCTTTGGCCTCTTTCAGGAAATTTTCATTGCAACTCTTAGCTGTCCATGTTATTCTCTCATAATATGTTGTACAGAGATATCTTAATTTATTTAGGTTTGTCTTATTTTCTATGTATCATCATCAAGTACCGGGCCTACTGGCGTAGGTGAGCATGTCTCTCCACAACTTTCGATCTCGGCAGCTATTTATCATTTCTGTTGTTGACCTTCTGCCAAGCCATTCTCTTAAGCTGCCTGGTATCTTTTCTCTTTGCTTCCCTCTATCTCTTCGTCCCTCAATTTTTCCAATTGTTACAATATATTCCAGTTGTTCTCTTCTCATTACATGGTTATGTTCTCTTCTCATTACATGGTTATGTTCTTCTTCTTACATGGTTATGTTCTCTTCATATTACATGGTTATTTTCTCTTCTCATTACATGGTTATGTTCTCTTCTCATTACATGGTTATTTCTCTTCTCATTACATATGTACATGGTTATGTTCTCTTCTCATCTCATTACATGGTTATGTTCTCTTCATATTACATGGTTATTTTCTCTTCTCATTACATGGTTATGTTCTCTTCTCATTACATGGTTATTTTCTCTTCTCATTACATGGTTATGTTCTCTTCTCATTACATGGTTATGTTCTCTTCTCATTACATGGTTATGTTCTCTTCTCATTACATGGTTATTTCCTCTTCCTATTACATTTCTATGTACACTACTACCAATATTAATACTATTAACGTGAAAACAACTATTACTAGCAATACAGATTCTACTACTTATTCTCTGTGAAAAATAGAAAGAGCGAAAGAAAGCAAGAAAGAAAGAAAGGAAGAACAAAACAAACAAACCAAGAAAGAATGATTTGTTAATTTTGTGTAGGAAGAAAGGAGAAAGCGAACCAAACAAATAAACAAACAAACAAGCGAAAGAACAATAAAAAAACACAAGCGAACGAACAAACAAACAAACAGCCGAGCGAACAAACAAACAATCAAGCAAGCGAGGAAACGAACTAACAAACAAAAAACGAACGAATAAACAAACAAACAGACTGACTGACTGAATGACGGACAAACTTAACTAACTAGCCCACGAACACACATAAAACAAACAAAAATAGCTCTTTCAACACAAAATGTATCTCATTTTTTTATCTCCCTCCCTTCACCTCCTCTTCTCTCAATTTTTTTCCCTCTTTCTCTTCCGCTTATTCTGTTCTTCATCTTCTGCTGCTGTTATGTTTTTCCGCTTTAATTATCATATTATGTCTAAGTATTTTGCACTGGTGCACACAATTTATTTTTCCTCTCTATGTATTCCCTGATTGCTCAAGTTTTCTGTTTTACTTCTCTCTCTCTCTCTCTCTCTCTCTCTCTCTCTCTCTCTCTCAATCTGTTCCCATAATTTCTGTTATATATCCCCCCCCCTCTCTCTCTCGTTTATGACAAAGCATATGTCACACAGTACATACACATTTATCATATTCCTTTTATCTCAAACAGCAGCTGCGTATGTCTATGTCTCCTAGAGACTACCCTAATACAGGAAGCACTTTCTGGGCTTCCCAAAACACTAATTAGATGGTCAGGCAGACATACTTCAAGCTCTCGTATACAAGTCAGGAATGAGCCCTCGACTCCTCATCGACAACTGACGAAGGTGTATATCGCCCGCGCTGATTTTAATGGTTTGTAGGAAAAGAAAGCACAATAAAGACAGGTGAAACAATATTAGAACAGGTAAATGAATATATATATAATATATATATATATATATATATATATATATATATATATATATATATATATATATATATCTGGGAACAAAGTTAACCTCGGATAAGTTTTTCCAACAACAAAAAATAAGGAAGATACTGTGCAATCCATTTTTTACAATAGAAGCAAGATAAAGAGTTTTTAAATGTTATGTAGAGCCAGTCTTAACATATGGATGTGAATCATGGACAATAGGACAACAGACAAGACAATCACTGGAGGCTGTAGAAATGTAGTTTTACAGAAGAATATTGAGAATACCACGGACAGCTAAGAAGAGTAATGAAAGCGTTCTGAAAAATGCCAAAGCGAAAAGAGAGCTAATTTCCAAAATTAGGAAGAATTAATCATCATTTTTTTGGGGCCATGTAATGAAAAGGGAACAACTGGAATAAATTGTGACAACTGGGAAAATTGAGGGACGAAGAGATAGAGAAAAGCAAAAAGAGAAGATACCAGACAATTTAAGAGAATGGCTTGACAGAAGATCAACAACAGAAATGATAAATAACTGTCGAGATCGAATTTGTGGAGAGACATGATCACCTACGCCAGCAGGCATGGTACTTGAAGGTGATGAGGAAAATAATAAAACACGTTTATCACACTCCATCTGTGGCAATCCACTGAAGGGGGCACCAAGTCTTGAACTTAGAGATAGCTGCCTGAAAGATAACTGTAACCTTCATTCAAGCTATGTTAGTCGTGTGTATTAAATTCAAAGTTAGAAATTTATTGTATTGTTAATAATATAAATAATAATTATGAGGGACTGGTTGGTCTCAAGGCAAGACACCGGCCTCGAGACAGAGAGGTTGTGGGTTCAAATCCCGGCTGCATCAGTTGGGATTTTTATTTATGATTTCTCTCTGCGGCTACCACCCCTGGCCTCAGCAGCAAGACTCGACTTGAAAAGTCAATTACTCATCGACGGAAAAAATATGAGTACTTCCGAAGACGGAGTTATCTGCTTGTGCGGCGAGGGACTCCTGTGCGCACGGCTGCTAGGGAAAAACGGATTCTTCTTCTTTCTTCCTCTTCTTTTCTCTTTTCACTGATACCTAAAAGGTGTTGTGGTTTATATCATTTGTCGTTGCATGGAAAAAGACCAAGAGGAAGACCCAGAAGAAGATGGATAGATGCAGTGACAGAGACCTGTAACAACAAAGGAAAATCACTAATTCAGACAATTCGAGCAGCACAAGAAAAACGGATTAACACGCAAAATTCAGTTACTATTTTCTAGGGACTTCGTTAGAGGTAAAAAGCTGGTGAACGAAAAAAAAAAATAAATAAATAACTATAGCCTTATACGACAAACTATGATGAAGTCAGAATGAAGACAAATAATACATGAATATTATTATGCGCGGATACTTCCGGTAGAACAGATCAAATTATTTCAGGGGAAGTGTGTTTATAACCCTCGGAAAATTAAACTAATAATGAACAACAAAAAACACAAAGAACTATCACACACTAACAGCCAGAAATAGGATCAAACCCGTACTCCTCTACTCAGCGGCTGGCCACGATAAACCTGTGTTACAGCACACTGCCAGCTACGAATCAGACCTGCTATTTGGCCCACGGTAGTATATCTCCAAAAAGCAATAGCTAGCAATACGGGTTTATTGAGCGGTGGGATTATTGGGTTGAAAATAGCTCCTGTGGTTAACCCAGCCACCAGAAAATAGAAACCCCTGAGTTTACGTCCTGGGAGTTCGCGCAGAAAGCGACACCAGTCGAGAGGTTTAGGTCAACTACGTGCTTTACGTTATTTTTACGTTATGATACTACTGGTGATGTACACATTCACATACCACACTTTCGTGTTGGCAGAGATGTCTGTTAAAATTAATTCTGTACTGAACTCTTCCCGTACGTTTCCACTCACTGTACGCCATGCCGATTTTGTCCGCTTATGTCTCACCGCACAATGTGTCACTCTAAATTTAATTAGTGTGAACCGTCATCAAAACAGATTCTTTTTACATGTCTTGTATCATCTTGGTATTGGTGAAATCTAATACCTTGTTCAATTATGTAAAATTTCATATACATGTTATATGTTAGATAAAGATAAATATGCAGATTTATTCTTAAAACTGAGAGCCGCGATAGCTCAGTGGTTAGTGAGCTGGACTACAAAGGACAAGGGGTAGGGTTCGATCCCAACCGACGGCTTCCGGGTTCACCCAGCCTTAAAATGGGTACCGGATTTTTTTCTGGGAATGTAAGCAGCACGGGCGTAATACCGACCACATTACCCCAAAAATGATGTGCTGAAGGTCTGTAAAATATAGGGTCACTAACACCATATTTCCCTATACGCCATTTGGCGTGACGGGGGTACTTTACTTTTTACATATTCTTAAAAATATGAAAAATGTTGTCTCTAAAATCTCTTCCGTTGCATAAAAAGCTTCCGTTCGGAAAGAGTTACAGTTCCTACCACAGTCGGGCGTGTATAAAGTGGCGGTGTATGTTATTTCACCCGTGTGTTACCGGGGCCTCATTATGTGGGATGTAAAGAATAGTGACACTGTGACCTTCCAGGCAGGTCGTAAGAGGTGACTAAGGAGTTTGATCGATGGCTTGACAAGCTGTCATTGTAAAAAGCATTGTTATGGAAACAGACCATAGATTTTAGAAGCAGTGATCTCCGCAATATGTGCCATTTTGGTACGCAAGGTTTCTGTTTTTGAGATTGTAGTTCTGCCCTATGTGCCGTCTTCGGCTCGAAAGGACGATAGATAGATAGAGATATGTTATTTGTATTGTCTTTTTAAACTTTACATTGTTGTTGTCTTTTGTCAGTACTGCTTTTTTTTACGCCTCGCCTATTGGACGTTTCTATTTTAAGCCTACGCCTCTAATAACGTTAATGCGTCATACTGAATGGTCCCTAGCAAACGTTTTCCAAGCATATGATGTCAGTAATTAAGCTTCCTATGTAACAATGGCGACAGTTATCAAGCTATCTTGTTAACTATTTAATTGTTAACTTGTTAATTATTGAGTTAAATCAAATCTGTTGTTGTTTCTTTTTTTTTGTTACGATCATCATCACTGCACACCGGACTAACCCATAGGTTCTCAGATATTCCGCTCGAAAACTCGAGAAAATACGAAGAGAATCCTAGCCCACGTGCACGAACTCAGAATCACGGCCTGAGATCCACGGTCTGAGATCCACGGTCTGAGATCCACGGCCTGAGATCCACTGTCTTGGTAGTTTTTGTTGGCAATTGTTCCAGTACAGCGCAATTATAGCGTCTCTTCTGTAAACCACAAAGTATGCAGCTGGACACATGTTAGATCCATTTAGAGGTAGGCGGTGAACCGGAGTAGCCAACTTGTGAACGTAGAAAGAAAAAAGACCTTCACATTGATGATTCTGATAGATTGTAGCAGAAGAAAAGACATCCGAGTTTATGATTCTGATAGAGTGTAGCAGAAGAAAAGACATCCGAGTTGATGATTCTGATAGAGTGTAGCAGAAGAAAAGACATCCGAGTTTATGATTCTGATAGAGTGTAGCAGAAGAAAAGACATATGAGTTTATGATTCTGATAGAGTGTAGCAGAAGAAAAGACATCCGAGTTGATGATTCTGATAGAGTGTAGCAGAAGAAAAGACATCCGAGTTTATGATTCTGATAGAGTGTAGGAGAAGAAAAGACATATGAGTTTATGATTCTGATAGAGTGTAGCAGAAAAAAAGACATCCGAGTTGATTATTCTGATAGTGTAGCAGAAGAAAAGACATCCGAGTTGATGATTCTGCTAGAGTGTACCAGAAGGAAAGACATCCGAGTTGATGATTCTGCTAGAGTGAAGAAGAAAAGACATCCGAGTTGATGATTCTGATAGAGTGTACCAGAAGGAAAGACATCCGAGTTGATGATTCTGCTAGAGTGTACCAGAAGAAAAGACATCCGAGTTGATGATTCTGATAGTGTAGCAGAAGAAAAGACATCCGAGTTGATGATTCTGATAGAGTGTAGCAGAAGAAAAGACATCCGAGTTGATGATTCTGATAGAGTGTACCAGAAGGAAAGACATCCGAGTTGATGATTCTGCTAGAGTGAAGAAGAAAAGACATCCGAGTTGATGATTCTGATAGAGTGTACCAGAAGGAAAGACATCCGAGTTGATGATTCTGCTAGAGTGTACCAGAAGGAAAGAGATCCGAGTTGATGATTCTGATAGAGTGTACCAGAAGGAAAGAGATCCGAGTTGATGATTCTGCTAGAGTGTAGCAGAAGGAAAGAGATCCGAGTTGATGATTCTGCTAGAGTGTAGCAGAAGGAAAGAGATCCGAGTTGATGATTCTGCTAGAGTGTACCAGAAGGAAAGAGATCCGAGTTGATGATTCTGCTAGAGTGTAGCAGAAGGAAAGAGATCCGAGTTGATGATTCTGCTAGAGTGAAGAAGAAAAGACATCCGAGTTGATGATTTTGATAGTGTACCAGAAGGAAAGACATCCTAGTTGATGATTCTGATAGAGTGTACCAGAAGGAAAGACATCCGAGTTGATGATTCTGCTAGAGTGTACCAGAAGGAAAGAGATCCGAGTTGATGATTCTGCTAGAGTGAAGAAGAAAAGACATCCGAGTTGATGATTCTGATAGTGTACCAGAAGGAAAGACAATCCGAGTTGATGATTCTGATAGAGTGTACCAGAAGGAAAGACATCCGAGTTGATGATTCTGCTAGAGTATAGCAGAAGAAAAGACATCCGAGTTGATGATTCTGATAGTGTACCAGAAGGAAAGACATCCGAGTTGATGATTCTGATAGAGTGTACCAGAAGGAAAGACATCCGAGTTGATGATTCTGCTAGAGTGTAGCAGAAGAAAAGACATCCGAGTTGATGATTCTGATAGAGTGTACCAGAAGGAAAGACATCCGAGTTGGTGATTCTGATAGAGTGTACCAGAAGGAAAGACATCCGAGTTGGTGATTCTGATAGAGTGTACCAGAAGGAAAGGCATCCGAGTTGGTGATTCTGATAGAGTGTACCAGAATAAAAGACAATCCGAGTTGATGATTCTGATAGAGTGTACCAGAAGAAAAGACAATCCGAGTTGATGATTCTGATAGAGTGTACCAGAAGAAAAGACAACCCGAGTTGATGATTCTGATAGAAGACAACAGTCAACTCAACATTCATCTCCATACAACTTGTCGTCGTAAACTACTGAAGCTGCAGCCAATTAATCATTTTACTTTTGCTATGTTTGTAACATATCACAACTAAAATATCAGTGACAAGTGCTGGGTGCACTGTTAATGATTCTAGCAGTGTGGTGCTTATTCCCTTTACTCTTAGCCAGGTACCTTCCTTGATTGATTTATCACACATTGAATCCTCGGCAACAATAATCTGTAAGCCGCCTTCTCGCTGGTTTTTATTTTAAAATTTGACAAAGTCCAGCAAGGCTAGGGAAGCAGGAAGAAATCCCAGCTGTAAGTTTATAATCCTCGTCTTACTTTATTTTATTAATATTATATTTTTTTTTTATTAAAAATTCGCGTAGTTGGGGTTGAAGGAAAATTGAGTCTTATGTTGTTGTGAGCCGTTTTTAACATTATTGTGGAGACATCTTAAGATTACAAACATTTTGTGTAATTGAAGCCAAGTTAGGGTTAGCGTGGGTCTTTATATTAGAAAAATCAATAAGGGCTTGAGCTGAGAAAGGTCACTGTGGATGAGCAGAGCTTATTCGTTATATTAGGTGTTTCATTGCGCAATATTCACAAGCCTTCTATCTAGCGTTCATCCAACGACTACTATAGGAATGAGCGTTATTTTCCGTCATCCGTTCTTAAAATGGCGGTAAATGGACGTAGATGTGTTGTTAATACGCGCTTTATTTATTTATTTAATTAATTAAATTTTTTTTGTGGGGGGGGGGGGGGCGGGGGGCATATATTATGGCTTAAGCAAGAAGCAAAAGTGTTAGTAACTTTTAATGTTGGATGGGACTTCCGATCTAATATAACCTGAAAGACTTAGTCTGAGTTTCAACGGAATGTGTCTCTCTAAAAAGATGGCCTGCAAGACAATAAGAACAAGATGTGTTGTGGTTCCCGCAGAGCTGTAACGGTTTCTTCTTTCGTCGGCTCAGCACACAACAGAAACTGAATCATGACGTTTCAGTCTACACGTGACCTCCTTCACAAAACAAGAACAACAAAAACGGACAACGAAATGAAGATACAACTACACTGCAATTAATTCCCTGTACCCCACAATTCGCAGAAGACGCATCCAAATGTTTTCATTTCTTGTTTTAGTACCAAGAACCCTATTTTATACACTTCGCTTTACTGCAACTCTTAAACTGGAGCACAGGAAGATCTACCATTTTAGTCTTACCCCTACCCTTACCCTCTTAAATACGTCCAGTTTGATAGAACCTGCCAAGGAAACTTCCATTTCCATAACTTTAGGGGTGAACAGGATACTCAAATGTTAAAATGTGTTCTGGTTCACTGTTAGTAATGGCTATTGTTTTCCCTCGCCGAGTCAAAGGCGCACGACAGTTACAGAGTTCAAGTTGTCAGTGACTCATAGGTGATAGTTTGGCGACAGCATCGGTGAACCTAAACTATCCAGGCACCTACTCCACCTCTTCGCAGTGCCTATGGTAACAGATTAACTAACTTAGTCTGGCTCAACGGGTAGGGGTGGAGAGAGAAGGCAACACGGTACTTAAAAACGCCATGCCGAAGGCGGATGTTTCGGGCTTGTAAATGTTAGTTTTACTGTAAATAACAACACAACGTATTTAGGCCTATTTGATGTCTTTTTAAGTGCGGGTGATGACAATGGATAGCTTGAGTTGGGATCGGTGAACCACAACTACCAAGGAAAGGAAAATGTTCCTTTTTAGTTATCTGGTTAATAGCTAGCAAGCTTTTATTTTAGTCATTTGGTTAATGCAAGTAAGCAAGCTTTTATTTTAGTCATTTGGTTAATGCAAGTAAGCAAGCTTTTATTTTAGTTATTTGGTAAATGCAAGTAAACGAACTTTTCCCTCTCTGTTGCTACCTTCTCGAACCCAGTGCCTATCCCTCTCTCCAGCTTGGCGGACTGGCTAAACGGCAGGCTCATTTTGAATCCGTGTTCACGTTACTAGTGACTGAGCTCAGTAACCGCAACGATACTAACATTTCACAGCTTGTATCCGCTACAAAACGGAAGTGAGGCGGCAGACAAAGAATAATAAAGTAATATACCAGAAAGAGAGACAGAAAATTCAAGTTTAAATTATGTTCCCATTCAAAAAATAAGAATGATATAACGTGATGATAATATCCGTGCACAGTCCCGAACGCTCAAACCGTGACAGTTGAAATATTCCTCCAGCTTGTCTTGCCACTCATACCCACTGTGACCCTACTTCCTGGATAAATTCCATTCCCCCTTCCTCCTTTGAAACAGTAATCTTCATATTTTCAGATCTTAATTGTCTATCTCTTCGACAGCGAACTTTTTCTGTCTAAAAAGACTCGACTCAGGGAAAAAAGCAAAGATATGCTCATTTTAGCATCAACGATTTTCAGGGAAGTTCAAAGATTTTTTGTTAATAATTTTGTCGCGCTTTCTTCATACCTTTGTTCACTTCTGGTGCATTATTTTGACAGAATGTTACGTTTGTCCGGCCCAGATCGTAAATATTGATCTTCTGTCTGATTGTCCTCTTATTTCTTAGAACAAACAGAAAATAGAAATTGGTGGCTGATTTGATTTTTGAGTTTTTTTTTGTTGTTGTCTCTCATTATACTCAGCGCGCGTTCACATTTTCTATTTCGGCTCAATTGCTTGTTTTTGCAAAAGCAAATTAGAAAATTGAAAACTGATGTTCCCCTAAATTGTTTAATGTAGTTTCTGGTTTGCTGAAACTAATTCCTTGCTTTCTGTTACTACAATTCGATTATATTTGTTACTTCTCTTTTATGATGATTATATGTTGTTTGGAAGACTTGTAATAATCTATCTATCTATTGTCCTTTCGAGCCGAAGACGGCACATAGGGCAGAACCACAATCTCAAAAACAGAAACCTTGCATGCCAAAATGGCACATATTGCAGAGATCACTGCTCTAAAATATATGGCGCTGTTTCCATAACAATACTTTTTACAATGACAGTTGTCAAGCCATCGATCAACCTCCTTAGTCGCCTCTTACGACATGCCTGGAAGGTCACAGTGTCACTATTCTTTACTTCCCTCATAATGAGGCCCGGTAACACACGGAAATAATGCCGTCATTGTAATAATGCCGTCACTTAATTGTCTTGACTAAAACGTCATTTCTTTACCTGACAGCCTGAAAGTTTCTTGTTCTGTAGCTTGTTTTCTTTATTTTATTCCGATGAATGTAGCCACTATTGGGGGTGGGGGAAGGGATATGGTGTCATTTGCTATATTCTTTCAATGACTGTCGATACATGTATTGGTGAAATGATCAGCACAACACCAGTCCGTTATTCCTTCAAGAAAAAATATTGTTGCTTCTCATTTGTCAGAAAAATACAAAATACAAATTTTCAGCTCCAGTGTTACGTGAGTCGTATTATATGGTTGTGGAACATGGAGAACTACAAAAATGACAATCATGAAGATTCAGAGCTTCATTAAATGGAGGCTTTTGTAGAATAAAAGGATGGAAATGACAGGACATAATCACTAATATAATTATGGAAAAGTGCCAGTAAAATACCAGTGGATAAAAGAGTTACAGCGGAGACTTTTTGCGCTGGATAGGACACACACTGCGGAAGCCAACTTAGAGCATTTCATTACACAAAAGGCCCTTTTTGGAATACCCATGAGAAAAAGACAAAAGAGGAAGACCAAGGAATTCTTGGAAAAGACAGATGGAAGCGGAGATGAAAATGATAGAGAAGACGTGGAATAATCTTAAAGAATAGCAAGAAACAGAACGACTTGGAAGTGTTTGTTGAAGACCTATGCTCCACAGGGAGCTGAACGGTAAAAGAAGAATTGTCATAAACTTAGACATTCCTAGAGCCTTCGTTTAGAGGGGGAAAAATACGTCACAACTGAGATCCAAACACTAACCCTTGCTCAGTAGGCAAGTGCATTAACTAATTGTCACCAATGCTTTACCTTTGGTGTTCTGCGTCAATGTCGACACCCCACTCCCCTACACACGCCCAAAGTATTCACATGATTCTACACTAACTGTAGTGATAATTTTCAATTTGAGATTGTACCTAGTAAAATGTAATATGTCTATCGTACACATGAAACCCACTGTGCATGAGTCGAAAAAGAGAAAGTAACCTTGAGTGATGCATTGAATGATACTTTGAGTGATGTTTCTTTTACCAGAATTCCAACACGATATAATTTATCCACTACTTTCTGCTGCTGTGTTCCTTTTCAAGATTTCCAACACAGTATGAGTTATCCTCTACTTTTTGCTGATGTGTTCTTTTTCAAGATTTCCAAAACAATATGATATATCCTCTACTTTCTGCTGCTGTGTTCACCAGATGAACACCACTCAGAGTCGTCCGCTCTATAAAACTCGATGTGTTGTGGTTTAAACTATATTATCTATGCCTTCCGACACACGCCATCCGACTTCAGCATGACTTATCTTGGGTATCGGATTGCCTTCCCTCTTGGATCCCTACTTTTTGAGCCAGACTAGTTAAACTGTTCTCTGGTCCATTAGAATGGTGCTTGATCATTTGTGGTTCATTGATCCTGTCTCAAATTTGGCCTACTTTCTTTTTCTTAGTACCCTACGGGACACCTGCTTTCATTTTTCCCATTTTTAACTGTTTGGTTTCTTTTGATCTAATTAAATCCTACCCGCCCTATTGTCTAATTATCTGTTAACCAGACTCGACGTAAATCCTGACCACCGTCAGTTTCCGCCATTTTTTTGCGATCTGTGTTGTGTTTTTCTTGCCTGGAATTATGTGCTTAATTTTTAAAGTTTGCTATACTTGATGAAGACTTTTGCCACAACGTTATAGTTTGTCTTGTTTTTTTCTGTTAGTTTAACTGGTCCATGCCATTATGTGTTTATTTTATCTAGATCCTGACTCAAGTAGACAGCTATAAGTCGCTGCCTGTTCGGTAACACACTTTGGGCTGTTAGAACTTAACAGTTACTCTTCTCTACATTCTTCACCTGTTAACAGGGGTGGGATCATTCTGTCGTTGGTTTTCTGCCTAAGTTATCTACACCTTTCGGTCCGACACATTCGTTTTCAGCATGACCATTTTCTGTCAATTTTTGGTATTTCATAAAACACTACTATTTTGATGACCATTGTATAATATTTTAAATCTAAATTCCACATAAACTTATAAAATAACCAGGACTGCTTACTCAACATATAAATATGTTTATTTTTCTTCAAGGTTCCACTTTTCTTGTATTGTATTGAAAAAAATGTGATGACAGAACTACGACCGTTTTCTCAAGGACATGGTTGCATGGTTTTTACAGTAGGCGGGGAAAGATTACAGTAGGCGGGGAAAGATTACAGTAGGCGGGGAAAGATTACAGTAGGCGGGGAAAGATTACTGTAGGCGGGGAAAGATTACAGTAGGCGGAAGAAAATACGTCGGGAATTGAGGTTTCTATGTCGAGAGTCTAAGTTGAGAGCCAGTCTTAACATATGGATGTGAATAATGGACAATAGGACAATAGACAAGAACATCACTGGAGTCTGTAGAAATGTGGTTTTACAGAAGAATGTTGAGAATACCATGGACAGCTAAGAAGAGTAATCAAAACGTTCTGAAAGAGGCCAAAGCAAAAAGAGAGCTAATTTCCAATAGGCCAAAAAAGATTATTGTTTCTTCTTATATGTAATGAGAAGTTGGAATATATTGTAACAACTGGGAAAATTGAGGGATGAAGAGATAGAGGGAAGCAAAGAGAAAAGATACAAGACAGCTTAAGAGAATGGCTTGGCAGAAGGTCAACAACAGAAATGATAAATAACTGTCGAGATCAAAAGTTGTGGAGAGACATGATCACCTACGGCAGCAGGCTTGGTACTTGCTAATGATGATCGCTGTATATCATATTTGCGTTTTTTTTGTTCTGTTTGTTGTATCTGTATATGTTGTGCCTAGATCTTTTTATTTAAACCTGCATATGGTATATGTTTTTGTATCTGCTTACTTATGTACACATTTAGATATGTATATATGTGTATTTGTGAGCGTCTTATTTAGTGGGTGGGTGAGCAAACCAAAATGTGAGTGAATGTGACAATAAGTGCCCATGTTAGTGAGTGTGTGAATACCTGAGTGTCTGAGTGAGTGGGTGGGTGAGCAAATCAAAATGTGAGTGAATGTGACAATAAGTGCCCATGTTAGTGAGTGTGTGAATACGTGAGTGTCTGAGTGAGTGGCTGGGTGGGTGAGCAAATCAAAATGTGAGTGAATGTGCCAGTAAGTGCCCATATTAGTGAGTGTATGAATACGTGAGTGTCTGAGTGAGTGAGTGGGTGGGTGAGCAAATCAAAATGTGAGTGAATGTGCCAGTAAGTGCCCATGTTAGTGAGTGTGTAAATACGTGAGTGTCTGAGTGAGTGGGTGGGTGAGCAAATCAAAATATGAGTGAATGTGCCAGTAAGTGCCCATGTTAGTGAGTGTGTGAATACGTGAGTGTCTGAGTGAGTGGGTGGGGGAGCAAATCAAAATATGAGTGAATGTGCCAGTAAGTGCCCATGTTAGTGAGTGTGTTAATACGTGAGTGTCTGAGTGAGTGGGTGGGTGAGCAAATCAAAATGTGAGTGATTGTGTCATTATGTGCCCATGTTAGTGAGTGTATGAATACGTGAGTGTCTGAGTGAGTAAGAAAACCAAAATGTGAGTGATTGTGCCATTAAGTGCCCATGTTAGTGAATGTGTGAATACGTGAGTGCGTAAGTGAGTAAACCAAAATGTGAGTGATTGTGACATTAAGTGACCATGTTAGTGAGTATTTGTGAACGAATGAGTAGGTGAGTGGTTACAAAAATAAGTATATGAGTAAAGAGATAAATGTGTGAGTAAATTGGCATGTGAGTGAGTGCAAGATCGAGTTTGTGTGTTCGGGAATGATACTCCAACTGTGTCCAAATCTAAACAGAGTTAAAACTAGCGGCTGCTGACTTTCATAAGTCACGGCTGTAGGAACAGACCGATAAAAGTTGCTTATTCGTTCACCCATAACAGTTCCGTCTTTTGTGCTCGTAATGGATGAGACGAGGGCTATAATTTACGAGGGCATGTGGTGTGGACCGTTTAGTTTACAGACTCCCCTGCCATTTTTTCTGGCCGCACGTGAAATAAAAGATATGATATTTGATTAGTTGGGTAGCGCTTCTGTGCATGGTACCTAAATAAGAGGTTCGTTCCGTAGACTTTTCCAGACCACCCATTTTGAAAAAGAAATATAAAAAAAAAAGTAACAGAATTAATAGGTGGTTTACCTTGAAGATTTTGCGTAGATAATTACTGGGAAGAAAGATATGAGTTGTTCTTCACCGGATTGTGCGTCTTTTGCAGAAAGTGCAGAAAGTGACACTCACAACAGCCGGTGTAAAAGAATCATTTTTGGGGGAAAGAGATATGTGTACAACGCTCAGAAAAAAAAATGTAACAAACAATCAACAACAGAGAGAAAAGAAAAACAACAAAAAGCAATAGGCAGCTCGAAGCAGGATCAAACCTGTACACCTCGACATAGCGCTTTGCCACACGAGACATGTGTTACGGTTCACTGCCAGCTACGCAACCTAGTCTTTTCTTTTCATCCTGAAAATATCTCATTCCATAGCCATATTCCCACTTCTGCTGTTCTCATGTTCAATATCTTTTTGATGCCTTGAAGCTACCTTCTTCTTATTCTGCTCTTAGCTCATCGTCCTGGAATCTTGTCTTCCAGTATTGTTCTTTCACGCCCTTTGTGTTCTATTTTTTTTGTCCGCAGTATTTTAATTCACCATGTAACATGTTCATAAGCCAGTTCTTGTCAACACTTTAATGGTTCAATGTTTCCTTCAGTTCTTGTTAACACTTTAATGGTTCAATGTTTCCTTCAGTTCTTGTTAACACTTTGATGGTTCAATGTTTCCTTCAGTTCTTGTCAAAACTTTAGGGTTCAATGTTTCCTTCACTTCTTGTTAACACTTTAATGGTTCAATGTTTCCTTCAGTTCTTGTTAACACTTTAATGGTTCAATGTTTCCTTCAATTCTTGTCAACACTTTAATGGTTCAATGTTTCCTTCAGCTCTTGTCAACACTTTAATGGTTCAATGTTCCCTCCAGTTCTTGTTAACACTTTAATGGTTCAATGTTTCCTTCAGTTCTTGTCAACACTTTAATGGTTCAAGGTTTCTTCACTGCCTAGCCAACTACACTCAATCTTCATTGCTTAACCAACTACACTCAATCTGCATTGCCTAACCAACTACCCTCAATCTTCATTGCCTAACCAACTACACTCAATCTTCATTGCCTAACCAACTACACTCAATCTTGATTGTCTAACCAACTACACTCAATCTTCATTGCCTAGGCAACTACACTCAATCTTCATTGCCTAGCCAACTACACTCAATCTTCACTGCCTAACCAACTACACTCAATCTTCACTGCCTAGCCAACTACACTCAGTCTTCATTGCCTAGTCAACTACACTCAATCTTCATTGCCTAGGCAACTACACTCAATCTTCACTGCATAGCCAACTACACTCAATCTTCATTGCCTAGGCAACTACACTCAATCTTCACTGCCTAGCCAACTACACTCAATCTTCACTGCATAGCCAACTACACTCAATCTTCATTGCCTAGGCAACTACACTCAATCTTCATTGCCTAGGCAACTACACTCAATCTTCATTGCCTAGCCAACTACACTCAATCTTCACTGCATAGCCAACTACACTCAATCATCATTGCCTAGGCAACTACACTCAATCTTCATTGCCTAGGCAACTACACTCAATCTTCATTGCCTAGGCAACTACACTCAATCTTCATTGCCTAGTCAACTACACTCAATCTGCATTGCCTAGCCAACTACTCTCTTTCCAACTACAGGTAACTTTTTCGTCTTCTATTTTCTTTTCATCTTCTCACATAATCTCTCTGTCGTGGACTTCTCTCATCATGATATCTGCCCTCGCCCGGCAGTAGCAAACCACAAGAAACTAAACCACACGACCGCATTCACGAAACAAATCTCGTGAACAACCGGTTGTTGAGGCCGGTAATCCATGAACCGAGCGCCGCTCGAGAGATGAGCCGATAGTTGAGTGTACCCGGCCTTGATCTGTGCGGCTTTGGAGACGTGGGTTGGGTGGGGGTGGTGGTTATAAGAGGATAATAAAGAATATGTGGCTAACGGATGCGAATGGAGTGTGGGAAATTCTCCAGGACGGACATTCAACAATTTCCTGCGAGAGCGCATGGCAAGACAGAAGGGCTAATTTGAGAGAAATTTGTTGGTGCTGGTGTGGATGTTGGAGATGGTGACGATTAAAGGTCACATATTTTTATTACCGTAATTCTCCTATTTTCTGTGGGAGGATTTGGGGTTTGGGTTTTTTTTTTTGGCCGGGTGGTTGGAGAGGGGGGATGGGTGGATTTTCAGTTGGGGAGCTAGATAATAAAGAAAATGACATGTCCCACAATGACATGTCCATTTTAGTATCAGCCTCATGTACGTCAACAACTTGATTTCACTTTCAAGAGAACGCAACATTTTAACCTTTCGGGAAATGAAACCCTCATCCACCTTATTGTAAAAGAACCTAAAGGGCCCTTCATCCACCTTATTGTAAAAGAACCTAAAGGGCCCCTCATCCACCTTATTGTAAAAGAACCTAAAGGGCCCTTCATCAACCTTATTGTAAAGAACCTAAAGGGCCCTTCATCCACCTTATTGTAAAAGAACCTAAAGGGCCCTTCATCCACTTTATTGTAAAAGAACCTAAAGGGCCCCTCATCCACCTTATTGTTAAAGAACCTAAAGGGCCCCTCATCCACCTTATTGTAAAAGAACCTAAAGGGCCCTTCATCCCCTTATTCTAAAAGAACCTAAAGGGCCCTTCATCCACCTTATTGTAAAAGAACCTAAAGGGCCCTTCATCCACCTTATTGTAAAAGAACCTAAAGGGCCCTCATCCACCTTATTGTAAAAGAACCTAAAGGGTCCCTCATCCACCTTATTGTAAAAGAACCTAAAGGGCCCCTCATCCACCTTATTGTAAAAGAACCTAAAGGGCCCCTCATCCACCTTATTGTAAAAGAACCTAAAGGGCCCCTCATCCACCTTATTGTAAAAGAACCTAAAGGGCCCCTCATCCACCTTATTGTAAAAGAAACTAAAGGGCCCCTCATCCACCTTATTGTAAAAGAACCTAAAGGGCCCCTTATCCACCTTATTGTAAAAGAACCTAAAGGGCCCCTCATCCACCTTATTGTAAAAGAACCTAAAGGGCCCCTCATCCACTTTATTGTAAAAGAACCTAAAGGGCCCCTCGGCCACTTGATGTTCTTTACGATGACAGGACGACCAGAACTGCCTTTACACCGACAAACATATTTGTATATGTTATTTATATGAATAAATAAATTACAGTCAATTTCAGCATATACTATTTCGTCTCGACACATCAGTCTTCCAAGTGGCTACGTTGTTAATGTGTAGCAATTCTACCCAAGTATCGATCAATATGGCACACTCTTTTTCAACCTTTTTTCGAAAAGAGTTCTTATTTGATATGTGCAGAGTGCACGCGAGATTTTCTATTTTTCGCCTTCATTGTGAGTGCTAGACTTCTTGGAGACAAGGGGAACTAAAATCAGCGACAAACCACGGAATCTAAGCGAAAATCCCAAAGTACTGCACTTATAATGGATTCAAACCTGGGGCCTTTGTGTCCAGAGACTGGCGTTTTACCTCTAGACCACGTATATACCTTTCTGAGTAGAGAGAAAGTTTTAGTTTCATATATAATTTTTTTTTTAATTTATATAAATATATATATATAAATTCAAAAGCACATTACGTGTATAGTACTCAGTTAGTAGCACCAAACGTATGTCATGTACTTATGGACCTTTCTATATTAGTCACAAATTGGTGGCAGTACTCAAAGTAATGCTTGTATGTCATTAGTCATAACCTCATTAATCTACATATGACATCTAATCAGGCAGTGACACGCCATTAACGATATCGCCAGTTGTTACTGGTTAAACCCACTGTTCATTTACCTTCCCTATATGTCACTAGAAAGGTTTCTAGCACTTTTGTAAACGTCATATCGGGATTATTAGACCAACAGCTGGTGCACAATATCAATAAAATATTAAGGGTATGTAGATTAAAAAAAAAAAAAAAGGAGGCGGTGAGACATGAGGAACAAGTAAAATGACAATCATGAAGATTCAGAGCTTCATTAAATGGACGCTTGCGCAGAATAAAAGGATGGATATGACAGGACAAAATTACAAATATAATTATTGAAAAGTGCCAGTAAAATACCAATGGATAAAAGAGTTACAGCGAAGACTTTTGCCTCTGGATAGGACACACACTGCGGAAGCCAACTGAGAGCATTACATAACATGCCCTTTTTAGAATCCCCATGAAAAAGGACACAGAGGAAGACGAATATATTCTTGGATAAGAGAGAAGCAGAGATGAAAATGATGGGAGTGATCTTAAAAGAGTGGCAAGAAACAGAACGGCTTGGAAAGTGTTTGTTGAAGATCTATGCTGCATAGGGAGCTAAATGTGTTTGTTGAAGATCTATGCTGCATAGGGAGCTGAAAGTGTTTGTTGAAGATCTATGCTGCATAGGGAGCTGAAAGTGTTTGTTGAAGATCTATGCTACATAGGGAGCTGAATGTGTTTGTTGAAATTTATGCTGCATAGGGAGCTGAAAGTGTTTGTTGAAGATCTATGCTGCATAGGGAGCTAAATGTGTTTGTTGAAATCTATGCTGCATAGGGAGCTGAAAGTGTTTGTTGAAGATCTATGCTGCATAGGGAGCTGCATGTGTTTGTTGAAGACCTATGCTGCATAGGGAGCTGAAAGTGTTTGTTTAGATCTATGCTGCACAGGGAGCTGAAAGTGTTTGTTGAAGACCTATGCTGCACATTAAGTTCAAAGGTAAAAGAAGAAGATAGATAAAAAATTATTTGGCGAAAAAAAAGAATAAATAAGATGGAAAACCATTGGTTACATTTACAGATCTAAGTAGGAGAGTATTCATAATTAAAAAAAAATATTTTTAAAAATAAATAGCAAACTGCTAAGATAAGAAATAATTATTAGATAGATAATTCGAAAATTAGTTAGATAAGAAGAAATAATTATTTTAGAAATAAGTATAAAACTATTTTTGTAAAAATAATCTTAAAGGAATAAATAGAAATTTAATTTTAAAAATTACATAAATGATTTTATAGAAATAAATAAACTTTGAAATTAAAAAATAGAGAATATTTATAGAACAACTTTAATAAGAAAATTAACAACATAATAGAAAACAGTAAAATATGAATATTGCAGATAAAACTATGAAATTATTTACATATTTTGAGAGTATTTATCAGAAAACTATTTCTTTTTAAATAATATTAGTTCAGTTTAATTCAGTCGACAGGACATCTTCATTTCACAACGGACAACTCACTAGTATGAAGTACCCCTCCTCAACACTTTTTCCAGATGAAGAACTCCCATCGCACTCTAGCAAAAGCATTGAAGTTGGCCTCAGCTTAGATGCACGTACTCAGTAGCACCAGCGAAGACCATGTTTCCAATCTCCTTAGTTATATCTTATAACATGCGTGTCAGGTGACAGTGCCTCTGTTCTTTTCTTCCCTCAATGATGTCCTAGTCCCAGTAGCAACACGGGGGGTATATTAATGAAACATCTAAAGGGAGTCAATATATGGGCACATCACCAACGCCAGAAAATAACCTGGAAACCCCATTATTTTCTTTCGAGAAGCAGCTAAAAACTAATAACAGTGAGAACATTAGAGGAGCAGCTGGCCCGGGTTTGCCCTTCCTCTAGGAACCTCTGTTTATTTCAACTTTAATTAACCTGTTTCTGAAATCACTTTCTGAAGAGAGAGTAGAGTCTTTGTCAAGTCTGGTCCAATATTCCTAACGCCATGATTCAGTTCTTTCTTTCACTCTCTCTCTCTCTCTCTCTCTCTCTCTCTCTCTCTCTCTCTCTTTCTTTCTTTTTTCTTTCATTCTAGAGTCCACCCACTGACTGATTACTAAAGGAATGGATGTTTGTTTTCGTCATGCGTCCTTAAATGTTGGCATTGGTGTGTTGTGGTTCATTATTACTTTTGGCCATAAACATCCGAATTCAGCACATACATTTTTAATTCGGGATTGCCTTCCGTCGTCAATACTTACTCGCTTGGCCAAACAGGAAAATCTGTTTCCTGTAGAACCGCTGGGAGTTGAAGCAGGGCCTCGACTGCCTCTGTTGTTCGCCTATCCTAATGCAAACAGTCATCTATATATCGCTGACTTCACTCACATCAACTGCTGGATGCCGGAGGGCGTCTTGCGCCCTCCCCCGCCACCCCCACCACACCAATCAGCTCTGTCACTGACTTATTGCTTGCTTGCTTGCGTTCGTCCGATGACTAAAGTAGTACACCTCTTCGTCATCCGCCCTTAAAAGCACGTTAAGTTGGCGCGTCTGCGTTGTGTTGTGGTTTGCAGTGTGTGTGTGTGTATATATATATATATATATATATGTATATATATATATATATATATATATGATATTTGCGCCTTCCGGCCCAACACGTCCGACTTCAGCACGATATTTTTGAGCACCGGGTTGTCTTCCCTCTTCGATCCCTTCTCACTTGGCCAGACTAGACATGTTAATGTATTACTGCAGGCACCACGAAGAGGTGGAGCAGGGTCTCGATGGTTCTGGTTCACCGATCCTGGCGCAAGCCATCAGCTGTTAGTCGGCTGATAATTTCCAGCTCTGCTGCTGTGAGGCGCGCCCTCGTCTCCACTGACTGCTGCCAATGCACTCATCTCCCCATAAAACACACAGCAACAAACAAACAAACGAACAAACATGTTACACGCTGATGATATATGCAATGGGACCGCCGCCATTCAAACAATCTTGCCAGGATTTTCTTTCGGCTTAATACCCATGAATAAAAAAAAGCCTCCTCATGTCAAAAATGTACAGTGTGGCCCACATGCCTTAAAGATCACGTGTTGTATAGACCTGACTCCAGTTGAAGCGTCACCTGAACGAAATCAAAGAACAAAATATTTGTTATAACCACAGGTGTCTATGAACGGGGCAGACAAAGAATATTCTTTAATTCTCTCTGAAATCACTACGCGCACATGCTAGTATTAAATATCAGGCAGGTGCAAGCAGAGGTGTGAAGTAGTCGATCTTGAAGTGATTAAAAATGAAAACACGACTGTCTGCTCATTATAATAATAAACATAATAATAATAATAAAATTTAATAATAATGATAATAATAATAAGATATAATGATACAATAACGGGGATAATGATGATAGTGGGGGCCTCTGGTTGAGAAAACCACCCGATAGGCTACCGACGTCTGGACAACCCGTGTTCGATTCCCGCTGGAAGCAGTTTGTGAATTGTACTCGTGGTTGGAAAAAAAAAACCCGCGGTCGACCCAGCCGCTAGCAGAAATGTGTATCAGAGTATTACTCTGGGAAGGTGAGGAATGCCGCCTCGCATTGTGAGTTTCGATGCTTGAGGCAACACTATCCAGAAGTCTCTGAACACTTGTGGATAGGCGGCCGAGTAGGTGAAAACTGGCGTGCTAAGACGTTGATTCAAGTCTTGTACTTCACCCTTAAACTTTAATGATGATAATAATAGTTTGAGCTTAGTTTAGTTTAGTCGACGGATCGGCCTCATTGCACATCGAACATTTTCATAAGTGCTCCGACCCGGTATGTCCCTCTGTGTGTGGAGACTGATGACTCAAGTTCTGTGTTGACTACTTATCCGTCAGTGTGTGAAGACTGATGACTCAAGGTCTGTGTTGACTACTTATCCCTCAGTGTGTGAAGACTGATGATTTAAGTTCTGTGTTGACTACTTATCCCTCAGTGTGTGAAGACTGATGACTCAAGTTCTGTGTTGACTACTTATCCCTCAGTGTGTGGAGACTGATGACTCAAGTTCTGTGTTGACTACTTATCCCTCAGTGTGTGAAGACTGATGACTCAAGTTCTGTGTTGACTACTTATCCCTCAGTGTGTGAAGACTGATGACTCAAGTTCTGTGTTGACTACTTATCCCTCATTGTGTGAAGACTGATGACTTCAGTATTGATTTGTTATCCCTCAGTGTGTGGAAACTGATGACTTCAGTATTGATTTGTTATCCCTCAGTGTGTGGAAACTGATGACTCCAGTTCTGTGTTGATTTGTTATCCCTCAGTGTATCCATTCGCAACGCTCCTTTCTGGCATGCCCAAGTTTGATCTCCTGTTCGTGCAGTCTGACATTTGTTGTAGATTCATGATCATTAGTGAACAATCAGCGCACCGTGCCTCTCTCAGGGCATTCAGAATGTCATTTCGGTCCAATGCATGTCCTCCATGCACGCTAGCTGTTCCAGCTCATTCATTTACTCTCACACCGGAGTGTTCATAATAATAAGCCCACCTCCCTTATAAAGAAACTCTACGCGGCAACTGAATCACTGAAACAGACAGCAGCCTTCATCTCCAGAGAGTCCAGAATCTTAGTCTGAATGTGCCATTGATTGCAGAGAAGAACAAGAATCTCAAAAACATAGTCGATGCCTCCGTCCTAGTCTTTCTTAGGGAATAGACAAAAAATTACGGTTCTGCGCTGAAGCTGGTAGCAGGAGCAACTAGAATTATCCCCATAAAATCTTGCCTTTCTTATCAGTGTTCTTCATAGGGTCTTTCGAGGTCGGCCTCTTTTTTTCTTTTTCTTTGTGTTTCTTAAGAAGAGCTTCTTGGATTGGAATTCTCTTGTTATGTCTTCTTACCATAAATCAACATATGCCCACCGTATTTTTCTTTCCCACTTTTAGTTGGTTGCACTGCTTTTTCTTAATTTCTGCGAAAATCTTGAATTAATTCCTTTGTGTAAAAAGTATTTTCTTCAGATATTTTTGTTCATTCAGAGGGAAGGGCTTAGAGTGTTACGTTTGATATTGATGGTTATCAGTCCTGTTAACATTAATGTATATATATATATATATATGTACATGAAATCGCGAATCAACCACTATCATCTTCAGTAATCAAGAAAAGACGATGATCATATGGTGGACATGTGATGAGAAGAGATAATAACCGAATAGAAAAGCAAGCCCTCATGTGGGAAACAACAGGTAAGAGGAAAAGAGGAAGACCCAGAGAGACACACTGAGAAGAACATTGATGAGAGAGGCAAGAGCAGCAGGAATCGGATCCCTCAATGAGATAAAGCTGTTTGCACAAAACAGAGACAAATGGCGAGATTTGATAAAAGATCTTTACAAGGAACTGAAAACTGCTAGAATAAAAATTTAGAAAAGAGAAGTAGTATCTGGATCTATGCACTATGGACCGGCTACGGCTCGAAAGGTCAATATATATATTTTATAACCGTTTTTGCCTATTCCCTTTCTATTGGCAAATTCCTCAGGAAATGCCCAGCACTTAAATGGGAAGGTGTTTTTATTCTGTGGGATAGCCCAAAGAAGTTAAATACGCTCTTAGTGTTTTTATGTAATTTTATTTTCGGGTGGGGGGATGGAGGGAGCGTATTACTGTCCACATTCTCCAAAATTCTGCCGATGGTTAAAAAGAAAATATAGTCACTATCATCATGTTTCCTGTACAGCAATCTCGTGGAGTGACTTGTATTATCGGTTTTTTTTTCAATGACTCATTTGCCACCTCTCAATCCTCGTTTCCTTTATCCCCACTACTCGTTTCGCGGTTGCCTCTTTCATCACATTTTCCTCTAATTATTCCACTATTTTACACCACTTTTCGCTACTCATTTAATCTCATTTATCACTCTCTTGTTACTTCTTTCTTTTTTATATTTACCTCTCCTCACTATCCATTGTGTCTCCTCTCACTAATACATTACCCTCACTCATAGCTCTTTTGCCTCTACTCACTATCCATTGTGTCTCCTCTCTCTAATACATTACCCTCACTCATAGCTCTTTTGCCTCTACTCACTATCCATTGTGTCTCCTCTCTCTAATACATTACCCTCACTCATAGCTCTTTTGCCTCTACTCACTATCCATTGTGTCTCCTCTCTCCAATACATTACCCTCACTCATAGCTCTTTTGCCTCTACTCACTATCCATTGTGTCTCCTCTCTCTAATACATTACCCTCACTCATAGCTCTTTTGCCTCTACTCACTATCCATTGTGTCTCCTCTCTCTAATACATTACCCTCACTCATAGCTCTTTTGCCTCTACTCACTATCCATTGTGTCTCCTCTCTCTAATACATTACCCTCACTCATAGCTCTTTTGCCTCTACTCACTATCCATTGTGTCTCCTCTCTCTAATACATTACCCTCACTCATAGCTCTTTTGCCTCTACTCACTATCCATTGTGTCTCCTATCTCTAATACATTACCCTCACTCATAGCTCTTTTGCCTCTACTCACTATCCATTGTGTCTCCTATCTCTAATACATTACCCTCACTCATAGCTCTTTTGCCACTACTCACTATCCATTGTGTCTCCTATCTCTAATACATTACCCTCACTCATAGCTCTTTTGCCTCTACTCACTATCCATTGTGTCTCCTCTCTCTAATACATTACCCTCACTCATAGTTCTTTTGCCTCTACTCACTATCCATTGTGTCTCCTCTCTCTAATACATTGCCCTCACTCACAGCTCTTTTGCCTCTACTCACTATCCATTGTGTCTCCTCTCTCTAATACATTACCCTCACTCATAGCTCTTTTGCCTCTACTCACTATCCATTGTGTCTCCTCTCTCTAATACATTACCCTCACTCATAGTTCTTTTGCCTCTACTCACTATCCATTGTGTCTCCTCTCTCTAATACATTGCCCTCACTCACAGCTCTTTTGCCTCTACTCACTACACATTATGACTCTTATCCGTACCCGTTTACCTCTTCTTTCTAATCACATCATTAGCAAAATCAGACATAGGAAACAGAGCGCCCCTCGTAGGAGGCAGGGGAGATGGACGCAGCCTCCCTGGTGGAACGTAGATGTCGAGGAGGCTTGGCGGACAAACGGCCAAGACCTGGCAGAAAGAATGGAAGAACACAACCTGAGCTCTTGAAGCGTCTGAACAGAAACGCGCATTCCCACCCACATTCGGAGGTTACGGGGAAATGAAAGAGCGGACAGGTTGACTAGCTGCGCTGTCGTTGAGAACGGCCAACCGATGGATTGGGCGGACATCATCAATGCTCTCCGAGATGTGGGAAGAGCACAGGACTTCGGCAAACACAGATCCACGTCACTTCTTTGGATTATAGAGATGAGAGTTAAGATGGGCACAGCTAGAAATGAGAAACTTAGTGGCCGTGTAAGAAGACTTATCAATCAACACAGAACTGGAGTCTTCAGTCGCTTGACACTGTGGAACTTGCTGAGGAGGGGACATGAGTACCTATGGATATCTTCGGAATGCAATGATGATGACCCCCATATAACTCAATAACTCTAATCGCATGTCTTTTTTTTTCTACTATTTTGCTCCACTGAGTATACATTGTTTTCTCCTTTCCTTTATTAATCTACCAGCCTTAAATGGGCACTGGATGTTTTTCTGGGAAAGTAAAGCAGCACGGGCGTAATAACGACCACATTACCCAAAAATCATGTGCTGAAGGTCTGTAAAATATAGGGTCACTAACACCAGATTTCCCTATACGCCACTTGGCGTGATGGAGGTACTTTACTTTTTTTTTATTAATCTGACACTTTTTTAAGAACAATTGTCTCTTTTTTACTATCCTTTTGTGTCTTCTGTCCACTGTTATGTCTCTTTTTTTTTAAATTGTGCGTCTCAATTAACACTATTTTTCATCTCCTTTTTACTGTTTTGACTTCTATCACTACACATGTTGCCCTCTTTTTTCCCTTATTTTTAGTATTTTCCTTTTCTCTTCACTATTTTTCCTGTTCTCATTACACATTTGTTCCTTCTTAATTATTGCTTCTTTTCTCCACTATCTTGCCTGATTGTTACTCACTTTTTCCCCCATCCTCTTTACTCTTTTCTCAACTTATCTTATGGTTCTTATTACTACTCTCATCTGTTCTCACTATATGTTTGGTAGGGGTTTGGTGGTATAGAGGTACAATGTCTACCATTAGACTGCAATGCCTAAGATTCGAATCGCGCAAAAGGACTGTGGAGTCTTTTCCGCTCAAATCCGTGATTCTCTGTGGTTTTACCCCCACCCCCTTCACCAATTCATGAGAAGGGGGACCTGATATCAAGCCCTTTTGGTTAATGTCGAAACAAGAGTCCCTTTGTCCACTCTGCGCACGTAAAAACCTTTAGCATTTAAAAATAGAAATGAATGGGCTAAAATAGCCGCGGTTTAATGAGCAATCTATTTCTGTAGATAACATATGAGCGTTGCTAAAAGGTGCAAGTATTGCAACTCTCCCTGAGCTAGAGACACAATTCGCCCACATCCACTTAACAGGAGTACGCTGACGTAGACAGCATCTTTTGTCTTTTCTCCATATTAGCGCCTGGCCCTTCTTGCTACTATATATATATAAACGCAGTGAAGAACATATGGCACAATATCAGCAAGGCAGTAAATTTAAATTTACTATGGAAAACATGTACATCTTCTGTTGAGCAACATACGGTTGTGAATCATGGACAATCTCTTTAACAGCATGGAAAAAAATTGATTTATTCGAAACAAAATGCTACAAAATAATCTTAAGATACCTTGGATAATCAACAAGAACAACGAAGATATTAAAAGACAAACATTAAAAAGAACTGTAATATAAAAACCATTCTACAGAGGAAATTAAAATAGTATGTCCACGTGAAAAGACAAAGCGGGGTGGAAAGAACAATAATTTAAGGCATGGTTAATGGGCTACCCATCAGGGGCAGACCAAGAAGGAGATTGTTTGAATAAGACAGCAAGGACACTTTGAACATGACAACAGGAGTAGAGTGAGATCTGGTTAGAGACAGTGATTCTTTCAAACTGGCTGTGGTGAATGCAATGATCTGCAAAGGACATGTGACCTGATGATGATGACGATGACATATATCTATCTATATATCATGTGTGTGTGTAAATATATATATAAGTAAAGAGCCCCGTCACGCCAAGTGGCGTATAGGGAATATGGTGTTAGTGACCATCATTTTTACCGATCTTCCGCACATGATTTTTGGGGTAATGTGGTCGGTGTTACGCCCATGTCGCTTTACTGGCCCAGAAAAAAAATCCGTTACCCATATTCAAGATTGATAAATCCGGAAGCCGTCGGTCAGGATCGAACCCGCGACCTCTTGTTCTTTGTAGTCCAGTTCCCTAACCACTGAGCTATCGCTTCTCTCTTGTGTTCTGCTCAATGTGTCAATAATCGCATTAAACCTAGAGCAAATTGATAATTTGCTATTACAATCATGAACACAGGCATTAAAAGTTCATTTTCGTGCGGTATCTTTATTCTAACAGGGGACGTAATTTCACCTGTTATTTTAGTACGCATTGTACACGAGAAGTTCATGGACATTAATGCCGCAGAGAATATAGCTATAAATCTTGTACACACCACGTCTACTGCCCTACAACAGATTTGCAACTCTGATTTATCTCGCTGAAAGTGTCTGGTTTCTTGTGTTATCTATAATTCATTTTGTGCAATCTTTGCGTCTTTTAACGCTATCTTTATTTCTTCTTTGTTGTGCTCTGTATAAGGTGGCCTTTCTTTCTGTCATTCTTGTTGATGGTCTGCTGTCTCTCTTATCCTTAATTCTCTGTAGTAACGCTGAATAAAGTGAACCTACCTTTGTATTTCTTATTTTCTATCATTCACAGAATTATTACATATGCACATATAAAGTTCTTGTGTGCCATTATCGGGAAAGAAAAATCGGTTGGGGATTTATTTATAATCAGCATCATCTTTATCATCATCTTGTGTCATACCGATTGGCGTAACCGATCATGTCCTTCCACAGTTTACTATCCACTGTGCACCGTATCATTTCTGGTGTTAACTATTGTCCGTGCCATGACACCAAGCTACATTGTATCTAGTATCTTCTCTCTTTGTAGTCCGCGATCTCTCCTTCCCTCTATTTTGACAGTTATACCCAAGTACTCCAAATTTCAACCTCTCATGATGTGCCCGAAAAAACCGATCGTTTCTTTCTGATATTTGTTTTATGTGCTCCCTATTTGTGTTGGCCTCTTTGGGAATGTCCATGTTGGTCTTATTAGCCCTACAGGGAGGGAACACTAGACATTCTTCTAAGATATCCCATCTCTGTGCCCTCTTATCGACTTTTTACTTGTTTGTCAAGGAACTGCTTGGAGTATTTATAATGTTCTGTAATTATTCTTGTTTGTTTTGATTATTTTCAGAGACCTTGAGTTGGAGATGTTTGCGTTAAATTTGTTTGTTAATCCACCGAAATGTTAGACATCTGTCCATGTTATTACATGATCACACTAATGACGGTTACTAATGTTCAGTGTTTATTATGCTGAAGTCGGATGTGTTTGTGTGCCGGAAGTCACAAAGTCACGCAATCTGATGTAAGTTACTATTTAAAAAAAACAACAACATATCAACGCCTTTTTAACGTTCTTTTAAACTTGGGCGAGTAATAGGTGTTGGTAGATCGAAAGCGGGAAAAGGAAACAAACAAATATTTTCATTTTCTTGAATGCTTGACCGACACTACACAGCTTCGTCCTCCGCACGTTAGGGACGTTAAATTGGCGTAGATTTGTCGTTTGTGGTTTACAACTTTTTTGCGTTGCGATTTCAGTACCTCTCAGCACAATACATCCAGCTTTAATGTGACACTTGTAAGCTCGGGTTGTCTTCACTCTTCGTTGACACTTGTAAGCTCGGGTTGTCTTCACTCTTCGTTGACACTTGTAAGCTCGGGTTGTCTTCACTCTTCGTTGACACTTGTAAGCTCGGGTTGTCTTCACTCTTCGTTGACACTTGTAAGCTCGGGTTGTCTTCACTCTTCGTTGACACTTGTAAGCTCGGGTTGTCTTCACACTTCGTTGACACTTGTAAGCTCGGGTTGTCTTCACACTTCGTTGACACTTGTAAGCTCGGGTTGTCTTCACTCTTCGTTGACACTTGTAAGCTTGGGTTGTCTTCACACTTCGTTGACACTTGTAAGCTTGGGTTGTCTTCACACTTCGTTGACACTTGTAAGCTCGGGTTGTCTTCACTCTTCGTTGACACTTGTAAGCTCGGGTTGTATTCACTCTTCGTTGACACTTGTAAGCTTGGGTTGTCTTCACTCTTCGTTGACACTTGTAAGCTCGGGTTGTCTTCACTCTTCGATGACACTTGTAAGCTCGGGTTGTCTTCACTCTTCGTTAATATTTGTAAGCTCGGGTTGTATTCACTCTTCGATGACATTTGTAAGCTCGGGTTGTCTTCACTCTTCGATGACATTTGTAAGCTCGGGTTGTCTTCACTCTTCGATGACATTTGTAAGCTCGGGTTGTCTTCACTCTTCGATGACATTTGTAAGCTCGGGTTGTCTTCACTCTTCGATGACATTTGTAAGCTCGGGTTGTCTTCACTCTTCGATGATATTTGTAAGCTCGGGTTGTGTTCACTCTTCGATGACATTTGTAAGCTCGGGTTTTCTTCACTCTTCGATGACATTTGTAAGTTGGGGTTGTCTTCACTCTTCGATGACATTTGTAAGCTCGGGTTGTCTTCACTCTTTGATGACATTTGTAAGCTCGGGTTGTCTTCACTCTTCGTTGACACTTGTAAGCTCGGGTTGTCTTCACTCTTCGGTGACATTTGTAAGCTCGGGTTGTCTTCACTCTTCGTTGACACTTTTAAGCTCGGGTTGCCTTCACACTTCGATGACACTTGTAGGCTCGGGTTGTCTTCACTCTTCGTTGACACTTTTAAGCTCGGGTTGTCTTCACTCTTCGTGACTCTTTTAAGCTCGCGTTGTCTTCACTTTTCGATGACTCTTGTAAGCTCGCGTTGTCTTCACTTTTCGATGACTCTTGTAAGCTCGGGTCGTCTTCACGATTCGATCTTTACGTGTTTAGCTAGACTGACACACTTGCTTTCAGGCTTCGCTCATTGGGACTATGTAGGATCTTGATCAGTTTTGTTTTCCTGATCTTGACAATAAAGATCAGCTATGAGTCGCTGATGGCCAACAGCCCAGTCACTGCCATGTGGTTTGCGCCCTGGATATAGCAGGACCTCCAGTGTTAGACAGACAGCAGGACAAGGATTAATTCAATTGAAGATTGTACATTTAAAGTATTGACTCTTGTATTGCAGGATGAAGGCTCGTGACAGGGCATGGACTAAAGCGATCTCTTCTGTTCATGGAATCAATTTCGCTACAGTAGAGAACTCCCCATATCCGCTCCATTAAATCACAGCCCCCCCCCCCCCCACCCGGTAAAAACATGTTGGCAAATTATGTTGAAAAAGTATATTACCGTACATGCCTTAAACGGCGACACAGGCGACGATTTCAAGCGATTTCCACCGAGAAGAGTTAAAGCGACGAATGCGATTAGAAACTTATAGCTACCTGCTGGCGTTTGGGATAGTGAATTAAAGTTGGTGAAGACTCAACTCCGGCAACCGCCTCTAGCAATAGAAAGCAACTTGTTTGATCTAGCCAGCAAGGATCGAAGAAGAAAAATACACTGGGTACTCAAAATGTCGCGGTAACGTCGGATTTGCTGGACGGTGAGAATCAGATATCACAGACTGCTGTACAAAATGACACAACGCAAATATCGTCCAACTAAAGCCTTTATAAAATCAGGCGATAAGCGAGTGGCATCCTCGGACCAATGCATTAGCAGATGAAGAAACAAAAGAGTTTAAAAAAAAAAATTTAAACTCAGTTGGTCTTCGGCCAATTTCAGTATTCTCGTGGCTTCCTGTATATCGTTCATTTTCAAAGACATTGTTTTCTTAGATATGTTAGTTGATTTGTTTTAGCTTCATATCATGTTTTCTTTGATATGTTAGTTGATTTGTTTTAGCTTCATATCATGTTTTCTTAGATATGTTAGTTGATTTGTTTTAGCTTCATATCATGTTTTCTTAGATATGTTAGTTGATTTGTTTTAGCTTCATATCATGTTTTCTTTGATATGTTAGTTGATTTGTTTTAGCTTCATATCATGTTTTCTTAGATATGTTAGTTGATTTGTTTTAGCTTCATATCATGTTTTCTTTGATATGTTAGTTGTTTTGTTTTAGCTTCATATCATGTTTTCTTAGATATGTTAGTTGATTTGTTTTAGCTTCATATCATGTTTTCTTTGATATGTTAGTTGTTTTGTTTTAGCTTCATATCATGTTTTCTTTGCATGTTAAGTTCCTTATGATTCATTTTGGTCTTCTTGAACGATTGACGTGTACTAGATTTTATTAGTAATAATTGGGAGGTAAGTCGTCTGAAAGAAACAGAACTGAAAGCTGTCAGCAACTTATAACTGATGGCTTGCGCCAGGATCGGTGAACCAGATACATCAATACTCTACTCCACCACTTCGCGGTGCCTCTTCAAACAGACATAAACCGGTCTAGTTTGGCCACGCGAGTAGGGATCGAAGAGGTGAAGGCAAGCCAGTACTTCAAGCTGCCGTGCTGAGGTCAGATCTGTTCGACCAAAAGACTCAAATATCACAGTTCTGCTGCAAGCTTAAAAAAAACGCATCTACCTCGACCCTACGTTCTTTGAGGACGAATGACGAAGTAAAATAAATAGTAAAGAGCCCCCGTCACGCCAAGTGGCGTATAGGGAATATGGTGTTAGTGACCATAATTTTTACAGACCTTCAACACATGATTTTTGATGTAATGTGGTCGGTAAAACGCCCGTGCCGCTTTACTTTAACAGAAAAAAATCCGGAACCTTGAACATTTGGGTGAACCAGAATCCGTCGGTTGGGATAGAACCCTACCTCTTGTCCTTTGTAGTCCAGTTCACTAACCACTGAGCTATCCTTGTAGTCTAACTAAAGGGAGATAACGGGACGCCTGTGTGGCTACCGGGGCCCCCATGGTGAGGAGAGAGAGAGAGAGAGAGGAATACAGCCATTATTACCTGCCACGCATGGCGTAAGAGGCGACTAAGAAGGTTTGGAAATGTCACCTGTGCAGTCAAGTATGACGTGCATGGAGCGATATTCTCAGCCAAATTTACCGATGCTTTTTGGGAAATGCTGTCACAAGTGATGGGGTGAATGTGGGGAATTCCTGACTGCAATGAATGTAGCTCCATGGATAAAATAGAATAGAATAGAATATGATTGGATAGAATAGAATAGAATAGAATAGAATAGAATAGAATAGAATAGAATAGAATAGAATAGAATAGAATAGAATAGAATATATGTAACAGGAGCATTTGGAATGATGAGAGCATGACAATGATGAAGATGTACTGGAATAATTGGGTCAAAGTTAACATGGTAATATTTAAACAGAAGACAGATTTTCGAATAATGGATTTAGCGACCCATCCCCACTAATATGACCTGCCATAGATCTAGTGCTCACTGACAATAACACACTCCAAAGATTTATGTAGCAGCATTGCCATTATTTACTTTGATAAAGTCATCCGTTCTGGTTTGTTTCAGTCCCCTCTGTCAGCGTCACGATAAGGGGAAATTACAGGGTTTGCGGTCTCCAGTTTCCTGTTGTAATGCCAGACAATGGATGGTAACTTTTTAGCTCCGCCCAAATCTTTTTCCGAGCGGAAGACCGAGGGTTGTTACGGGTGAAATATGACCCGATCTTCTGTGAGAGCTTTCAAATCTCGTCAATTGAGCGCACCGGAAGCACGTACTGAAAAATGAGTACCGTTCACCTTTTTGCGACTGCACTGCGGAAGGAAGATGACCCGTTGTAAATCAAGTGAGTCCTCATCCTCCAATTAAAACAGCGGGAATGCTTCAACATGCTGGCAAGTCGAGACTAGTAGCGGCGGAGAACGGTGTCCCCTTTGATAGATGATATCTAGTGACAGTTCCTCACCGTGGGCGAGCTTCACGAAATAGTAGACAAGTGCAAAGTATCCTATCCAAATTTTTTTCGATCTGGAATGTTCTCAGTTACTGTGACATGGGAGGCGTAGCGCATGAGCTGAGTGCGGTCAGCGCCACCTAACAGTATGCTTGCGTCTGCTAAGTTAACTCAATCTTACTGATTTTTCGATTTCTCTTACTCATTTTTCAAACTGTCATTTTTTCCCCCCCACCTAGATTCTAGGGTACTAGTTTTGTAGAGCAGATGCCCATGACACGAATAGAATTGATGGTGATACATTTTAAGCACAAATTATAAGGGAATGTAGAATTAATCGTTAGTAACTAACAATGCAGACTGCCAGAAAGCGATCAAAAGAAGATTAGCAATAACAAAACATATATTAAGTGTCATGAAAAACATGTGACACAATGCCTACTAGAAATTTTATTATAATTACAGAGCACATGTATTTTCCGGATAGCTACATATTGTTGTAAATCATGGACAATCTCGCAAACGGCAATGAAGAAAATCAATTCATTCGAAACAAGATGCTACAGAAAATCCTTAAGATTCACTGGATGATAAAAAGAAGCAATGAAGACGTGTTAAAAGAATTAGACCTCAAAAAGAACTGGCATATAAAGATTTTTCTACAGAGGAAATTAAAATATCATGGCACGTCAAAAGACACAGCGAGCTGGAAAGAACAATGTAAGCCATGATTCATCGGCGATGAATCAGGGGCAGACCAAGAATGTGGTTTCAAGACATCAAGGATACCGTGAACGTGGCAACATAAGGAGTGGGAAATCCGGCTATAGACATAGATTCAATCAGTCTGGCTGTGGTGAATGGGACGTTTTGTGGAAGATCTGGCCAGAGACATAGATTCTTTTAGACGGGCTGTGGTGAATGGGACGTATTGTGGAAGATCTGGCCAGAGACATAGATTCTTTTAGACGGGCTGTGGTGAATGGGACGTATTGTGGAAGATCTGGCCAGAGACAGAGATTCAATCAGTCTGGCTATGGTGAATGGGACGTTTTGTGGAAGCTCTGGCCAGAGACAGTGATTCTTTTAGACGGGCTGTGGTGAATGGGACGTTTTGTGGAAGATCTGGCCAGAGACAGAGATTCAATCAGTCTGGCTATGGTGAATGGGACGTTTTGTTGAAGCTCTGGCCAGAGACAGTGATTCTTTTAGACGGGCTGTGGTGAATGGGACGTTTTGTGGAAGATCTGGCCAGAGACAGTGATTCTTTTAGACGGGCTGTGGTGAATGGGACGTTTTGTGGAAGATCTGGCCAGAGACAGTGATTCTTTTAGACGGGCTGTGGTGAATGGGACGTTTTGTGGAAGATCTGGCCAGAGACAGAGATTCAATCAGTCTGGCTATGGTGAATGGGACGTTTTGTGGAAGCTCTGGCCAGAGACAGTGATTCTTTTAGACGGGCTGTGGTGAATGGGACGTTTTGTGGAAGATCTGGCCAGAGACAGTGATTCTTTTAGACGGGCTGTGGTGAATGGGACGTTTTGTGGAATATCTGGCCAGAGACAGTGATTCTTTTAGACGGGCTGTGGTGAATGGGACGTTTTGTGGAAGATCTGGCCAGAGACAGAGATTCTTTTAGACGGGCTGTGGTGAATGGGACGTTTTGTGGAAGATCTGGCCAGAGACAGAGATTCTTTTAGACGGGCTGTGGTGAATGGGACGTTTTGTGGAAGATCTGGCCAGAGACAGTGATTCTTTTAGACGGGCTGGGGTGAATGGGACGTTTTGTGGAATATCTGGCCAGAGACAGTGATTCTTTTAGACGGGCTGTGGTGAATGGGACGTTTTGTGGAAGATCTGGCCAGAGACAGAGATTCTTTTAGACGGGCTGTGGTGAATGGGACGTTTTGTGGAAGATCTGGCCAGAGACAGAGATTCTTTTAGACGGGCTGTGGTGAATGGGACGTTTTGTGGAAGATCTGGCCAGAGACAGTGATTCTTTTAGACGGGCTGGGGTGAATGCAACGTTCTGTAACAGACATGCGGCCTGATGAAGACTAAATTGATTCATGAATGGACAAGGACCACAGAAAAATCGGTTTCGTGGGAGGTAGGTGTTGGGAGGGAGGGGGTGTGAGACTTGGTAGTCTATAGTTATGACGTCAACCTCTGGACAGAGAGGAACCGGCTTCAAATCCTACCATACGCGGTGGGGTTTTTTTTATATAGAAAGATTAATCCACGGGTTCTTCCTGGCGTTACCTTCCCCTGGTCTCTGGGTAGTGAGATCCTATGTGTAACCATCAGGCAAAAAATAATAATACATGCTCTCGCACATTAAAGAACTCTTCGTAGTTAAAGTTAAAAAAAAGGAATGCCACAAATTTGGTCACTGCCCGGGCAAGATTGTCAGAAAATACTTACCCATAGTGTGGATCCTTGTCGTGCAGCAGAGTTCGTGAACATGGACCAGGATCTCCCGGGTTTTCTCGAGATTCACGAAGGAGATATCAGAGCACCTATGGGTTCGTTGTGTGTGCAGTGATGATGATGATCCAGTGATGATGATGATCCAGTGATGATGGTGATCCAGTGATAATGATCCAGTGATGATGATGATCCAGTGATGATGATGATCCAGTGATGATGATGACCCAGTGATGATGATGATCCAGTGATGATGATGATCCAGTGATGATGGTGATCCAGTGATGATGATGATCCAGTGACGATGGTGATCCAGTGATGATGATCCAGTGATGATGATGATGATGATCCTAACAGTAGCCTCAACAATAACTGTAGAAAATTTGCGTTCGCCACCTTTTACCTCTGACGAAGTCAGAGACTAGGAACTGAATTTTTGCGTGTTAATCCGTTTCTCTCTGATAGCCGTGTGCATAGGGGTCCCTCGCCGCAAAGGCAGATAACCCCGTCTTCTGAGGTACTCATATTTTTTCCGTCCATGAGTAATTGACGTTTAAGCCAGGTCTCGCTGCTGAGACCAGGGGTGGTTGCCGCAGAGCGAAATCAAAAATAAAAATCTCAAACCCAACTGGTGTAGCCGGGATTTGAACCCACAACCTCTCAGTCTTGAGGCCGATGTTTTGCCTCGAGACCAACCAGTCCCCAACAGATGTTTATATCGTACTATATTTAATTGACATTTTACCTGTTTACAAGTCACAATGTCTACATCTTTCTTCTTCTCTCTATTCTCGATCTGCCAGGCTAATGAACGCGTTAATAAAGAGTCAGATTTGAATAAGAAACAGACACGGGCACTAAAACCAAAACGACGTAGCTGTTCAGAAAGCCATAAGCTGAAACATTATTTATAAATATCTGTGTGTATCGTCTATTGCTCCAGATGAAGACCTACTGAGCAGAAACGGCGTTATACTTTTATGTTATCCCTGACATACGTAAAACTGCTACTGAGTGGTTAATGTGCTCGTTTCCTGATCAGGAGGGCCTGGCTTCGATTCTCAAACGTGGCGCATTTTTTTCGGACCGACGAGGGTTCGAGGTCCATCCAGCCTCTAAAAATGAGTAACAGACATTTTTTTCTGGGATGTAAAGGCGATCTGGCGTGGTACCGGCCACATTACCAAAAAAATGTGCCGTAGTAATATACAATAATGTTACTAACACCATATTGCCAATACACATAGAAGAGGTCGGGTGGACCTTAACTTACATAAATAAATGAAGCCACCATTTTATTATTTTTACTTTTCATTTCTATTTAATGAACATGAGCTTGTTCTACCAGAATATATTATAAGGGCACATACATACGTAGGTGTACGTATGAAAGTAAGGATTCCCTCTACCTGTCAAGGTGATGAAAGTATCAACTGTTAATTCCAATATTTTCTATACTAATAAAATCATTGAGTTATTTTCGGGTCAACATCACTGCACTCCGAACATGTCCTTATGTGCTCTGATCCACTCCTCAGCAAGCCCCGCAGTGTCAAGCGACCGACGACTCCAGTTCTGTGTTGGTTGATAGTCTTCTTCCACGCCCACTAAGTTTCTCGTTTCTGGCTGTGCCCATCTTAACTTCCATCTCTTTCATCCGAAGGAGTAACGTGGACTTCAGGTTGTCGAAGTCCTGTGCCCATCTTAACTCCCATCTCTTTCATCCGAAGGAGTAACGTGGACTTCAGGTTGTCGAAGTCCTGTGCCCATCTTAACTCCCATCTCTTTCATCCGAAGGAGTAACGTGGAGTTCAGGTTGTCGAAGTCCTGTGCTCATCTCACGTCTCGGACGGCATTAGTGACAAACGACAATTCACAAACAGCAGAAATAGACACGATGCGTCAAAGCTTGTCAAATCATTGCATAGTTATCATCCCTATTGTCCAACATGGAAATAACTCTAGAGGCAAAACAGGCGCCCTACAATACAATCTTCATCCAAACGTTGTGCTATCAATGCCAGTTCTGGCCCCTAGAACAATAAGAAAATACCCTCTGCTGAGGTGAAATGTGTTAGACGAATGACAGGAAACAGTCTGAGAGATAAGATCAGAAATTAAGAACTGAGAAAAAAGCTAGGAATAACCCTCGCCAATAGAATATATAAAGAAACAACAGATAAAATGGTTCGGCCACGTGATGAGGCAGAAAGATCATAACAGGACGAGCTTACAATAAACGTTCCGAAAACACCAGACCTAAAGGCCAACCACGAAAAAAATAGACTGGCGGAATATTAGAAAAACCTATATAACAGCAGCAGAGGCGAACAGAAGAGCAAAATACCGCAAATTATATCTCCCCTTGAGAAAGGCAAATGAGGAAGGAAAGACGAAGAAGAATAAAAACGATTTTAGGAATTATGTGATTACGGTAGTGTCGTACTTTTTTAATTATAAAATCTCTGGTTCAAATTTTTAGAAACTTTTCGAAGTTCACAGTCGTCCAAGGGCTCCCCCCCCCCTCCCCGCGCCCCCCCCCCCCAAAAAAAAAAAATTAATTTAATTAATTAATTAATTAATGTAAAAAAAATAATAATAATAAAATTTAAAAAAAAAACCAATAATGTCCTTATTTCATGAATGAACCGGGTCAGTAGGAAGTATCTCTAATTAACTACAAGATTTTACTTTTGAATAAGAATGGTGGTCTGACGTAATACTGACATATTCAGAAATGTATCGCGGCAGCAATGGATGGCTTTACAGTATCTCTTATGTGGAAAGCTATTAATTAACCCCTTAACTACCTACAAGTGTTGTACGTTCATAGATGAGATTATAGTTATGGTTGTAGTTATAGTTACGGTTATGGGTATAGTTATAGTTAGTCGAAGGCCTCGGTATCACTGGAAACGAATTAAAATCCATAATTGCTCAACCACCCGGGCGAGTGGAGTCATCCGAATTAACATCTCATCTCAGTGAAGGATCCAAACAAGGAAAGACAGCTGCAGCCCCCATCATAGTGGCCACATCACACGCCAAAAGACATAAGGCGTAGCCGCACCAAAATTAAACGCAACCGAACTGTCCTTCGTCACACGATATCATCATTCATCATAAGTTATAGGAATAACTAAACAAGATCCCAATGAAAAACACAGCTCACGGTGTGCACAGAGGACTAAACTCAGTAGCTCCGGCAGCAAGCCGGATGAGATTGAGATTGTAAAAGGGTTAAGACTCAAATTGAAAGAGGGAGCGGGGGGAAGAAAGAATACAATAATGAAGAGACGGTATATTGGATAGGGGAAAGAGACGAAGAGCAGATATGTATTTATTTGAGAGTGACAGAATGGATTCTGGGAGGAAGTAATGACAGTGTGTCTGATGTGCGCTCCACGGTTGTCGTCTTAAACGTTAGCTTGTTTGTTGATGTCAGAGCTTAGAAAACATTGACCTTACACAGAGATTAAACAATCACCACGACAGGAAGGGTGGTCGTATGGTTCCACGTTCAAGGTCAGGTCGAATGAGCGTGGGCGAATGGGGGGGGGGGAGACTTAAGCTAGATAATAAGACCTTCAGAGGTTAAGAGTACAAGGGTTAAGGTTAACCGTTAAAATGTAATGGTCAGGTTTTTTTATCGGGATGATTATTTATTTCAAATTTCTGCAATATGGAGCCCAGGGTGTCTTACGAACTATCGCTATGGAGATTTTCAGTTGCTAAATAAACATTTGGGCAAATCTTGGACATATAACAAATGATGGAATATGTAAGACAAAAATAAGCAAAATAATAGGAATGGTAAAAAAAGTAATTTTAACAACATTAAAGATATACTGACATCAAAGCAACCAACATCAGGACTAAAACTACGACTAGCAAAATGATATATATACAAAACATTCCTGTTTGGTGTAGAAACACAGACTTTAAATAACAAAACAGAATATAAAATAGAAGAATTTAAAATGTGGATCTATATGAAAAAATGTGAAAATGTGGTTGGAAAAAAAGATAAGACAAAGAAGGAAGTTATGAATCGGCTGAAAATGATAAAAAAGGAACTAACTACTAACACTTCCAAAAAAAGATAACTGACATTTTTTGGATATGTGAAGAGTCAACTTATGCAACAAATCTATGTCAATAGAAATGAGAAAGAGAGTTCATCGGTGCTATATAGAACTAATTCTGACCTATGGAAGCGAATCATGGACAGTAGACAAAAGAATGAAAAGACGATTAGAGGCCACAGAGATGGGATTTCTCAGAAGAATGGTGAAAGTTCCCTGGACAGCTAAAAAGATCAATGAGGAAGTTCCCAAAGAGGCCAACACAAAAAGGCAGCTTATAAAAATCATCAGAAAGAAACAATCAACATTTTTCGGGCACATCATGAGAAGAGGACAGTTGGAATTCTTAGTTACAACTGGCAAAATAAAAGGAAAGAGAGATCGTGGACGACAAAGAGAGAAGATACTAGATGGCATGGTGTCATGGCATGGAAAACAGTCAACAACAGAACTGATACGATGCACTGTAGATAGAAGATTGTGGAGGGACATGATCGCCTACGCAAGCAGGTATGGCACATGATGATGATGATGATAACCACATATTGTGTATGTTTATGACCACATATTTTGAATATTTATGACCACATATTTTGTATGTTTATGACCACATATTTTCTATGTTTATGGCCACATATTTTCTATATTTATGACCATATATTTTGTATGTTTATGACCACATATTTTCTATGTTTATGACCACATATTTTGCATGTTTATGACCACATATTTTGTATGTTTATGACCACATATTTTCTATGTTTATGGCCACATATTTTCTATATTTATGACCATATATTTTGTATGTTTATGACCACATATTTTCTATGTTTATGGCCACATATTTTGCATGTTTATGACCACATATTTTGTATGTTTATGACCACATATTTTGTATGTTTATGACCACATATTTTCTATGTTTATGACCACATATTTTGCATGTTTATGACCACATATTTTGTATGTTTATGACTACATATTTTCGTGACCACGGCACATGTTTTGGCGATGTGGTGTCACACCAGGCTGCTTTTTATTTCCCAGAATTAGATCTGGTACTCATTTTTAAAGGCTGGGTGAAACCAGGAGCTTTGTCAGTTAGAGAAAATAATTCCACGGTTCTGGGAAACAAACCCAGCTCCTTCTGACCAAGAAAGTATCACACTAACCACTCAGCTACCAAGTCTGTAATGTTTAGTGAGGATTATATATATATATATCATCATCAAGTACCGGGTCTACTGGCGTAGGTGATCATGTCTCTCCACAACTTTCGATCTCGGCAGCTATTTATCATTTCTGTTGTTGGCCTTCTGCCAAGCCATTCTCTTAAGCTGTCTGTTATTTTTTCTCTTTGCTTCCCTCTATCTCTTCGTCCCACAATTTTTCCAGTTGTTATAATATATTCCAGTTGTTCTCTTCTCATTACATGGCCAAAAAATGATAATTATTTCTTCCTAATATTGGAAAATAGTAAGAAAACAGAAGTAATTGTTATATCGAAGAAACAATCATCACCATCATGCAGCATAAAAATAAACGAGACAATTCTAAAACAAGTGCAACGTTTCAAATACTTGGGCACAATAATAACATCAGATGGGAGATGCACCACAGAAATAAAAAGCAGAATAGCTCAGGCCAAAATGGCATTTCAGAAAATGAAAAATATCTTATGCAACAAATCTATGTCAATAAAAATGAGAAAGAGAGTTCATCGGTGCTATATAGAACCAATGCTGACCTAAGAAGCGAATCATGGACAGTAGACAAACAAATGAAAAGACGATTAGAGGCCACAGAGATGGGATTTCTCAGAAGAATGTTGAAAGTTCCCTGGACAGCTAAAAAGACCAATGAGGAAATTCTCAAAGAGGACACCACTAAAAGGGAGCTAGTAAAAAACATCAGAAAGAAAAAAATCAACATTTTCCGGGCACATCATGAGAAAGTTGGAATACTTGGTTACAACTGGCAAAATAAAAGGAAAGAGAGATCGCGGACGACGAAGAGAGAAAATACTGGATAGCTTGGTGTCATGGCATGGAAAACAGTCAACAACAGAACTGATACGATGCACTGTAGATAGAAGATTGTGGAGGGACATGATCGCCTACGCCAACCGGCAGGGTACATGATGAATATTGGAAATTAGCTCTCTTTTTGCTTTGACCTCTCTCAGAACATTTTCATTACTCTTCTTAGCTGTCCATGGTACTCTCAACATTCTTCTGTAAAACCACATTTCTACAGGCTCCAGTGATTTTCTTGTCTGTTGTCCTTTTGTCCATGATTCGCATCCATATGTTAAGACTGGCTCTGCATAATATTTAAGAACTCTTTATCTTGTTTCTATTGTCAAAAATGGATTGCACAGTATCTTCCTCATTTTTTGGCAAGCTGCTTTTGCCTGAGCCATTCTGCATCTCACCTCTTATATATATATATATATATATATATATATATATATATATATATATATATATATATAAGTAATAATAGGAAACTTGTTATGTAGCGCTTCACAACAGAAGGCAATCTGATCATCTGAAGGTTACTCCGTCAAGATAGTACTTCTGCCTTTTAATTTGTTGACACTCTAAGGAAGGTAGACGTGCCTGGGTCATGATTCCCAGGCGTGGCTCTCCTGCTGCAACTCAATAACTTACTATCGGTGACTACTCTTATTCTCCGTATTCTCTTATATATATATATTTGAACTTTCATGTTGCCTGTTTGTGTTTCGAGGTATTGGATACGCCCATCATTTCGGCCACTACGTTACCCTTCTTTATGTTGTTCTAAAAAAAAAAAAATTTTTTTTGATCTGGCCAGATAAATTGCTGCAAGATGAATTTTTTTTTTCATATTGTGACGTAGTTGTATATTCTGTGTTAAAAAGATTCAGCAGAACTTTTATTTTATTTTATTTTATTTTTTTTTTTTACCCTTTCTTCGTGTACGTTACGCGGGGAGAGGTAGACAGATAAAGAGATGGGAAGATAACATCAAAGAATGGGCAGGTTTCGACTTTACAGAGTCGCAAAAGGCGACTGCAGATAGAGAGAGAAAAAAATGGTGAAGGTTGGTGAAGTTGGGATTGTAGGATAAAGATGAAGTCTGTCAGCGGTGCTTTAACGGCAGCCGGGATTGTAGGATAAAGATGAAGTCTGTCAGCGGTGCTCTAACGGCAGCCGGGAATGTAGGATAAAGATGAAGTCTGTCAGCGGTGCTCTAACGGCAGCCGGGATTGTAGGATAAAGATGAAGTCTGTCAGTGGTGTTCTAACGGCAGCCGGGATTGTAGGATAAAGATGAAGTCTGTCAGTGGTGCTCTAACGGCAGCCGGGATTGTAGGATAAAGATGAAGTCTGTCAGTGGTGCTCTAACTGCAGCCGGGATTGTAGGATAAAGATGAAGTCTGTCAGCGATGCCCCAACGACAGTCGAGATTGTAGAAAAAAGATGAAGTCTGTCAGCGATGCCCCAACGACGGTCGAGATTGTAGAAAAAAGATGAAGTCTGTCAGCGGTGTTCTAACGGCAGCCGGGATTTTAGGATAAAGATGAAGTCTGGCAGCGGTACCCCAACTACAGCCGGGATTGTAAGATACATTTGAAGTCTGGCAGCCGTGCTCCAACTACAGCCGGGATTGTAAGATACATTTGAAGTCTGGCAGCCGTGCTCCAACTACAGCCGGGATTGTAAGATACATTTGAAGTCTGGCAGCCGTGCTCCAACTACAGCCGGGATTGTAAGATACATTTGAAGTCTGGCAGCGGTACCCCAACTACAGCCGGGATTGTAAGATACATTTGAAGTCTGGCAGCGGTACCCCAACTACAGCCGGGATTGTAAGATACATTTGAAGTCTGGCAGCGGTACCCCAACTACAGCCGGGATTGTAAGATACATTTGAAGTCTGGCAGCGGTACCCCAACTACAGCCGGGATTGTAAGATACATTTGAAGTCTGGCAGCCGTGCTCCATCGACAGCCTGGCTAGGATAAAGTTGAGGACGAAGAAAAGTTCTCTTGACTTCCCTTCCCACCTTTATTGGCCGTACACATTTTGTGTTGTTGCTTAGAACAAGAAGCGATATTTTGTTTCTTTCGTGTAGCAAGTCCTGTTTGATCCTTTCTTGCCTCCCCAATTCTCAGAAGAATATAGAAACTTCCCTGGACAGCTGATAAGAACAACGAGAAAATTACCAAAGAGGCTAGCACTAAAAGGGACTCCTGAAAAACATCAGAAAAAAACAATCAACATTTTTCGAGCACATAATGACAAGAATTTTAAATACTTGGTTAAAACAGGCAATATACAGGGGAAGAGAGAGGACGGACGACAAAGAGAGAAAATACTAGATAGCTTGATGTCATGACACGGAAAACAGCCAACAACAGAATTGATACGATGCACAATAGATAGAATATTGTGGAAGTACATGATCGCCTATACCAACCGATATGGCACGTGATGATGATGATTCGATGCCTACTCCCTTAGCTAGACTGGCCAGTCTGTTTCCACGACTACCACAGGTTTGTTCAGATCTTTTGTGAATTACTGATTCTGACGCAAGCAGTCAGTTATGATTCTCCTAACTTCTAGCTCCGCACTCATGATCGACCGCCTTGGGCCCTGTTATATTTTGACAGGAGCAATATTAATTTACCCTTTGAATACCTGGACTTTTTAGCCAGACGAGTGAAACGTCACCAGAGTACCGCACGTTTTGATGAACAGCTTTCGGAAGTTACTTTGGTGTTCGTCTAATTATCTTGTGAATTCTTTGAAACTTTCAGTGGCAGGCTAAAAAGCCAGTTTACGCTAAATTAGAAGGGTACAAAAAGTGGAAACTATTAAACGCATGAAAAAGTACATAAACTATGCAAACATGCACGCTGTTTTACATATTTCTGGCATCATTTTCCCATAAATCATCGACGGGTTAAATTTGTTAGTGTAGATTGTCGCCATATCCTGACAGAGAAAAATGTATCAACATCAGCGTCATGCTCAGCAACATCATCATTATCATCAAGTGGCATGACTGGCATAGATGATAATATCAATCTACTGCTATCTATCGTATTCCCGACTTCTCACCTTAGCTGTTTTGTATTCCTTTTTCATATTGTTCACTCTATTTCTTTTTCCCTTTATTTATTCTGTTATCACATGTTCCAGTTTTCTTCTGTTAATTTCAAAGTTAAAATGGTTTCAAATTTTCTACCTCATGTTGTAACATGCTTCCTTTTTTTCCGTTGGTTTCTTTTACAACATCCACGTTGCACTAAAAGCGAATTGACTGTTAGTTAATGTCACCAAAAAATAAATTAGTTTATGAGCATAAAATGTGAAATTTACCGAATCTATGGGAATAAAATGTTAAAGTGATTGAGTCTATGGGCTCCAACATAGCTTTTTTTTTGTCATTTGTAATCCGAACACTCTTCTGTAAATCTACATTCTGTGGTCTCCAAAGATTTTCTTTTTTGATGCTCGATTGTCCAGGTTTCACAATTCATATGTTAGAGCTGACTGTATAGTGCACTGAAGAATTCGTTCTCTTGTTTATTTTAACTGAAAAAATGCAAAGAAGCATTCTAGGTGTGCAGTTATTTTTCTTTTCATTATAACTTAGCTCCAGGGGTTGTTGAGTCACCACTGGACAGACTTCGTTAACCTTCTCCATTTCTTTCTATCTTCAGTCATTCGTTAAGACTTTTTTGCTGTTCTTTGATGTTATCGTCTCATCTCTTTGTCTGTTTATATCTCTTTCTGCCCTTTTCACGATTCCTTACAGAAAAGTCATTATCAGACTAGATAACCGAAGTACGTGCCCAAACTATTTTATTTTCCTTTCGTTCACAACAGTATTAAACTAGCCATTAAACCGAGCTGAAAATAAAAACACCACCAGGAAACCAGACAGCTCTGAAGAGTCATGGTCGTGCACGCCAGTTGGCACCGTGTTTGATGATGAAGCTGGAAGTTGTTAGACCAACACGGGTAACCAATCTGTGAGTTTATGTCAATACTCATTAGGTACAAGCCAACACTCTCACGTTGAAGTAGTACTTTGAATATCTCTTAGCGCCCAGGCCAACCGCCTGATACATCTGCTAATTAGTGCCAGACAGGTGTACAGATCAAACCAGCGCCCAACGAGAGAAGGATTCTAAGGCAACAACCTCGAGTTGGCTAGAAGTTCGCAAAAGGAATTGAGAAACAATGTACCAGCGATCACGTGATACCCTAGTAAAGGTTTCACCCAGGAAAATGATCCTCTTCCACGAAAAAAAAAAGGTCAAGTACATTTAAATCACTTCTTGTTAGCGTGTGTGTTTATCTATGTTTAGATGTGTGAGTGTGTTTGTTTATTTGTTTAGGAAAGAGTGCGATGTCCTGCTGAAGCTAGTTTGATTATTTTCTGTTTAGTTCAAATCAGAAGTCTTCTTGATCTGATGTCGTGATTACTTCATGATTACTCCGTTTTGTTAATAATCGCCTTTGAAAATGCGTTGTGGTTTCCTTCAAACAGCTGTATCAGCGATTTTCAGCCCAATGTATACGACATCAAGCCGCGATAACTCAGTGGCTAGTGAACTGGACTACAAAGGACACGAGATAGGGTTCGATCGCAACCGACGGCTTCCGGTTCACCCAGTCTTAAATGGGTACCGGATTTTGTTCTTGTAAAAAGTAAAGCGGCACGGGCGTAATACCGACCACATTACCCCAAAAATCATGTGCCGAAGGTCTGTAAAATTTTTAGTCACTAACATCATATTCCCTATACGCCATTTGGCGTGACAGGGGTACTTAACTTTTTTTTATTTCCGACATCAGCAACACATGTTTGTGTACCCGGTTGCCTTCCCTATTTCCTTAACCAGGAGGCCTCGGTAGCTTAGTTAGGACAACCACCCGTATGGGCTACCGACTTTCGGACAACCCATGTTCGATTCTTGCTGCAGACAGTGTGAGTTTTACTCGTGGTTGGAAAAAAAAATACACCCGCGGTCGACCCAGCCGCTGGCAGAAATGGGTACCAGGATAATTCTCTGGGAAGGTGAGGAATGCCGCCTCGAATTGTTAGCTTCGATGCTTGAAGCGACACTGTCCAGAAGTCTCCGAACACTTCTGGATAGGCGGTCGAAAACATATGAGTGGAAACTCGTGTGCTAAGACGCCGATCCAAGTCTCGTACTTTACCTTTACTTTCCTTAACTAGACTAGTTTAGTTTGTAATCAGATTGAAACGGAGAGATAGGTTCGGATCTCGATCAGCTATCGTTCGCTGTCCCTGACTGAAACAATAAAAAAATGGGTCACTGACTACTGATATTCTCTCACGTCCTGGCCCAGTCAATAGTGACAGACAAACAACAATAGAAAAAAACGAAGTATATGGTCCGAAGTGGGATCGAACCCGTAATGGCAAGAGTTGGCACACTACTAAAAAATTTTTGCAGTAGTGTCTTACACGATGACGTTCTCAATGACTATAGCATAGGGTAACGATCACAGACCGGAAATAAATTGTATATTTGTACTTTCCTATTAATGCAAGTATCTCCCAGTAGGGCTGAATACTTGTGTTGTAGACAAACATTTATTGACGAAACAGCACGATAGTAGTTCCCAGTGATTATATACTGCTTCCGATAATAGGAATTAGAACTGCTGTCAACTCCCTTGATACCCTAAATTAATAGTCAATTCCCTATTATGGTACCCAGTCAAAGTCACAGTCAATTCCCTTTATGCCCATAAACTAATAACTAATTTCCATACTCTTGATGCCCACATCAACTAACAGTCAATTCCCTTTTGGTGCCCACAAACTAACAGTCAATTCCCATTTGGTGCCCACAAACTAACAGTCAATTCCCTTTTAATGCCCATAAACTAATAATTAATTTCCTTTTGGTGCCCACAAAATAACGAATTCCCTTTTAATGCCCATAAACTAATAATTAATTTCCTTTTGGTGCCCACAAACTAACAGTCAATTCCCATTTGGTGCCCACAAACTAACAGTCAATTCCCTTTTGATGTCTTCAAAAAAATACAGTCAATTCCCTTTTTGATACCCATAAATTAACTGTTAATTCCCTTTTTTTTCCCACAAAGTAACAGTCAATTCACTTTTGGTGCCCACAGAGTAACAGTCAATTCCCTTTTTGATGCCCATAAATTAACTTTTAATTTTCTTTTGGTGCTCACAAACTAACAGGTAATTCCCTTTTGGTCTCCATTAACCAACAAGGTAATTCCCTTTTGGTCTCCATTAACTAACAAGGTAATTCCCTTTTGGTCTCCATTAACTAACAAGGTAATTCCCTTTTGGTCTCCATTAACTAACAAGGTAATTCCCTTTTGGTCTCCATTAACTAACAAGGTAATTCCCTTTTGGTGCTCACAAACTAACAGGTAATTCCCTTTTGGTCTCCATTAACTAACAGGTAATTCCCTTTTGGTCTCCATTAAATAACAGGTAATTCCCTTTTCCCGATCATAAAGTAGCAATCAATTCGCTTTTGCTGTCCATAACTTAACTGTTAATTTCCTTTTGGCGCAAAATAAACCAACAGTCAGTTTCCTTTTGGTGCCCTTCCTGAATACACGCAGATTGAAAGTAAGAGTAGGGCAATTTTAAAAAAAAGCAAGCATAAATTATATTTCTAGCTACCGATCAACATCATCATCATCATGTGCCAAACCGGTTGGCGTAGGCAATCATGTCCTTCCACAATCTTCTACCTACAGTGCATCGTATCAGTTCTGTTGTTGACTGTTTTATATGCCATGACACCGAGATATCCAGTATTTTCTCTCTGTGTCGTCCGCGATCTCTCTTTTATTTTATTTTGCCAGTTGTAACCAAATATTACAACTTTCCTCTTCTCATGATGTGGCAGAAAAATGTTATTTGTTTCTTTCTGATGTTTTTTAGGAGCTCCCTTGTTGTGTTGGCCTTTTTGAGAATTTCCTCATTGGTCTTTTCCGCTGTCCAGGGAACTTTCAACATAAGAAAGCAAGAGTAGGACAATAAAAAAAAAAACACACACAAGAAACATAAATTATATTACTCGTTACCGATAGCAAATACAAAAAAGAACATTATTTATAAAATAAGAAAGAACCCACAATAATGCAGACATTATCTGCATCAACTGCCATTTTTGTTCTTACAAACAGCTAGAACAAAAGGGATGCGCTTGTGTTTTAGCAACAAATAGAACAATTGTTCAAGACAGCGGAAGAGTTTCCATTCGATCAAGTGGAAAATGAGTTTTGTTCGTACTAAATTATACATCATTTTCAAATTGTTACAAAATCCACCGCAGATGCCCTTTCTTATTAAGAGACTCTCTGAATGATTACTTTTTTGAGTGGATTCTCACTCCCATAGAATGTTGGCAGCAGAAGTGTAATGCTTTCTTCACAGCTCAAATACTGCGCTAAAAGCAGCAACTGGTGTGTCTCTGTTATGTTATTTCATGTCGAGTTATCGAATAGAAAGAAAGAAAAAAGGAGGGAAGGAAGGGAGGGAGGGAAGAAGGAAGGAAGGAAGGAAGGAAGGAAGGAAGGAAGGCAGGAAGGAAGGAAGGAAGGAAGGAAGGAAGGAAGGAAGGAAGGAAGGAAGGAAGGAAGGAAGGAAGGGAAGGAAGGAAGGGAGGGAGGGAGGGAGGGAGGGAGGGAGGGAGGGAGGGAGGGAGGGAGGGAGGGAGGAAGGAAGGAAGGAAGGAAGGAAGGAAGGAAGGAAGGAAGGAAGGAAGGAAGGAAGGAAGGAAGGAAGGAAGGAAGGAAGGAAGGAAGGAAGGAAGGAAGGAAGGAAGGAAGGAAGGGAAAGATGTGGGAGAAGGAAGGAAGGAGAAAAGACAGAAAGAAACAGAAAAAAACGAAAGATGAAAAGACAGAAAGTAAAAAAGTAAAGAAAGTGGAAAAAAAAATAAGAAAGAAAATTAAACGTTTACCTTGACTTTGGATAGTATGCCATCACTCACATTTTTCTTATTGTCTCTTGCCATTTAGTGTCTTTATGAGCATGTGAGGAGGAGTCCACGCTTCAGTTATTCTCACTTCACCCTCAAATTAATTCCATCACCTTTTTGTCTGAAATGTGAAAAATATATTTTGTGTTAGTATTTAACCTTCGTATTAAATGTACAAGCATACCAGTTAGTGTGGGGTCGTCATTACGAACTCTTGTACTCATGTCCGGCGTGCTCCATTGTTAGTATCTAAACTCATGAACGGTTTTCACATTTTGTTGTCAGTACTGGTTTTACAAGTTTGCAGATCATCACCATTATCATCATCATTTTCATTTTCTCCGTCTGCTTCTTCCTCCTCTTCCTCCTCTTGCTCTTAATATTCTTATTCCTCTTCTACTTCGTCCTCTCCTCCTTCATCTTCTTCCTCTTCCTCGTACTCTTCTTCATCAACTTCTTCTTTCTCCCCTATTCCTCTCCTTCTTCTTCCTCCTCTTCATCATCTTCTTCTTCCTCCTCTTCACAATCTTCTTCTTCTTCCTCCTCTTCTATCTCCTCCTCCCATAACTCTTGTTGTGACAGACTAAATCAAACCTCTTATATTTCTCTACACCTTCAATAAATTTGTAGGACACTGTAAAGTCAAGGCCTCTTCATTCTTTCACGTTATTTCTTCATATATTTTCTTTCTCTACATATCTCTCCTTCTCACGTCTCTCGCACTTCCTTATAGAAAGATGTTTACTGTGCCACACGATTGATGAGTTGGCTAAACCGTGTCATTTTGCGTTTCATCATTATCATGTGCGGTACATGTTAGTGTAAGCGATCATGTATGTCTATCCACAATTCTCTGCCCACATACATCGGATCAATTCTGTTGTTGACTGTTGCCCGACACCAAACTATCAAGTATCTTCTCTCTTTGTCATCCACGATCTCTCTTTTCCTGTATTTTGCTAGTTGTAACCAAGTATTCCAACTTTTCTTCTTTTCACAACGTGCCCGATAAATGTCAATTGTTTCTTTATGATGTTTTTTTTTTTTAATGATCTCTCTATTTGCGTTGGTCTCTTTGATAATGTTCTCGTTGATCTTTATAGCTCTCCAGGGAACTCTCAACATTCTTCTGAGAAATCCCATCTCTACGGCCTTTAATTGTCTTTTCATTTATTTGTAATAGCCAAAAGACCATCATGTACTCCGATTATTTGTCGTATCTTTTTTGCGAACTTTCTCATTTGTGGTATGATCTAAGTAGTAAAGCACCAAGAAATAATCAACATTTTAGAAGGCATTAACGTAGACAAGAAAGATCTAACAATAATAAAGAACATGTACAAACAGTGGCTATAAAAATTGGGAATGTTTCAACAAATAAAACAGGGAGTCAGGCAAGGTTGTGTGCTGTCACCATATTTGTTTTATATTTATAGTGAGATTATTTTAAGATCCATAAGTGGCATGCCTGGAATAACAATCGGAGGTCATAATATAAATAATCTAAGGTATGCTGATGATACAGTCTAAGAGTGAAAATGAGTTACAAGAAATGTTGGACATTATTGTGAAAGAATGCAAAAATAAAGGACTCAGCCTTAAAAGCAAAAAGACAGAAGTAATGGTAACAACAAAGAAAAAGACATTGCAAAATAAAGACAAGTGAAACAATATTAAAACAAGTAAATGGGTTTAAATATTTGGGAATTTTGTTAACCTCAGACGGAAGATGTACAACAGGAGTGAGATACAGAACAGCTCAGGTAAAAGCAGCTTTCCAAAAAATGAGGAAGATGCTATAAACTCCATGTTTGACAATAGAAACAAGAAAAAGAATTCTTAAATATTATGTAGAACCAGTCTTAACAAATGGATGTGAATCATGGACAATAGGACAACAGACAAAAAATCACTGGAGTCTGTAGAAATGTGGTTTTACAGAAGAATGTTGAGAATACCATGGACAGCTAAGAAGAGTAACAAAAACGTTCTGAAAGAGGCCAAAACAAAAAAGAGATCCAATTTCCAATATTAGGAAGAAACAATCATCATTTTTTGGCCACGTAATGAGAAGGGAACAGCTTGAATATATTGTAACAACTGGGAAAATTGAGGGACGAAGAAATAGAGGAAAGCAAAGAGAAAAGATACCGGACAGCTTAAGAGAATAGCTTGGCAGAAAGTCAAGAACAGAAATGATAAATAACTGTCGTGATCAAAAGTTGTGGAGAGACATGATCACCTACGCCAGCAGGCCAGGTGCTTGATGATGATGATGACGATCTAAGTAAGTGATGTCCAAAATCGTAATGTAATATTTCATCTCGTAGCTTGTGTTTCCTCTCTAGAAGTAGACGAGTAGATTAAATCTCGTGTGCTAGCTTCAAGTTTTCATTTCCTGATGTTTGTTTGTTAATAGCTGTGACGTCAGATTAAAAAAAATTAAGTCATATAAAAACACGAGTAAACAAAACTGGAAAAAAATATTAAAGAACTGAGTCCGTCAACAACGTGCTTCGTGATACATTTTTTTAATCCATTTTTTTTTAAAAATTTAATCGCAGCAAAATTATGGCGAGCTGTTGTTATATTTGTAAACAAAGTTGTTGCTATGGTGATTTCGAAGAATCAGTGAGGCTTATCGATTTCTTGAGGGATATGAATTGACTAGACAGAAGTGTAATCAGAGAATATAACCAAACACACGGTCATGGTTAATGTTATTAGTTCCTGTGGGGAAAACAAAAATATTTAGTTTTCGATTGTTACATCTCCTTATTTTTATTTCAATTTAATTACATCTTACCACACACTTTTTTTTTTTTACTTTCTTGTCTTGTTATTAGTTCTCAACTTAAAATCTTACCAAAATTAAATTTGTATTTTTGTGTGTTAATTTGAAAAACCGAATTATAGCTTGTAGTGCTCTCCAGTTTTTTTTTCCTTATTTATAAAGGCATTATCACTCTCATATTGTTTTCCCCTAATTCTGTATATACTGTCCCTGTTTTGAATGCATGTGCTTGTTTGTGTACGCCTAACGAAGTCACGAGGAGGTCGTTTTTTTTGTCTCGCGAATATGACTTTTTCTTATTTTTCACCCTAGCAGCCCGTGAGCTCAGGTATCCCTTCCATACAGGCAGACTTTCTCCGACTTTAGAGGCGTTCACATTTTTTTACATTTAAGGTTTTGACGCTTTTGGGTAGCTAATACTGTTGGGGGAACAGTGATGATGAGAGCACTGGCCCTCTTGCGCTCCAAATAATGTGATCTAGTACAGTGAAGGATAATGCTTCACCCGTGTCTCCTGTAAAATATGTCGACGCTATTTAAACTGTTATTTATGAGTTACTCATCTAACGCCGAATCTTCTAATTTCTTATTACCTTTCTATTACTTTTTCTTACCTCTCAGTTACTTATTACATGGCTTTACTTTATTTTATACATTTTAAATTAATTGTCAACTACTTGTACACATTAATCTTATCCATATTGCTGTTAGAAGTCGCGATAGCTCAGTGGAACTGGACTACAACAAAAAAAAGGCCGGGTTCGATCCTAACCGACAGATTCTGGGTTCACCCAGCCTTAAAAGGGTACTGAAGTTTTTCTGGGAAAGTAAAGCGGACGGGCGTAATACCGACCACGTTACCCCAAAATCATGTGCCGTAGGTCTATACAAAATTATGGTCTTTAACACCATATCTCATATACGCCACGTGGCGTGAAGGGACTCTTTTGTTACTTTATATTGTTAATTTTGACCTGTGATGATTATTTGTTCTCTTGATAAGTTCTAATTACCCTCTCCATTTCACATTTTAAATTACTTTTAAACTACTAACACCGATTCGGTCTTATCTCATTTGTTTTTCTATCGGTTATTATTTGTTCTTTTCTCTAGATTCCTCAAATACCAACTTAATTGTTTTAAATTACTCTTTAACGGCTAAAACTGTTTCCTTCTGTTTAAATTACTTATCGATCAGGACTATTTTTATCTTGATCAGTGTCCAAATTTTGCAAATTTAATCGATAGCTCCCTTGATCAGACGAGGGAATCAGAACTGGCTCAGGTCTAATCTTCTTTTAAACCACCCGATACTCCCGGTCCATAATCTCCAGGGGCCGCTCCTTCGTAGATTTTCTTTTGAAGAAAAGCCGGGAGTAATAGATGAACCAACCTACTACCCCCTTTGAGTACGGGTTGGATCCTGCTTCGGACCATATATTGTTCTTTGTGTTTTTTTCTGTTGTTGATTATTTGTCATTTTTTCCGAGTGCTGTAAACATGCCTCTGAATTGATTCGCTGATTATCGCCTTGTAGGTTCCCTCTATAATAATATCCATTTATTATTATTATTTGTCCTCTACTCCTTTTGAATATACATTCTCGAAGAGAGGCCAGTAAAATAGATTAAGGTTTCCATTGGTTGACAAATTACGTGCATTAATGTCGGTTCGCGAGGTAAGATTTAGTTGATAACTTACAGCTTTGTGTGTTTACTTAATCTCATTATCAATTGTTGTATTTATTGTACCAAGAGAGATATGAACTAAAACAATCATCAGTTATCACCATTATTGTTTCAACAAATATATGGATAATAACAATCATCAATTGTCACCGTTATTGTTTCAACAGAGATAAGGACAATAGCACTATAGTCCGACTCCAGACGCTAAAAGCATATGTGCTGAAAGCTGCCAGGATATGGGATTCGCTGATGGTAGTTTCATATCGTCAGCCCCATGTCATCTTATATATAATGCATATATATATATATATATATATATATATATATATATATATATATTCTTTGTACATATGGACACATGTACCAGCCATCAGCAAACATATTACATTGAAATATGTGTCTGATCCAATCTAAATCCTCATAACTCATTTTACGAGGTGGAGTACACTTCACATCTGCCTGTACTAATGAAACAACCGCCATTTCAGGAAGCAGACTCGGCCCTTATTACCTACCAGGACCCGATTTATCCCCTCGGCTCCTTCCAGCCCTCGCTCTACACTCAATGCGGCTTTTATTCGAATCAGTGCGAACCACAGGGCTTCTTGACACCTAATCCTTTTCAATCGGCTTTTATGAGCTGTCCTTGATTCTTGCTCTCCCAAGGCAGTGACAAGAGACTCGGTGTGGGCAAACCATGGACTGTTGTTATGGGGACATTCGTCAGGCCCCACATCCAAGGGAAGCGTGCGTAATACTATCTCTCTCGCGGCATTTATAGCGCACCCTGGGAAAATTGATCTGGTTCCTGGCATTTTTTCGAGGTACTCTAACCGTAGTTTTATGCTGGATGAGTGTGTAGTCTGTATGTCAGGTCTTTTATATCTCATTCATTCTGCCTTTTCTGTTTGAATCATTGTCTCAACTTCTTCTGTTTTAGTATTCATTGACATCGTCCACTGTTATCTTGTGATCATTATTATCCCGAATCGCGCTTTCTCTATTTACTCTCTATGTCTCTCTGTCTGTCTCTCTTTATAGGCTCGCAAACTCTCTGTCGCTTCTTTTTCTGTTTGTCGAAGGCTTCTTATTTCTGTTTCTTCTCTGATGTACTTATTTCACTCCCTCTATCAGTCACTCTCTCTCTCTTTCACTCTCTCTCTCTCTCTCTCTCTCTATATTTATTTTTGTTTATCCGTACCTGTCTTTCTCTATCTCAGTCTCCATATTGTTTATTATATTTTTTCTATACGGCGCGTTTTGTCTCATTCTATCTAGTAGGTTACTTATATATATATATATATATATATATATATATATATATATATATATATATATATATATGTATATAATTATGGAAATGTATTAGTCAAATACCAGTGGATAAAGAGATACAACGAAGACGATGGCGCTGGATAGAACACACATTGCGGAAGCCAACTGAGAGTATTACACAACAGGCCCATTTTTTGGAATCCCCAGGGGAAAAGACAAAGAGGAAGACAGAGGAATTATTGGAGAAAACAGATAGAAGCAGAGATGAAGATGACGGGCAAGACATGGAATGATCTTAAAAGAAGGCAAAAAAAAACAGAACGACTTGGAAAGTGTTTGTTGAAGACCTAAGCTCCACTGGGTGCTAAAAACGAACAAGAAGAAGACGATATATATATATATGTCGACCTTCTGCTAAGCGATTCTCTTAGGTTGTCTGGTTTTATTTTTCTCTTAGCTTCTGTCTGTCTTTTCGTCACCCAGTTTTCGCAGTTGATACAATATCCAGCTGTCATAATATCCAGCCGTCACAATATCCAGTTATCACTATATCCAGTTTTCATAATCCAGTTGTCACTGTAAATTCATATAGGAGAAGGTGTATCTTGGTCTACTATGACGGCTCCAATAGATAGATAGATAGATAGATAGTTGTCACTAGATCCAGTTCACTATATCCAGTATAATATCAGTCGTAACAATATCCATTTGTCACTAAATCCAGCTGATCACAATATCCAGTAGTCACTATATCCAGTTTTCATAATATCCAGTTGTCACAATATCCGGTTCTAAGTCTAAATATCAAGAATCTAAAGGGCGCGTCATTGTTGTGAGTGTGACATTGTTATGTGTGCTGCGTCATCGTAAATCTCTAGACCGGCCTTTTGATATACGACGGGGATAATCTGACGACTAACTGTGTGTTTGTATGTTCGGAATTGGAGTCAACAACGATGGCCTAACATCATGAAGCGCTATACATTTTCTTAAAAATATGATGATCATCATTTTCAGGAGGACGTGAACTTCGGTGTATATGGTGGATAGTCGGCAGGGACCATTGAAGGCTGTGTACGAAAAGTGTTCCGTGTTGCAGTTTCCTCATGTTCCCAGTCCATGGGGGACTTATTGGTCTCGAGGCAAGACGCCGGCCTCGAGACAGAGAGGTTGTAGGTTCAAATCTCGGCTACACCGGTTGGAATTTTTATTTATGATTTCTCTCTGCGGCAACCACACCTGGTCTCAGGAGCGAGACCCGGCTTGAAACGTCAATTACTCATCGACGGGAAAAACATGAGTACCTCCAAAGTCTGAGTTATCTGCCTGTGCGGCGAGGGACCCCTGTGCACACGGCTGCCAGGGAATAATGGATTAACACGCAAACTTTAGTTCCTAGTCTCTAATGAGTTCGTTAGAGATGAAAGCTGGCGAACGCAACAACAACAACAACAAGTCTAATTGTTTATATATTTATATATATATGGACGTAGCGAAAGTAATGTAATGCACAAGGTTACGTAATACACAAGGTAGTAAACTATTAAGCTTGAAGCTCTCAAACTCCATCATTTAAAGGCAAAGAAGTAACGCTCCTCTTCTTTATAACCTTCCTCAATTTTAATGAGTCCTTAATCAACTGGATAGTCTGGACAGAGTCAGGCTAGGACTGAGCCACGATGTGTACATCATCATTAGGAGCATATAGATAGAATCCAAGAGACAATGGAGAAAAGTCCCCAACTCAGTTGTTCTGTTATCCTCTGTATACAAAAGCTGTTTGTTCTGATATTAAACGTCTCAGTTGTAGCTGACGCTAGTTTTTCATTGATGGAGTTTGTATGACGATAAAGTTACAAGTATCTGATGGAAGATAAGTTGAATGAGGAAATAGTTGGAATATTTATTCAAACAAATAAACACGCAAGAATCAATCTACTAAAAAACAAAGACAAATACCACAGACCGCTTGGGCTAGAAGAGGTCAGCAAAGTACAGCTGTTTATTTTTCTATTACTATCATCATCAAGTACCGGGTCTGCTGGCGTAGGTGATCATGTCTCTCCACAATTTTCGATCTCGACAGTTATTTATCATTTCTGTTGTTGACCTTCTGCCAAGCCATTGTCTTAAGCTGTCTGGTATTTTTTTCTCTTTGCTTTCCTCTATCTCTTCGTCCCTCAATTTTCCCAGTTGTTACAATATATTCCAATTGTTCTCTTCTCATTACATGGCCAAAAAATGGTGATTGTTTCTTCCTAATATTGGAAAATAGCTCTCTTTTTGCTTTGGCCTCTTTCAGAACGTTTTCATTACTCTTCTTTGCTGTCCATTGTATTCTCAACATTCTTCTGTAAAACCACATTTCTACAGACGCCACTGATTTTCTTGTTTGTTGTCCTATTGTCCATGATTCACATCCATATGTTAAGACTGACTCTACATAACATTTAAGAACTCTTTTTTTCTTCTTTCTATTGTCAAAAATTGATTGCATAGTATCTTCCTCATTTTTTTTTAAAAGCTGCTTTTGCCTCAGCCACTCTGCATCTCACCTCTTTTGTACATCTTCCGTCTGAGGTTAACAAAGTTTCCAGATATTTAAATTCATTGCTGCTTGCTTGCGTTCGCCCGATTACTTAAGGAGTGTACCTCGTCATCATCCGCCCTTAAAAGGACGTTAAGTAGGCGTGTCTGCGTTGTGTTGTGGTTTACAATATACCTGTGATATTTGTGCCTTTCGGTCCAACACATCCGAATTCAGCATGACATTTTTGAGTACCGGGTTGTCTTCCTTCTTTGATCCCTACTCGCTTGGCCAGACTAGACAGGTTTGTCTGTTACTAGAGGCATCACGGAGAGTGGAGCAGGGTCTGGATGGTTCTGGTTCACCGATCCGGGTGCTAGCCATCAGCTGTGGATCGCTGATAACTTCCAGCTCTGGTGCTGGGAGGCGCGCCTTCGCCTCCTTAAATTCATTTACCTGTTTTAATATTGTTCCACTTGTCTTTATTTTGCACTGAGGTGATATTTTTTTCTTTTTATTACCATTACTTCTGTCTTTTTGCTATAAGGCTGAGTCCTTTTCTCTATTACTATAAGCGAACCAAAAGTGATCAAGATTTCACTATATTTTCTCATAGTGTCCTAGAAACATACAGACCTGAATGGTCAAGCCAGTTAGAACAGAGAGGGACGAGAATCCAAAATAATGTCTATCCGAAGTCAGATAATCCCAAAGGCGCAAAATATCACAGCTTGATGCAAACTATAGCACAAAGTCTTCTATGACAATTTAACGATATTTGAAAGGCGTACGATGCAGAGGAGCAGTTAATTGGACGGATCCAGAAGACGCGATTTATGTATTAAACGCTAAAACATGTAAACAAGAATTGTATAGTTTGCCTATTTACAGAATTAGTTTATTTTAACAAACGTTGTTCATAGTTCGTTTCAGTTCTTGTCCTGAAACAATACGTCTTTCAACAGCTTTCTCCAGATGCCACGTCCCATGAACTGTGCGACCATAAACTGAACTTCAAACTAGCTCTACACCCACTCCTTCCCCTTTGTATTCATCTTTTATACACCAACTGCATTGCCTGGTTTAGCGCTGAAATGTTTTACAGCACTCGGAAAAAATGACAAATAATCAACAACAGAAAAAACAAACAAAGAACAATATATGGACCGAAGCAGGGTCGAACTCATACTCAGTGGCACAGTGCCTTGCCACGAAAAGCCAAACGCTAGGGAATTCAACCACTCAGCTGACTAAGTGTCGGTTGAACAGTTAGCGGAGTGGCAGTGTTCCCTAGCGTTTGGCTTTTCGTGGCAAGCCGCTGTGCTACTGAGTACGGATTCGATCCTGCTTCGGTCCATATGTTGTTCTTTGTTTTTTTCTGTTTGTTGATTATTTGTCATTTTTTCCGAGTGCTGTAAACATACCTCTTCCTCTGAATTGATTCGCTGATTATCGCCTCGAAAGTTTTCCTCTGTAATAATATTCATTTATTATTATTTGTCTCCAGCCTTTAGCACTGAAAGTCCAACTTTCCGCCTCGATGAATCTGAATAGATTCAATGAACTGCTCCAGCAATGTTGCTATGCGTCCCAAGTTGTGGGTGTTCACATTTCCTGAAGTTTCAGAGAGCCTGTAGGTGCTGTGAAATTGTGGGTCTTTGGATCATAAGTATGAAATAATGAACACTCTACAATATAGAACGACATGAATGGAGCTAAGAAATGTCAAGTGCTGAAAGTCAAATTCAGTATTCAAGAAGATAAATAAACCGTATGATAAATGTCAGGTGTGCACTTTCAGCGCTTTAGTGGTAGTCTAAATGCTTGAGAGAAATATAAGAATAAACGTCAAGCATGTTTTCAGCTGAAATGTTGTGGTCATATGATGTCATTGACGAGGGACTGTTCAACTGTTGTCACCAAGATACGCACGTTGATAAGTGACGACGGCTTGAAACATGTGGGTACCATGTATACAGGAAACAGGTGGGCGCCATGTAAAACATGTGGGCACCATGTAAAACATGTGGGCACCATGTAAAACATGTGGGCACCATGTAAAACACGTGAGCACCATGTAAAACATGTAGGCACCATGTAAAACATGTGAGCACCATGTAAAACATGTGGGCACCATGTAAAACATGTGAGCACCATGTAAAACATGTGGGCACCATGTAAAACATGTGAGCACCATGTAAAACATGTGAGCACCATGTAAAACATGTGGGCACCATGTAAAACATGTAGGCACCATGTAAAACATGTGGGCACCATGTAAAACATGTGAGCACCATGTAAAACATGTAGGCACCATGTAAAACATGTAGGCACCATGTAAAACATATGGGCACCGTATACACAAGGAAGATGTAGACATCATGTACACAGGAAACAGGTGGGCACCATGTACACAAGGAAGATGTAGACATCATGTACACGAATTCCAATGCAGAGTTTTGTACATGGAAAAAGATAAAGGTAGTTTAAGGGTAATTTAGCGAAGAACAGTGTATATAATGAGGTATATGTACATATATGGTATATGGTATGTCGACAGATATTCACTTTATTCAGTGGATGTTGTTTGACTACCATAGAGTGCCTTTTTACTCTGTCTCTTGTCTTGATGATGCCGTTGTCATAGGGTCACTTGTTCACCTTTTGATGTTCATCATCGAGTACCATCTCCGCAACTAAGGTTGGCTACCATGGAGCGCCATTCTTCTCTGTCTCTTGCTTTGTGGGTGCAGGTTGTCATAGGCTGGTTTGTCCGTCTTTTGATGTTACTCGTCAATGTTAGTCTTGGTCTGCCTCTGCCTCTTTTACCTTGTATTTTCCCCTCCAGGATTACTTTTAGTAGGCTGTTGTGTCTTTAAACATGGCCCGATAATCCCATTTGTCTTGTTTGGATTGTGTTTAGTAGTTCTCTTCTCATTTTAGTAGTTTTAAGACTTCATCATTTGTTTTCTTTTCCTTTCATCTAATTCTACATATTCTTCTATATATCAACATTTCAAATGTTTCAACTCTCTGTATCTGTTTTGATGTTATCATACCATTTTAGTCTTGATCTCTCTCTACTTCGTCTACCTTGTACCTTCCTTTCCATTATAACTTTTTTTTTTTTTTTTGGTACAAAGTTTCTGCACCATATAGGAATGGTGAGTAAATACAGCATTTTGAATTCGTAGTTTTTTCGGATATTATTTGTTTTGTACATTTTTTATGTTTTAAAAAATCTTTTTGCATCTTCTTTTCTTATGTTTATTTCTGTCTTATAATTTCTATAATATGTTATGATATGTCCAGGATAGCTATATTCTTGAGTTCTTTCTGGGTTTTTTTTCCATTTTACTAATTATAATCAATTAATAATCATTATCAGTTTATAATTTATAATCAATCACTTTATAATATAAAACTTATAATCAATCCTGCTTGTTGCAGGAGCTACTGAGTTAATGGTTCTCTGCACACCGTGAGCTGTGTGTCTCATCCGTTTTGATCATGTTTCGATATTCCAATTGTTTACGATGAATGATGATATCGTATGACAGGGAACAGTTGGTTGTTTCACGCCTAATAGGAATGTGGTGCTAGTGACCATATTTTTCTATACCACGTCATATTATTGGATGATGGGGCCAATACCACGCCAGGCCGTCAACACTTGCCAAAAAAAAAATCCCTGGTACCCGTTTTTAGAGGCTGAGTGAACCCCGGAGCCGTGTTGATCATAACAAAAATCCACCGCTTCTGGTGATCGAATCCGGGCTCTTCAGATTAGGAAGCGGGCACACTAAACAGTCAATTTGGTTAAATACAACAATAACAATTTTCAACTCAAATGTTAAGTCGGTCCTATTATATGGCAGCGAAACGTGGAGAACAACAAAATTGACAACCACGAAGGTACAGACTTTCATTAATGGATGCTTACGCAGAATAAAGGGATGGAAATGGCAGGACAAAGTCACTAACGTAGAATTATGGAAATGTACCGGTCAAATACCAGTGGATAAAGAGATACAGCGAAGACGATGGTGATGGATAGGACACACATTGCGGAAGCCAACTGAGAGTATTACACAACAGGCCTTTTTTTGGGAATCCCCAGGGGAAAAGACAAAGAGGAAGACCAAGAAATTCTTGGAGAAGACAGATCGAAGCAGAGATGAAGATGACGGGGAAGACATGGAATGATCTTAAAAGAATTGCAAAAAACAGAACGACTTGGAAAGTGTTTGTTGAAGACCTATGCTCCACAGGGAGCTAAAAGGTAGAAGAAGAAGACACTAAACAGTCAACCACCAAGGCTTTCCGATACAAACTAACTTCCCAATAATTGCAGGCATAAAATAAACTGTTATTTGCTTCAGCATATATATATATATATTGTTGTTGCTAACTTTCATTATTTTAAATAAAGTTTGGAATTTTGTTCAACAACTCCAGACCAACACTCCAGAAGTTACGAAACTATCATATTCAATTATAAGTAAACTAGCATTGGGGCAGATTTCTTAACATGCGCAGGTAGGTTTATCTTGTTGAAGGAAACTAGTCTGACGATGGAGTTCATGGCAGTAACTATGGCAACAATTTTGCTTGAGATGTCGACTTTCATCCACGTTTGCTTTCTCAGTGACTCATTGAGCGTGTTCAAGAAGTGGTGAAGTGTGTCTGATGGTCAAGGCTGATTAATCCTATTCTATTCTATTCTATTCTATTCTATTCTATTCTATTCTATTCTATTCTATTCTATTCTATTCTATTCTATTCTATTCTATCCACTGAACCAGTTTCAGTGCGGTCTGGAATTTCGGATATCCGCTCTACCACTTATCACAGCTTTTCCAAAAATGCATCGGGAAAATCCGTTGACAAAGGTCGCTCCGTGTACGTCCTACTTAACTACACAGGCGACGATTCCAAACCTTTTTAGTTGCCTCTTACAACATGCATGGCAGATAGCAATGGGCTATATCGTTTTCTCCCCTCACTATAGGGTCCACGATAGCCACACGTGGACAGAGCTGATTCAAATATGATTCATTTTTGTGTCAGGACATTCCGGTGTAAGAGGGAATGAATAGACTCACAGTCTTGGCTGTTGTGGAGAATAGATGAGCAATGGACCGCGCTGCCATAAGTATTCACAAGGACTAGATGAGTGAGTGATTCAGTCAATTAATGTGAATCTACACCTTTGAATAGACTGTAATGAATCAATACTCTTGAATAGACTGCAAGAGCTTCACGACAGAAGGGATGATGCCTGTCAAGAACTTCACGACAGAAGAGGTGATGCCTGTCAAGAGCTTCACGACAGAGGGGATGATGCCTGTCAAGAGCTTCACGACAGAAGAGGAGATGTCTGTCAAGAGCTTCACGACAGAAGAGGTGATGCCTGTCAAGAGCTTCACGACAGAGGGGATGATGCCTGTCAAGAGCTTCACGACAGAAGGGATGATGCCTGTCAAGAGCTTCACGACAGAAGAGGTGATGCCTGTCAAGAGCTTCACGACAGAGGGGATGATGCCTGTCAAGAGCTTCACGACAAAAGAGGTGATGCCTGTCAAGAGCTTCACGACAGAAGAGGTGATGCCTGTCAAGAGCTTCACGACAGAGGGGATGATGCCTGTCAAGAGCTTCACGACAGAAGGGATGATGCCTGTCAAGAACTTCAGGACAGAAGGAATGATTGCCAGTCAAGAGCTTCACGACAGAAGAGGTGATGCCTGTCAAGAGCTTCACGACAGAGGGGATGATGCCTGTCAAGAGCTTCACGACAGAAGGGGTGATGCCTGTCAAGAGCTTCACGACTGAAGAGGTGATGCCTGTCAAGAGCTTCACGACAGAGGGGATGATGCCTGTCAAGAGCTTCACGACAGAAGGGGTGATGCCTGTCAAGAGCCTCACGACAGAAGAGGTGATGCCTGTCAAGAGCTTCACGACAGAGGGGATGATGCCAGTCAAGAATCGTTACGTACAGAAGCCTGGTAAATCAGCACAGAGCTGGAGTTGTCAGTCGCTACACGTTGAGGCATACATTCTTTCTTTCTGTCGTTCACACGATGACTACTAAAGGAATTGACTATTCTCTTCTTTATCTGTCCTTAGAAGGACGTCAAGCGGACGAAGATAGGCTGCGTTGTAGTTTGCAGTAGAACTGTGATATTCGCGCATTAACACATCCGATATTTCGACTTAACACATCCGTTATTTCGACTTAACACATCCGATATTTCGACTTAACACATCCGATATTTCGACTTAACACATCCGATATTTCGACTTAACACATCCGATATTTCGACTTAACACATCCGATATTTCGACTTAACACATCCTATATTTCGACTTAACACATCTGATATTTCGACTTAACACATCCGATATTTCGACTTAACACATCCTATATTTCGACTTAACACATCTGATATTTCGACTTAACACATCCTATATTTCGACTTAACACATCCGATTTCAGCATGTTTTTTTTTTGAGTGCCAGCTTGTCTTCTCTCTTCGCTCCCTATTCGCTTGGCCAGACTAGACAAGTTAGTCTGTTTTTCAGGCACCACTGAGAGGTGGAGTAGGATCTGGATGGTTTCAAAGTTCACCGATCCTGGCGCAAGCCATCAGCTGTGCAACGCTGAAAACTTCCAGCTCTGCTGCTGCGAGGCGCCCTTACCTCCAAAGGCAAATATTCGAGCTGGACAACACTTGATAGTTTCAAGTCAGATAATGCTGTCTATACTAACAATGATTTTGGAGTTTGAAGAGTTAAAGTACCTTTATCGTTACATAAGCTCCACACTGAAATAAAATGTATCAATGTCAGCTCCAAAACTCTTTGATTTTAGTGCAAATATAACATTCTTCTTCTACCTTTCAGCTCCCTGTGGAGCATAGGTCTTTAACAAACACTTTCAGCTCCCTGTGGAGCATAGGTCTTCAACAAACAATTTCAGTTCCCTGTGAAGCATAGGTCTCCAAAAAACACTTTCAGCTCCCTGTGGAGCATAGTTCTTCAGCAAACACTTCCAGCTCCCTGTGGAGCATAGGCTTTCAACAAACACTTTCCACTTTCCAAGTCGTTCTGTTTCTTGCCATTCTTTTAAGATCACTCCATGTCTTCCCCATCATCTTCATCTCTGCTTCTGTCTGTCTTCTAAGAGAATTTCTTGGTCTTCCTCTTTGTCTTTTCCCGTGGGGATTCTAAAAAATTGTTGTGTAATACTCTCAGTTGGTTTCCGCAGTGTGTCCTATCTAGCGCCATCGTCTTCGCTGTATCTCTTTATCCACTGATATTTGACTGGTATATTTCCATAAGTCTATGTTAGTGATTTTGTCCTGCCATTTCCATCCTTTTATTCTGCGTAAGCATCCATTAATGAAAGTCTGTATCTTCAATGTAATAGTCTAGTCATGGATTACAGTGGGTAAGGTTTCCTCTGTGTAGTAAGGCGTGTCTCGTAGTGTTTTGTGAAGCATAGTAATGAAGTTAACTGGACGTGTAAGGAGTGAAGAAAGAAATCTAACTCATTCCTGAAGTTGTGGTGACGTAGTCGTGTTTACATGCGTCTCAAGACAAAAAAAGAATTACCATCTTCAATGTACACATGAACTGAAAGTATTACACGCAAAATTACCATCTTCACTGTACACATGAACTGAAAGTAGCACACACAAAATTACCATCTTCAATGTACACATGAACTGAAAGTAACACACACAAAATTACCATCTTCAATGTACACATGAACTGAAAGTAACACACACAAAATTACCATCTTCACTCTGAACACATGAGCTGAAAGTAACACACACAAAATTACCATCTTCACTCTGAACACATGAACTGAAAGTAACACACACAAAATTACCATCTTCAATGTACACATGAACTGAAAGTAACACACACAAAATTACCATCTTCACTCTGAACACATGAGCTGAAAGTAACACACACAAAATTACCATCTTCACTCTGAACACATGAACTGAAAGTAACACACACAAAATTACCATCTTCACTGTACACATGAACTGAAAGTAACACACACAAAATTACCATCTTCACTCTGAACACATGAACTGAAAGTAACACACACAAAATTACCATCTTCACTGTACACATGAACTGAAAGTAACACACACAAAATTACCATCTTCACTGTACACATGAACTGAAAGTAACACACACGCAATGCACGCATTCAAGACGTTCGAGGAAAGATGGGGCAGAAAAAAAGGAGGGAAAAGAAAAGAAAAATAAAACAACGTACAGACAAAGTTTCATCATCATCGAGTGCCATCTCCGCAACGAAATTTGGCTACCATGGAGCGCCATTCTGCTGTGTCTCTTGCTTTGATGGTGCAGGTTGTCATACGCTGGTTTGTCCATCTTTTTATGTTACTCGTCCATATTAGTCTTTGTCCTCCTCTGCCTCTTTAACTTGTATTTTCCCCTCCAGGATTACTTTTAGTAGGCCGTTATATCTTTTAACATGACCCAAAAATCGCATTTGTCTTGTTTAAATTGTGTTTAGTAGTTCTCTTTTCATTTTTAGTTTTTTTAAGACTTCATCGTTTGTTTAATTTTCCTTCCATCCAATTCTACCTATTCGTTACAAGCAAAGTCTACTGTGCAGTTAATACTGCCCTGAGCCTGGGCAGTTTCAGGTTGTCTGTGATTTTCATAATTCAGAGAGCGCTTACACGAGAAAGATTACCCTACCATACTAACGCTATGGCCTATGCAGCTTGTGGCCCGAAAGAGGACACCTTAAGAGCATATTGAGATGCTGTGCTCAATTAGCTCTAGTAAATAGAAAATATGCAGCCCCTCTCCATATGAACAGATTACTATCTCTTGAAAAAGTGGTGAAAGGCGCCTTACATGTTCCGAAGTGAAGTTTCTGAGCATAGACACTTTCAATATCTCCGCTGTTCCGGAGTGTAGTCATCGTGGTCTTTGTCATTTTCACTCGCCAATGGCGCATAAAATATCCCCTCGCTGTGGCCTCAACAACAAACATTATGTCTGTCAATGCAGACCCACTTGTTCCTTTTCCCAAGACGCTCGTGTGACAAAAGAAATCTCGGAAAAATGTACTCTCCAACTGTCGTGCTATTCTTAACCATTGAGGCTGTCACATCAGTTGCTTGACACCGAGGGCGCACATCTTTTACTGCCAGTTCAACTGTGAACTTTGCTGGTAGATTATCGTCCCATGTCTTTGTTTGCGCGTCGTCAAATTCTGAAAACTCAGGAAACTTTCTATCTCCCTGAGTTAGTTTAACTCGAAAGTATCCGACAAACAAGTTTGGTTTTCCTGGGAATTGCTCAAATCTTGAGCTTTACATCGAGGTCTAGTCGCTGCTCCAAGTGAAGAAAGATCGGAAACTGCATTACCCAAGAACGCGTGGCGACTGTTTGTCTAAACAGGTGGATCAAGACTACAGTAATTACCTAAATCAGGAAATGTCAAAAATGTGTCTTCAATTTATTTAATTTATATGTTGGTCTATATTAGATGGCTTTATTTGATGTATTTATGAGAATATGTTTGGATGTGTGAACGTTCAGCAAGACATCGTGCGCATATGATATCATGTGAACATATATGGTATCCTATATATATATATATATATATATATATATATATATATATATATATATATATATATATATATATATATGTCTTATGCGCATATATACAGGGCTGTGCTTACGTCTCAATAAACTAAGAAATTATCGAAGGCAAACATCTGTTTGATATAATATATAATTTTTCAGAAGGGAGATGGGAAAGGGAAGGGGTTTAGAAGCTGATTGCTTATCCTGCGGAGAAATCCTGGTTTCATAATGTTGGTGAAATTAGTTTCACATTTCTGTAAAGTTTATGTGAAATTTAAGTGAATTTAAAATGAACAAACTACATGACATGTTAAACTTTTGGTAAACTTCTGCCACGCCCAGTAAGATACTTTGAGTATACAAATTAGTTATCAAGAATATACATGTGTCTGTATGTGTATCTGTGTGTGTGTGTTTGACATAAGTCAATCTTCTCCTTTTTCTTTCCTTCGTCATTTACTTTTCAGCTTCGAGGGGAAACACAATTTACGGTCTCAGTTTTTGTTGTTGTTGTTTTTCCTTCTGTTGGTCTCTCCTGCTGTTATGTTTTTCTAATCGTCAATGAATCCGTAATCATTTCTCATTTTTATTCCTTTAAAAACCTATATTCCATTTAAGAAAATTTGGCTCAGGAAGTAAATAAGCTTTGTCTGTGGAGAAGACGCATTGTATCCAACTATGTATATGTTAATTCGATAATTAATTTGGTGTGTGTGTGGTGGGGGAGGAAGGGGGAGGGGAGACGACGTACGGCTAACATTTGTTTATGCCTTGGAGCGGTAAGTTATCTGTATACATGAATGTAGCTCGGAATCTCATAAAGCATAAATATGGTAACAACAACAAACATGAATAACATAAAGATGTGGAGACATCAAATAAATAACACAATTATAAAGAGATCGTGAATGGGTAAAATGATCAAATGTCGAACCAAAAGGAGATGACTAGAAAAGAGGATGACGAGTGAGAATATGCGCTTATGTACGGCTATTCTTGATGCTCCTTGATCCTTTCAGCGCCTCTGGACGTCGCATAAGGCACGTCCCCCCATTTCCCCCCATTCATGTCTATTTTTGGCAAGACGATCGATCTTATCAAACGAGTCTATGCCTGTCAACTTTGCCTCACTTATAAGTGTTCTCTCCGGTGTCTCTCTAGGTCTTCCTCTTTGTTTCAATCCTGATATTTCCAATAGAAAAGCATATTTTGAAATTATCTTATTTCTTCTCAACACGGACCCGTCATAAGAACATCTTGTCCTCCTAACTGTAGATGAGATCGTTGATTGCGTGGTCATTTCTCCTATCTCCATATTAGTCTTGAATTAATTCCACTGCACACAGAATATTTTCTTACGTATTTATCTTTAGGGGAGCCGCGATAGCTCAGTGGTTAGTGAACTGGACTTCAAAGGACAAGAGTTAGGGTTCGATCCCAACCGACGACTTCCGGGTCGACCCAGCCTTTAATGGGTACCTGATTTTTTTCTGGGAAAGTAAAGCGGCACCGGCGTAATACTGACCTCATTGCCCCAAAAATCATGTGCCGAAAGTCTGTACAATATATGGTCACTAACACCATATTCCCTATACGCCACTTGGCGTGACGGGGGTACTTTACTTTTTTTTTTTTTTTATTATTTATCTTTAAAAAAAAACTCAGTTTTTTCACAAATTATTTTGTTGTTTTCCAGCTGCCATGTGCATAGGTAAGTGTTAATAATACATTTGAGTTCAATTTTCTAAATGTAATTTAGTATACTAATGCTTAGCATTATTTTAATATTTGGAGGCGAAGGCGCGCCTCACAGCGCGCCCAGAGCTGGAAGTTGTCAGCGACCCACAGCTGATGTCTTGCGCCAGGATCGGTGAACCAGAACCGTCCAGACCCTCCTCCACATCTCCGCGGTGCCTCTAGTAACAGACCAACCTGTCTAGTCTGGCCAAGCGAGTAGGGATCGAAGAGGGAAGACAAACCAGTACTAAAAAATGTCGTGCTGAAGTCGGATTTGTTGGGCCGAAAGTTGCAAATATCACACTTATACTGCAAACCACAACACAACGCAGACACACCACTCAACGTCCTTTTAAGGGCGGATGATAAACAGGAATTCTATAGTCGACTAGAATACTTTAGTCATCGGACGAAAGCAAGCAAGCATTTTCATATTTTTGCATGTTTTTGAAATTTGCTGCTGCCTTTGCTATCCTATTTCTGATCTCTTTCTGTGTTTCCCCTTCTTGATCTATATTACTACCAACATATCCATAGTAGTATACTTATTGCAATGTCTGACAATTTAGATATATATTGTCTTCTGATATATTGTTATCTTTTTGCTTTATCGCTGTTAACTCCTATACTTTCCACAATGGGATGACAGTGTACCTGTAATATTTTACATCTTGTTGATATTATCACTTAGGAGCACTGTATCATCTGCAAAATCAAGATCTTCCTGGTGATTCTTTTTGTACCGTCATTGCCCATGCAACATTTATTTATTATGTAGTCAATGGTAACTTCAAACCACATATGTGGTAGTATACTTTCCTGTTTTACTCCCATTTCAATCTGAAACTGACCACTCATTTCCCTCCCTGTTTAAACTGCGCATGTATGGCCGTCATATATACCTTTCATGCAGTTAATCATTTTTGGCATTAATTTAAGTAAAGAGCCCCGTCACGCCAAGTGGCGTAGAGGAAATATGGTGTTGGTGACCATAATTTTTAGAAACCTTCGACACATGATTTTTGGAGTAATGTGGTCGGTATTACACCCGTTCCGCTTTATTTTTCCCGAAAAAAATACGGTACCCATTTAAGCCTGGGTGAACCCGGAAGCCGTCGGTCAGGATCGAACTCGACCTCTTGTCCTTTGTAGCTCAGCTCACTAACCACTGAGCTGTCACGGTTAATCATTTTTGGTGGTATTCCGTTAGGGTTTGAGGATACAAGGACAATCTATGTATCCTATCAAATGGTTTTTTTCTTTTAATCAGTGAAAATTATACGGCTATGCCAACTGCAGATTGCTTTGTTTTCTTCTATTGAAAAAAAATTGGCGTTCTATGTATGCTCTTTGGTCGGATCTCTTTTCTCATGTGATCGTATATGCTCTTTTCCCAGGTCTCATATCAACACCTTTGGAACTTGCATTATGTTTAACCTTATTAACTCTCATAGTTCCTGTCACTTGTCAACTCTCATTGTTCCTGTCACTTGTCAATTCTCATAGTTCCTGTCACTTGTCAACTCTCATTGTTCCTGTCACTTGTCAATTCTCATAGTTCCTGTCACTTGTCAATTCTCATTGTTCCTGTCACTTGTCAATTCTCATAGTTCCTGTCACTTGTCAACTCTCATAGTTCCTGTCACTTGTCAATTCTCATAGTTCTTGTCACTTTTCAACTCTCATTGTTCCTGTCACTTATCAACTCTCATAGTTCCTGTCACTTGTCAACTCTCATAGTTCCTGTCACTTGTCAATTCTCATAGTTCCTGTCACTTGTCAACTCTCATTGTTCCTGTCACTTATCAACTCTCATAGTTCCTGTCACTTGTCAATTCTCATAGTTCCTGTCACTTGTCAACTCTCATTGTTCCTGTCACTTGTCAATTCTCATATTTCCTGTCACTTGTCAACTCTCATTGTTCCTTTCACTTATCAACTCTCATTGTTCCTGTCACTTGTCAACTCTCATAGTTGCTGTCACTTGTCAACTCTCATTGTTCCTGTCACTTGTCAACTCTCATTGTTCCTGTCACTTGTCAACTTTCATAGTTCCTGTCACTTGTCAACTCTCATTGTTCCTGTCACTTATCAACTCTCATAGTTCCTGTCACTTGTCAACTCTCATTGTTCCTGTCACTTGTCAATTCTCATAGTTCCTGTCACTTGTCAATTCTCATTGTTCCTGTCACTTATCAACTCTTATAGTTCCTGTCACTTGTCAATTCTCATTGTTCCTGTCACTTGTCAACTCTCATAGTTCCTGTCACTTGTCAATTCTCATAGTTCCTGTCACTTGTCAACTCTCATTGTTCCTGTCACTTGTCAACTCTCATTGTTCCTGTCAGTTGTCAACTCTCATTGTTCCTATCACTTGTCAACTCTCATAGTTCCTGTCACTTGTCATATCTCATAGTTCCTGTCACTTGTCAACTCTGATTGTTCCTGTCACTTGTCAACTCTCATATTTCCTGTCACTTGTCAATTCTCATAGGTCCTAGGATCTATTTGAACCAAGATCCCTATATTCCGGGTCATAATAACTTTCACAATAACTATTATTATCATGACACGTAGCCCCATTAACTCTGAAAAGACCCCTATTTTTTACCCACAATCCTTATGAACTCTTGTTCTATTTTCTAGAATGATGACCTCTGTTATTTCAATCTAATCTTGATGTGTATTTAGTCCATGACTTTGATTTACTCTTACAAGTCCCTGGTATGTAGAGAGACAATAATAAATTAATATTATTTTGGAGAGAAACTTTCGAGGAGATAGATCAGTGAATCATTTCAGGGGAAGGTGTATGTCTACAGCCCTCGAGAAAAAAATCACAAATAATCAACAACAGAAAAAAAAACAAAGAACAATAGATGGTCCGAGGCAGGATTGAACCCGTATTCCTCGACACAGCGCCTTGCCACAAAACCCACACACTAGAGCACACTGCCAGCTCAGCTACCTAATAAAATAGTTATCATTGGCGTCGTCTGTCAAGCAGGTGAACTCATGACTATAGCATAGGGTTGCAATCACAACTAGGAAATAAAATGTATATCTGTATTTTCCTATTAAGACAAGTATCTCCCTGGTAATGTAGGACATAATACTTGCATGTATGTAGATGACCCATACCTTTTATTTACTCTCCCTAATAGATAGTAACCATAGTTAGTTGGTATCACACATAGATGTTGACACAACTACCTGTTTTAGATATATCAACTACGACACAAATTCTTTAATGATTTCCGTTTCGACATTTTCACTTCTTTTTGTGGTAAATAGGTTATTACTACGACGTTTTTGGAGCCGATAGCTCAGTGGTACGTGAACTGGTCTAATAGGAAAAGAGGTCGGGTTCGATCCTGATCGACAGCTTCGGGGTTCACCCATCTTTAAATGGGTACCTGATTTTTTTCTGAGAGAGTTGAAGCGGCACAGGCGTAATACCGACCACATTACCCCAAAAATCATGTACCGAACGTCTGTAAAAATGATGGTCACTAACACCATATTCCCTATACGCCACTTGGCGTGACGGGGGTCATTACTTTTTACTTTACGACGTATTTCTTTCATAAGCTGATCACCATTTCCTAGAACCGAATCTCTCACCTTCTTGTGCATTCTTGTTGGTGAAAACGATGTACGGGAGGTCAAACTTCGGAGCTGTTCAAGAAGCACCACTTGACAGCTGACTTACTTGTATTTACCTGTGAACTTCATACCACTTACACCCGGCATCCATTGATTCTTGCACACCTTTACCCACTTCAACTCTATATTATAGTACTCGACCACTGTTTGAAAGAAAAAAACCCCAATCATCATCATCATCATCATCAAGTACCAGGCCTGCTGGCGTATGTGATCATGTCTCTCCACAACTTTCATTCACGACAGTTATTTTTCATTTCTGTTGTTGACCTTCTGCCAACCCATTCTCTTATGCTGTCTAGTATCTTTTCTCTTTGCTTCCATCTATATCTTCGTCCCTCAATTTTCCCAGTTGTTACAATATATTCCAGCTGCTACTTTCTCATTACATGGTCAAAAAATGATGATTGTTTCTTCCTAATATTGGAAATTAGCTCTCGTTTTGCTTTGGCCTCTCTCAGAACATTTTCATTACTCTTCTTAGTTGTCCATGGTATTCTCAACATTCTTCTTTAAAACCACATTTCTACAGACTCCTGTGATTTTCTTGTCTGTTGTCCTATTTTCCATGATTCACATCCATATGTCAAGACTGGTCCTACATAACATTTAAGAACTCTTTTTCTTGTTTGTGTTGTCAAAAGTGGATTGCATAGTATCTTCCTCATTTTATGGAAAGCTGCTTATGGCTGAGCCATTCTACGTCTCACCTCTGTTGTATATCTTCCGTCAGAGGTTAACAAATTTCCCAAATATTTAAATTCATTTACCTGTTTTAATAATGTGCCACAATTATTGTGTTAAAAAATATCGTGTAAGTGACCATATATTTTACAGACCTTCAGCACATGATTTTTGGGGTAATGTGGTCGGTATTACGCCAGTGCCGCTTTAGTTTCCCAGAAAAAATGTGGTACCCATTAAAGGCTGGATGAACCCAGAAAACCGTTGATTGGGATCGAACCCGACCTCTTGTCCTTTGTAGTCCGGTTCACTAACCACTGAGCTATCGCGGCTCCCAACAACACAGGATGAGGCAGAGATAAATATTACTACATCTAGGATGATTAAGACAGGTAAGTTAGGGAGAAGTCCCGCCATCCAGCTCTACCTAACATACCTGCCTCAATCATCTTTGATGTACATGTACGATCGTAACTGCCATGGTGGCGCCTCAGAATCAACAGAGAAAGAGAGCCTCGGATGTCAACAATGTGGGAACCGTTGTCTTATGGCAAAGGAAGAAGCACTTTAGTTCACTTTACATTTTTATCTTTTTTTTTCTGTCAAAAAAGAATAATCATTACAGGGGTTATCATTTCTGAAATGTGCCAACGAGAATGGCAACAAAATTATTATTGATAAACAGCCGTGCTAACATATTTCACGAAGCTATCGTGTTATGGCTGCTGCAAGTAGAATTATCTAGTTGCTGATGCAGTGTCTGGTCGGTGACTAACTTACCCTAACGGATTACTAGACTATACGCTCGTGGTAAATGAGACCTGACAAAGAGCTCTTTGTGAAGACGAGCTGCAACAACTTACATGTTTGTCACTGCTGATCTCGCCATTATTTCCTGGAACTCAGACTGTCTGCTGGCTCACGCGACATTACAGAAGATTACTGTAAATCTGGGCTTTCCTGTTTCTTACTGTAAAGGGGAATAATGATTCTTATTTTGTTGTCATGACTGAGATCTCACTTTTATATGTTATCATCATCATTTTTTTTACCTTTCTACTTCTTATAACAAAAAAAATTAGTAGATCGTGTTAAAATATTTTTTCGTTTTTTTTCTTCTCTATCGTTCGTCTACCGGGTACTTGTCTTCGTCGTCATTTACAGAAAACATTTAAATGTGCGTAGAAACGTTGTGTTTTACACTGCCAATTAAAACAAACGGAAGAAAGTATTATGGTAACAGCTTTACATAGGTGAGAAACAAATTCAAAAGTCGAACGACGTTCAGGCCATATAGACCTTCAGCCGGACCAATAAACCACACAAAAATATATACTAGTGTAAACATGTAGGATGATATACGAACATTGAGAGTCAGCGGTATGGTTCTAGAAAAAGTGTTAAGGCATCAAGATGCATAGGGATGAGAAGGTGATGTAAAGCTGATGATTATAATAATGACAATTTAAAAAGAGAAAAAGTGGTATGGTAACAGCTTTACGTCGGTGAGAAACAAAACAAAAGTGGTATGGTAACAGCTTTACGTCGGTGAGAACCGAAATAAAAGTGGTATGGTAACAGCTTTACGTAGGTGAGAAACAAAACAAAAGTAGTATGGTAACAGCTTTACGTAGGTGAGGAACGAAACAAAAGTGGTATGGTAACAGCTTTACATAGGTGAGAAACAAAACAAAAGTCGTATGGTAACAGCTTTACGTCGGTGAGAACCGAAATAAAAGTGGTATGGTAACAGCTTTACGTAGGTGAGAAACAAAACAAAGTAGTATGGTAACAGCTTTACGTATGTGAGAAACAAAACAAAAGTCGTATGGTAACAGCTTTACGTAGGTGAGAAACAAAAGAAAAGTGGTATGGTAACAGCTTTACGGTCGGTGAGAAACAAAACAAATGACAAACGACGTTTCAGCCAAGAAGGCCTTCAGCTGGAACAATAAACAATAACACAAAAATATATGCGATATTTTGTGTGTCCTTTGACTTAGCTCCTTCGACGGACGAACAGTTAGGCATTCAGGTGTGCATCGATTGATAGGATAGACACTCAGTGATGTTGATCCTTTCTTCTTGTTCGGCACCTTTCATAATCATCAAGTACCGGGCCTGCTGACGTAGGTGATCATGTCTCTCTACAACTTTCAATCTCGGCAGTTATTTATCATTTCTGTTGTTGATCTTCTGCCAAGCCATTCTCTTATGCTGTCTGGTATATTTTCTCTTTGCTTCCCTCTATCTCTTCGTCCCTCAATTTTTCCAGTTGTTGCAATATATTCCAGCTGTTCTCTTCTCAATACATGGCCAAACAATGATGATTGTTTTTTCTTAATATAGGAAATTAGCTCCCTTTTTTCTTTGACCTCTTTCAAACATTTTCATTACTCTTCTTAGCTGTCCATGGTATTCTTAACATTCTTCTGTAAAACCACATTTCTACAGACTCCAGTGATTTTCTTGTCTATTGTCCTATTGTTCATGATTCACATCCATATATTAAGACTTGTTCTACATAACATTTAAGAACTCTTTTCTTGTTTCTATTGTCAAAATTGGATTGCATAGTATCTTCCTCATTTTTTGGAAAGATGCTTTTGTCTGAGCCATTCTGCATCTCACCTCTTTTGTACATCTTCCGTCTGAGGTTAACAAAGTTCCCAAATATTTAAATTCATTTGCCTGTTTTAATATTGTTCCACTTGTCTTTATTTTGCACTGAGGTGATGCCTTTTTCTTTGTTGTTACCATTACCTCTGTCTTTTTGCTATTAAGGCTGAGTCCTTTATTTATGCTTTCTTTCACTATAATGTCTATATTTCTTTTATTTTCTTTTTTTTGTCTCTTTTTTCCTTTCCTTCTTTTCTTTTTTTCCCTTTCCTGAATGTTTTACTTTTTTTTGCCTTTCTTTCGTTTTGCAATGATGAGATGTTTGAGAAAAGTGATGTTTAGTTACCAGAAGAGACATAATTAGAAATGGTGTCATAAGAGAACGATTGGGAATTTCATCGATTGTCACCTGCATTCAGAGACAACCAATGAAATGGTTTGCTTATTTGGAAAGAATGTCAAAAAATTCTATACCATAAAACGTTAGTAAAGTATCCCCGTCACGCCAAGTGGCGTATAGTGAATATGGTGTTAGTGACCATAAATTTTACAGACCTTCGGAACATTATTTTTGGAGTAATGTGATCGGTATTACGCCCGTGTCGCTTTACTTTACCAGAAAAAAATCATGTACCTATTAAAGGCTGGGTGAACCGGTGCCGTCGGTTTGGATCAAACCCTACCTCTTGTCCTTTGTAGTCCAGTTCACTAACCACTGAGTTATCGCGGCTCCCATATTCTGTACCAAACAACAAATATGTCATCGTAGGAGATGGAAGTAGAGCTTGTGGTAGACGCAGAGCAAGATGGACTGACAACATCCAAGAAACGCAACAAAAAACATCAGCTGGCAATGATTGAGGCTATCAGAAGGACAAAACTAGAACTCTGCAGACAAATAATAATAAATGAATATTATTATAGAGCGAAACTTAACTGTCAATGTTCCCTAGCGTTCGGCTTCTCGTGGCATGGCGCAGTGCCAGGGAGTACGGGTACCATCCTACTTCAGACCATATGTTGTTCTTTGTTTTTTTCTGTTGTTGTTTATTTGTCATTTTTTCTGAGTGCAGTAATAATACCTCTTCCTCCTATCTTCTTCTTCCTTTTTTAGCTCCCAGTGGAGCTTAGGTCTTCAACAAACGCCTTTCAAGTCGTTCTGTTTTTTTTTGCCATTCTTTTAAGATCATTCCTTGTCTTCCCCATCATCTTCATCTCTGCTTCTATCTGTCTTCTCCAAGAATTCCTTGGTCTTCCTCTTTGTCTTTTTCCCTGGAAATTCCAAAAAGGCCTGTTGTGTAATACTCTCAGTTGGCTTCCGTAGTGTGTGTCCTATCCAGCGCCATCGTCTTCGCTATATCTCTTTCTCCACTGGTATTTGACAGGTACATTTCCATAATTCTATGTATGTTCTGCCATTTCCATCCTTTTATTCTGCGTAAGCATCCATTAATGAAAGTCTGTATCTTCATGACTGTCAATTTTGTTGTTCTCCATGTTTCACAGCCATATAATAGGACCGACTTAACATTTGTGTTGAAAATTTTTATTTTTGTGTTTAACCTTATTTCTTTGGATCTCTTCCTCCTATGATTCCCTCGAACTCTGCATCTCCTTCGACACCCAAAGAGATATAAGAGGAAGGCAGGAGAAAATATAATTTGTTACCGTGTAAAAATTGTAAAGTAAATCTACCCAGGCCGAGGACGGATGTGCCGGTACTAAAGGCGGAAATATCGCAGTTTTGGCGTTAACAAGCGACCCAACACATCCCCGCCCACGCAACGGGTGAACGAGAGACAAGATCAGAAATGAAGAACTGAGTAAAAAGCTAGAAATTAAATCCCGCCATAGTATATATAAAGAAACAACAGATAAATTGGTTTGGCCACGTGACAAGAAAGAGTAATCAAAATACAACACGAGCCCTCAATAAACGTTGCGAGAACACCAGACCTAAGGGTCGACCACGAAAAAGATGGATTGATGGAATATTAGAAACACTAGGAAACATAACAGCAACAGAGGCGAACAGAGGAACAAGATACCGCAAATTATTTCTCCGCCAACGCTGAAAGGCAAATGAGGAAGGAAAGAAGGAGAAGAAGAATGAAAGAGAGGTGTTGCGACCAAAGAAAACACTTTCAAAGAAAACACTGTTGCAGAAAACACTTTTACTAGTAATCACAGCAAATTTCTGCTTCGTGTGAAGACTGTAAAAACTGACGCTACAGAAAACGTAGGCCCGGGAGTCACATGTTGGAGACTCCATCGCTAAATAATGCCTAAGTGCGATCCTTGTCTCCAGTCAAGGAACGTTGAAACTGCTTGAGGTAGCTGGCTGGCCCTCTGCACTGACTGCCAGCCACTATCGGAGCTATCAGGTCTCGTTAAGTAAGGGAGACGGCCCTCAGATCTTCTGATAGCAAGGTATTTATCACTGGGAGGAGGGGGCCTCCATGCGGGCTATGCCCCGGTGATGTTGGGAAGATTCTGCTGAGTGGGAGGGGAGTCTTGGAAAGGATTCTTGCGTCGGCTCTATCTCTTGTTCATTTCATTTTCTGGTATTTTACTTTGTAACTTAGTAACTTTAATTCTTTTTCTTTCTTTCTTTCTTTCTTTCTTTCTTTCTTTCTTTCTTTCTTTCTTTCTTTCTTTCTTTCTTTCTTTCTTTCTTTCTTTCTATCTTTCTTTCTTTCTTTCTTTCTTTCTTTCTTTCTTTCTTTCGTTCTTTCTTCCTTTGTATTGTCACTCTATTAAACATAACAAGCAAAAAATATGGACTAGAAATGAATATCAAAAAGACTAAAACTATGATCATAAACAAAGAAAATTCTACAAGACCTACAATTAAATATCACAGTTGAGGGAATACATCTGGAGACAGTCCAGAGTTACAACTACCTGGGACATACTATAACCAATGATGGAAAATGCAAAACTGAAATAAACAAAAGAATAGGTATGGCAAAAAGTAATTTTAATGCCATGAAAAATATACTAACAACAAAACAAATATCAGCAGGGCTGAAACTAAGAATGACAAAATGTTACATCTTCTCAATATTCCTGTATAGTGCAGAAACATGGACATTAGACAAGAAAACAGAACAGAAAATTGAAGCCTTTGAAATGTGGATTTATAGAAGAATAGGTAGAATTGGATGGAAACAAAAGATAACAAACGATGAAGTTTTAAAACAACTGAAAATAAAAAGAAAACTACTAAATACAATTAAGACAAGACAAATGAAATTTTTGGGGCATGTTAAAAGATACAACAGCCTACTAAAAGTAATATTGGAAGGAAAAATACAAGGTAAAAGAAGCAGAGGCAGACCAAGACTAACATGGACGAGTAACATCAAAAGATGGACAAGTCAATCTATGACAGCCTGCACCATCAAAGCAAGAAAGAGAGTAGAATGGCGATCCATGGTAGCAAACCTTCGTTGCAGAGAAGGCACACGATGATGATGATGATTTCCTTCTTACATTTTATTTTCCCATCTTCATTTAGCGTCATACTTGTGTTTAGCTCGTTTTTTTTTTGTTTTCATTCATTTCTAGCTATCCTTCGTTATACACATATTTTCATAAGTGTTTCCTTCTTTCTGTCGCTAGTTCACTCCCTCCTTCTCTATCGTTATTTATCTCCTCCCTCGATGTCGCTAAATTGTTCGCTCCCTCTATGTCGCTAGTTCTCTCCCTATTTCTATGTCGCTATCACTTTCCCACTCTCAGTGCCAATTGCTATTTCCCTCACTCTCTGTCGTTAGCTCTTTCCTTCCTTTACTGCCGTTAATTTTTTCCCTCCCTCTCTATCGTTAGCTCTTTCCTTCCTTTACTGCCGTTAATTTTTTCCCTCACGCTCTGTCGTTAGCTCTTACCTTCCTTTACCGCCGTTAATTTTTTCCCTCCCTCACTATCGTTAGCTCTTACCTTCCTTTACTGCCGTTAATTTTTTCCCTCACGCTCTGTCGTTAGCTCTTTCCTTCCTTTACTGCCGTTAATTTTTTCCCTCACGCTCTGTCGTTAGCTCTTACCTTCCTTTACCGCCGTTAATTTTTTCCCTCCCTCTCTGTCGTTAGCATTTACCTTCCCTCTCTGTCATTAGCTCTCTGCCTCCTTCTCTACTATTAGCTTATCCCTCCCTCTCACTATTAGCTCGTTCCCTCCCTCTCACTATTAGCTCTTTCCCTCCCGCCCTGCTATTATCTCTTTCCCTCCCTCTCTGCTACTAGCCCTTTCACTCCCGCTCTGCTACTAGCTCTTTCCCTCCCTCTCTTTCATAATTTTTCACTCATTTTTACCCCTAAACATATAATTCTTCACTCTCTCACGTTCAGTCTCTCTTAATCTTTCATGATTTTTCTGTCTCATTTCTTTTCCCTATTTTTAACACTTACTCTTTCTCTGGTTTCATCTCTCATTGACTCTTGTTCTCCCACTTCTTCATTCTCTCATCATGTTTCTGACTCTTATTCTCTCTTTGTTTTCGAGTTGACAGACAAATTCGTTTTTTTTCTTTTTTTTTTTTTTTAAATGGCCGAGCTGAACACGAAAGTAAATGCGAAAAACATTTTTCAGCACAATGGCTGTCGTGATCGGCGACTCATAGCTGACAGTTTGCGTGAGGAAAACAATTATGTCCCACTGCGCAATACACTTAGAAATTATTAACTCTTCTAACCAAACCAGACTATTTGAAGGCCTATGGAGCCGAACGGTCTACTTCGTGTCGTCCACATGCTACGTAAAGCTTTACCTATACCATTTTTTTCTGTGTTTTTTTTCCTATATATTTTTGTTGTTGTCATTTCTTCTAACCAAACGAGCAGGGATAGAAGAAGAAAGACAGTCCCGTACTCGGAATACTTTGCTAAAGTTGGATATCCCGTGCTTATAGGCGCAAACATCGCCTGTCTGCACAGATTGCTTTAAACCACAACATGGCGTATTTCACAGTTGCTTGACATTTATACTTTAGTTGATTTGCTATTTGGGTCCTTCCAGGAAGGTAAAATACACGTGATTCTTCTAGCACACATTCAAATTGTTTAGAAGAAGATGTATCTTAAAATCTAAAAACTTTTGTGTTGAAAAAAACAAATATTGCATCTCCCAAAACTCTAATATGTGTACATCCGTTATCTTTTTATTACGGGCATTAACTACCAAAACAAAATGAAACATCACTCATACATAATATGTTAATTAACTAAACATCTTACGTATTGTATCTGGTGTCACAGATTAAAACAACATTTTGTGAAATATTAATTTTAAGTATAAGAGGAACGCACTAGGTTCAGAACATCATCATCTATAAACGCTGCAAAGTTTCCAATATTGGAACTAAAATTCCATTTTGAGTTGAAAACAAACAGCTGTGATTTTCGCACACTGAACGTTGTTTTAAGGGCGAAGGCAAGAAAGAAAAGAAAAGAGAGTTTGAATGTGTCGGATCGAGGGGCGCAAATTTCGTACTTCTACGACACTATGCATATTCTTAGCCTGTATCTGATCGAACGAGCCAAATTAACGACTGTCAAAGCGAACGCCGAAATAGAGGATGAAGAATGAAATATAGCACGGTACTTACTGTATACGTCAATCATTTCAGCGATAGATGTATATTTACAACACTCGAGAGAAAAAAAATCACAAATAATCAACAACAGAAAAAAAATAAAACAAAGAACAATAGGCTACCGTAAGCAGGATCGAACCAGTACTCCTCGACACAGCGCATTGCCACGAGAGATTACTTAATAGAAACATGCAGATATACAATTTATTACCGAGTATGATCGCAACCCTTTGCTATAATCATGACTACACATGGCTGAAAAACATACCCAATGAGAGCAATTTTTTTAGATTGCTTGACCGTGTGCTCTAGCGTTTGTTTCTCGTGGTAAGGCGATGTGTCCAGAAGTATGTTTTCGATCCTGCTTCCGGTTGTCTATTGCTCTTTGTTTGTTTTCTGGGGATTATTTGCAATTTTTCCCCGAATTTGGTAAACATACCTCCTCCCTGAAATAATTCGATGAGCCCCGGAAGTTTCCCTCTATAGTAATATTCACTTACTACATACATCGGGCGCAGGGCATACAGGACACACAGGACATAAAGAAGATAGCTACACTAGACCTGGATACGTCAGTTATGCATTTCTATCATAACCAAACGTGAGAACTGATTCATCATACCCTAGCTACTGGGAGGGCGACTTAAAAGCTCTTGTCATGACCCGGGACATAGAGACCAGGATTGTTAAGGACTGAAAGTATGTGTTCACAGACAGAATGTCAACGGAAAGGCAATTTCTTGCGACGGTTTTTAACTTTAGGAGTTTGGTTAATGCGTTTTCGACATTTCGTGTCTTTCAAACAGACTTAATAATTAGTAGGAGATGTATGGACGAGAACACCAAATTTAAACTTATTCCGATCTTTTGATGTTGAGTGAGGACTGTACACTTGGGAGATTTGCGTTACTAGTTTGGTCTTGTTCCTCTGATGTAGAGAGAGAGCAAGAAAATAACGTTGAAGAGTTAGGAGCTAAATGTGAGAGATGTTTGTCTTTTTTCCTGATGCTGTGTGACGTTTGTTTTTCTTCATCATCCACCCGTACAAGGACGTTAAACTAGGCGTAAAGTGCGCTGTCTTGTGGTTTACAGAAATCTGCTATGCGCCTTTCAGCCCAGTACACTCGACATCAGAAATGACATTTTTAGTTACCGAGTTCGTAGCGGGTTGTTTCTCGTATTTAGTTCCTACTCACGTGACCAGATCGGTTAGCCTGTTTCTAGGCCCACCGAAAAGAAACCGATTATGATCTTGATAAGCTATGATTCACTGATGCTAACACAATAACTTAGCAATGTACCGCTGACTGACTTCTCTTGAAGGTAACGGTAAAGTACGAGACTTGGATCGGCGTCTTAGCACACGAGTTTACATCCATATGTGCTCGGCCGTTTGTCCAGAAGTGTTCGGTGACTTCTGGATAGTGTCGCTTCAAGCATCGAAGCTCACAATGCGAGGCGGCATTCATCACCTTCCCAGAGTATTACCTTGGTACCCATTTCTTCCAGCGGCCGGGTCGACCGCGGGGGTATTCTTTGTTTCCAACCACGAGTACAACTGACACTGCTTCCAGCGGGAATCGAACACGGGTTGTCCGAACGTTGGTGGCCCAGTCGAGTGCTTTTCCTCATCTAGGCCACAGAATCTACCACTGTCTTCTTTGCAAGTGCTGATGGGCGTCCCTTGCTCAGACAGAGAAATGTGTCCTGAATTATTGCATAGAAGCATTTGTGTATAAATAATCTTAGGGTTAGCCTTACACCATGTCTGTCATGAATACATTTCTCTTAATAGCATGATTACTTCATGTATATCTGTATAGACATACAGACAGACAGACAGACAGACAGACAGATAGACTGACAGGCAGGCAAGCAGACAGACAGGCAGGCAGACAGTCAGACAGACAGACATGCAGACAGACAGACAGATAGACAGACAGGCAGGCAGACAGTCAGACAGACAGACATGCAGACAGACAGACAGATAGATGGGCAGGCAGACAGGCAGGCAGACAGATAGACATACAGGCAGGCAGACAGGCAGACAGACAGACAAACAGATAGAGAGACAGACAGATAGACAAGCAGACAAACAGGCAAGCAGACAAACAGGCAAGCAGACAGATAGGCAAACATACAGACAGACAGAAAGACAGACAGACAGATAGACAGATTGACAGGCAGACAGACAGGCACACAGGCAGACAGGCAGGCAAGCAGACATACATGCAAGCAGACAGACAGACAAGCAGACAGACAGGCAAGCAGACACACATGCAAGCAGACAGACAGGCAAGCAGACAGACAGACAGGCAGACATACAGACAGACAGGCTGGCAGACAGGTAGGTAGACAAGCAGACAGACAGATAGACAGGCAGGTAGACACAGACAGGTCGGCAGACAGATTGACAGGCTTGCAAAGAGACAAACAGATAGAAAGGCAGGCAGACAGACAGATAGACAGGCAAGCAGACAGACAGACAGTCAGACAGACAAGTAGATCCTTTTCTAAATGAATGAAAAGATTTTTTAAATGATTGCTTCGTTGTTACGTTATTGACAGTATAAATGATTTAACGGATTTAAAACATTGATGAATGATAGGACAGATGGAAGAATTGGTGAATATTTTGTTAGTTGCTCTGACTATTTGTTGAATGGATCGATGAATGTGTAATTTGATGAGTTGATCATAAGATGGATCATTAGTTAACTGGAGGACTGAACAATGCATGTCTGATGATTTAGTTGGTTGGTTTGCATAGCGGATCGATATCCCAACAGATAAATGTGGCAAAATCGAACAAAAAATGTTTGTGTAAGTTCATCAATCATTTAATGTCAATAATTCATCCATCCTATCTGTCAATCTCTCCGCCTGCAAGTCTGTCAAACCTCTGCTGCTCCACCTGACCGTTCTCCGACCATCTAGAGTAGAGTTCTGAAGGTCATACACTGAATCACCTGCATAATGTCAGCATTTCCGGTTACATGTTTATCTTCGCATTGGATACCTCAGTCGACGCGTGCGGCAACTTGGCGCGCGACCTTCACGATTGCCTGACTGTGAAACCGTTTCCCGGAAACCGTCGACCTGTATTTGTGTACACGTGTCACTTCTTGCCATACTGGGTTGTTGCCCATGCATGTGATGTCACCGAAAGAAGATAGCGCAAAACTCGACAACGAGTTCAATAATTTTTTTTTTTTTATTATTTTATCCCCATCTCCCCTCCCACCCCATCCCAAATGTAGTTTCATGCACGCTTTATCCATCTTTATACATAACCGTCTTCTCTTTTTCATTGCTCCATTCCTTCCTCGTTGACCACCATTCTCTCTGTGCATCCCTGGCACCTTTCTATTCTCCATAAGCATAAATAAATAAAAGGAGATGCCAAATAGTCGGATAGAGTCACAAATTAACAAACAAACAAGAACAGACAGTGAATGTGATATTTTAAATGAGAAAAAAAATATAAATAGACAGACAGAAGCACAAGTAAACAGAGAGGCAGAAATATGGACAGGCAAGTAGTCAGAAATAGAAGCACACAAAAAAAAAAATACATAGGAAGGGACATAAATGAATATTAAAAGGTAAGTATATAGAAACACGCAAAAGATTGACAAAAACTTAATGCAGTTGTCAGATTTCAATACTCGGGATTAGTTGTCTGCGCTGGAGATTTAAAACCCGAAATATCGGCTAAAGCATCGCTAACTACAGTGGCCATCGAAGAGAAAACACGTTTTTGGAAAGATAATGATATCACTCTTCGTTCTAAAACAAGGCTGAATCGTACACTTGTTATATCAGTTCTTCTATACACTTTTCCGGTATATGGTGCATAGGCGGCGGGAACAATTGAAGGCTATGCATGAATAGAGTCCCTTGTTGCAGTTTCCTGATATTCCAAGTCCGGCTTGTTGCAGGAGCTACTGAGTTCGCTGTGCACACCGTGAGCTGTGTGTCTCATCCGTTTTGATAGTGTTTCGATATTCCAATTGTTTGCGATGAATGATGATATCGTGTGACAGGGAACAGCTGACTGTGTTCACTTTCTGCGCGGTTTCGCCTTATGTCTTTTGGTGTGTGCTAAGACTGCTACGATGGGGACTGCAGTTACCTTTCTTTGTTTGGGAAATGAGATATCAATTCGGATGATTCCGCTGGCACGGGCAGTTGAGCAATTATGGATTTTGATTCGTTTGCAGTGATACCGGGGCCTTCCATAACCAAATAACCAAATTCTATAGACTTGCGAAACATGGACTCTTACAGCAGAGCTACAGAAGAAATATATGTTATGGAGATGAAATGTTATCATAAGATATTGAACATCTTTTACTTAGATCGTATCACAAACGATAAAGGTTCGTAAAAGACTGGGGTCAAGACAACGAAAATGCAAATGAATGCTTCAAAATGTGAAGCTGCAGTAAAGCTAATTGTGAGGAAGAATTGAACAAAAATAGAAATAATGGTATGGTAGAAGCGTTACGTTATTGATGTAGTTTGTGTCGTCTATCAACTACACCAAGGGAGCCGCGATAGCTCAGTGGTTAGTGAACTGGACTACAAAGGACAAGAGGTAGGGTTCGTTTCTAACCGACAGCTTCCAGGTTCACTCAGTCTTTATTGGGTACCGGATTTTTTTTTCTAGGAAAGTAAAGCGGCACGGGGTAATACCGACCACATTACCCCAAAAATCATGTGCTGGAGGTGTGTAAAATTTATGGTCACTAACACCATATTACCTATGCGCCACTTGGCGTGACGGGGGCTCTTTTCTTTACTTATCAATTACGTAAACCTTTTACCTTATCATTTTTAAATATTTTTTTTTTCACTTCTCCCTTCTCCTTGGGAAAGACTACGAGAATCAGTCGAAGTAGACCATGGTTTTTTGACTATTGAGAAGAAATGCACAATGGAATGGTTTGGCCATGTATCTTGATCATCTGGCCTTGCAAAAACCCATCTGCTATGAACTATGAACGGAACCAGAAGAATGGGTAAACAGAGAAGGAAACGGTAAAAAAATGTCAATGAGCGGACAGGCCTCGACTTAGCGAAGTTCCAATGAATGACTCAAGATGGATGCAAATATTTAAAGTTAACGAAGTCGGCCAGAGGTGCCCCAAAGACCTTAAGGTTAGGGGTTTCAGAAGATGTTATATACATAAAAAAAACATTTAAAAAGAAAATATTATATCAATGGAATGTCAGAGAAACAAAGAGCTAGAGAGTGAAAGAATGTGACAGATTAATAAATTGACCCCCCAAAAAAAATATATATATACATATGTATATATATATATATATATATATATATTATGATGTCAAAACTACCCATCAGGTTTCACTACATACCAATGTATTACGTACCCATCACATAAATGACTGCCCACCAGTCTTCGCTATGTATCAATGTATTACCCATCACGTAAATGACCTCCCACCAGTCTGCGCTATGTATCAATGTATTACCCATCACGTAAATGACCTCCCACCAGTCTTCGCTATGTATCAATGTATTACCCATCACGTAAATGACCTCCCACCAGTCTTCGCTATGTATCAATGTATTACCCATCACGTAAATGACCTCCCACCAGTCTTCGCTATGTATCAATGTATTACCCATCACATAAATGACTGCCCACCAGTCTGCGCTATGTATCAATGTATTACCCATCACGTAAATGACCTCCCACCAGTCTGCTCTATGTATCAATGTATTACCCATCACGTAAATGACCTCCCACCAGTCTGCGCTATGTATCAATGTATTACCCATCACGTAAATGACCTCCCACCAGTCTGCGCTATGTATCAATGTATTACCCATCACGTAAATGACCTCCCACCAGTCTGCGCTATGTATCAATGTATTACCCATCACGTAAATGACCTCCCACCAGTCTGCGCTATGTATCAATGTATTACCCATCACGTAAATGACCTCCCACCAGTCTGCGCTATGTATCAATGTATTACCCATCACATTATACTAAAGACAGTAACGTATCTTGCTTGCTCTGCGATCAGCTGGCAGGGGCGGGAGAAAGTAGGGAAGAACGCTTTTCAAGCGAGAAGAATAAGACAGGAAGTGGTAATGAGTTCAGGGTTCCATCATTTTTGTGTGGGCTAAATAGGAGACTGCACGGAATATTGAGAGATGTGTTCATGAAGTGAATGTGCAACAGGAGTTATCAGCAAGCTATTTGAATCGTGAGCACATGTGTCCCCCTCTTTTTCTCTGATATTGTAGAGGAAAATGGGGACCGGTAGAGATAGAAAGAAAAACTTTATAATAAAGTGAAAACTAGAATTGACGTCAGATTGCATTTGGCTTTATTGCTGCCGACAGAGACATTATAAATATAAATTCATCACAGCTTCAGAGGTCTGGTATATGAGGTTCTTGTTTCGCTTTTTATTCATAAATACAACTGATTATTATTATTTACAATCATAAATACAATTACAGTAAAGTCTCGATTATCCGGAATGCTCGGGGAAGAACCCATTCTGGATAATTGAATTTTTCTGGATAATCGAGAGTAAGAAAACCAAACTCAAAATTTATGAAAAAACATGATTGAAAAATTGCAATGCTCAGAAATATTTAAATTCGTGTGACATTCACTAGCTTTCTCTATCAACATGGGTCCTGATATTGGCATTCCTTTTCTTCTTCTTTCTAAAAACCACACATAAAGGACGTCGTCGAGTTTTTCAAATTTTGGCCGTTTCATACTTCGTCTCTGGTGTATATTGTTGCTGCTTTCAGACTCCGACGCAAACTTAAACAACTCATCTTTTTGATTTCGTATGTCATATAATGTTGAAGAGGCTATGCCAAATTCAGTCATCAAAACGTTGCGATTAACGCCTTTTTCAAGTCTACTAGCGATTTCAATCTTCTGGTTCAGTGTCAATACAGTTCGCTTGCGTTTACCTTTGCGGGAAATTGAGGTGTGGTTTGCACTCGCAGAGGCCATTATTTAACACAAAAATGTATTCCGTTAAAAAGTATGCACACATGCGTTTATAGCATATCATGTATAATTTATACTGATGAAACGAACTTCAGCTTGCACAAATGTCTGAGACAAACTAACGTCAAACTCTGTATCTTACTCTTTTTGAATTTCCAGTCGGTAATTTTTGAACCCCTCCCCCTTTCTTCTCACCATCTCTATGTCACTGCACGCCGGCTGCTCAACCTTTGATTTATAATCATCAAAGTTATGGGCTCTTCAATTTTCACAAACAATACGTCTGCTTCTAATGTTCGGTCAGACTGTCAAACGCCATATTTTTGACAATTCATGACCAACTTTAGATCTAAAGCAGGCTATGAGAAAATTAAGCAAATTTGTAAAATCATGTAGATAAGTGTTTTTGGCACGACTAAGATTTCCCGACAAAAACATTTAGTCGGGGGAAAAAGTGAAGATATAGACTGTCTGTCGCTTTTACTTGGAATATTTGGAGACACAATGTCTGGATTGAATAAAATATGTTCGCTCCTATTTGAAGTATATTACTGTAAATACACTATTGTAAACGCAATATTGTGTAATGATAGAGCCTGTAGAAGTAAGCGCAGCGCACAAACCGTGTTGTAGCGTTTTCGATTTCCGGATAAAGGCATTTAATTTAACTGAACAAAACATGATTCAAGCTTTCTCCCTATAATAATAAAAAAAAAAAAAAGTCCGTTAAATTGAGAATTCCGGATTATTGAGTACCGCATAATCGAGACTTTACTGTACTTGACATATTATATTATTTTATGATTCCGAGCATTTCATTTTTATACAACATTTCTAATTAAGAATTTCAGCGAAGAATATGTATTTTTATTAAGTTGTTGAGTTATTTGCGGGTCATGATTATTGCACTCCGGATATGTCCATTGGTGTTCAGGTCCCCTCCTCAGCAAGTCCAGATGCACCAGTTATATACCACAAGAAGAAAACGATAATCAAATCTATCAGAAAACAATAAACTCTAAATAATGATGCTTACCATAACATAAATAGATGGGAACAAATTATTATACAAGAAAGTAGTGGGGTATAACGTAAACTCCTACAAAGTATGGTAACAATTTAACAAAAAAAAAAGGAATACAACAAAATATTGATATTTTAGCCTACATGTAGCCTTGCTCAGAAAACGAGAACAACATAAACGAAGAACAACAAAAACGAAGAACAATATAAAGCCAACTAATACATCTAGAATGAGCGGGGCAAGTATGCTGGAACGTGAGTATTTTGTTGTGTTCCTGTTTTGTAAAGCTGTCACCATACATTATAGGAATGTACGTTAAACCACACTACTTGCTCCTGCTATCAGCTTTACCGCAGCACTACAATTATTTTCTGTTCCCTATAATTATAGGCTTAAAAACAGGACAGAATCGACTCCATGGCCATATAAATACAAAGTTCAAGTTTGGCACCTCAGCCACGTATACATGCGGAAAGATTGTTGAACACACACTTCATGACTGTATTAAATATCTATCTATCTATCTATCTATTGACCTTTCGAGCCGTAACCGGCCCATAGGGCGTAGACCAAGATACACCTCCTATATGAATTTTTGTTCTAGCAGTTTTCTTTTAAAGATATTTTATCAAATCTCGCCATCTGTCTCTGTTCTGTGCAAGCAGTTCTATCTCATTGAGGGAGCCGATTCCTGCTGCTCTTGCCTCTCTCATCAATGTTCTTCTCAGTGTCTCCCTGGGTCTTCCTCTTTTTCTTTTACCTGTTGTTTCCCATATGAGGGCTTGCTTTGCTATTCGATTATTATCTCTTCTCATCACATGTCCAACGTATGACCATCGTCTTTTCTTTATTACTGAAGATATTAGTGGTTGATTGGCGATTTCTCTAATTTCCTCGTTTGTTTTGAATTCGTTCCATTCTATACCAAGTATTTTCCTTAGACATTTATTTTCGAATGCGTTCAACTTTGTTTCTATATCTCTTGTTGTTTTCCAGCTTTCACGCGCATACGTAAGGGTTGATAGTACATTTGATTTGAATAGCCTAAGTTTTGTGTTTGTGCTAATGAGTTTTGATTTCCACAACTTTTCAAGGCTTCTGAAAGACATTGCTGCTTTAGCCAGTCTGATTCTAATTTCCTTTAAATTTTAAGTATTAAATATAGTAGACTGACAAAACCCAATGAGATTTTTGGGGCATGTTAAAAGACACAGCAGCCTACTAAAAGTAATCTTGAAAGGGAAAATACAATGGTAAAAAAGGCAGAGGCAGGCCAAGACTAACGTGAACGAGTAACATTGAAAGATGGACAAGTCAGCCAATGACAATCTGCACCATCAAGCAAGAGTCAGGACTGGTTGCGTTCCATGGTAGTCAACCTTCGATGCGGAGACGGCACACAATGATGATGACGACGATGATGATGATGATGATGATGAAGAAACCCACTGGCCTTTAGACACAACATTACAGGCAAGAACTAAATGAGTCTCTGCAAGAACTAAAAAAAAACAATATAAAACCAGTAACATGTACACAAGAAACGACAATGCAGATATAAACAATACTTCAGGCTAACGAATCATAGATAGAATCAATAACAAAGCACCCTGATGAAAAGCACATGTACTCCAGACATGAAAACAAAAACACTCTCTCTTAAATGTTTAATTTCATTCTTTTAAAATAGCAGATCTCGATCCGGTTTTAGCAATATCTTTTTTATCTAACGTCTACATTAAGCCTGCCTATTAAAACGTTGAAAAATACGGCTCTGGACTTTGATTACTCTGAATTATTCTAATCTTCTCCTGGTTCTTCTATAATTTATGTCTGTCTGTTGTGTTCTTCTAAGTACAAATGCCAGGAATAGCTTCATGCCGTGTCTTTGCAAGCCAGCTATTGTACGTTCTACGCTTTGTTCGGTCTCTGATTCATTTGTGTAGGGACTAAATGTGACGTTTATAGGAAATCTCTTTATTCCGGCGCCTGATTAATACCGTTAGCCATATATAGAAGATAACCGTCTGTTGTTATCTATATCTGACAAGAGGCAGCCGGCAAGGGCGGACCCATGAGTGCATTTATGTAAGGGCAAATTATTTCTGTAAGATCCCCGTTTCCTAATTTCATCATCATTGTTATTATTAATAGTGGTCATAGTTACGTCTTTTGTTTTCTTAGAGACACCTTTCTATTTTATATTTTTATTTTCTTTCTTTAATTTTTTTTTGTATTGTAGCAGCACTTTGCTGAATGCCGATAACCACAAATATAGCAAATATATTTATTTCCTCCATTTCTATAATGAAATCTTTAATACAATTTTTTTCTGTGTCATAGATTTGACGGAACAGTGTATTTCTGAAGCTTCAAGCTGCTCGTTTCGGGTCTCCATGCATAGAGAAATTGATTTATTTCTCCATGTGTAGAGAGATTGATTTATTTCTTCATGTGTAGAGAGATTGATTTATTTCTTCATGTGTAAAGAGATTGATTTATTTCTTCATGTGTAGAGAAATTGATTTATTTCTCCATGTGTAGAGAGATTGATTTATTTCTTCATGTGTAGAGAGATTGATTTATTTCTTCATGTGTAGAGAGATTGATTTATTTCTCCACGTGTAGAGAGATTTATTTATTTCTTCATGTGTAGAGAAATTGATTTATTTCTCCATGTGTAGAGAAATTGATTTATTTCTCCATGTGTAGAGAAATTGATTTATTTCTCCATGTGTAGAGAAAATGATACATTTCTTCATATGTAGAGAGATTGATTGATTTCTCCATGTGTAGAGAGATTGATTTATTTATCCATGTATAGTGAGATCGATTTAATTCTCCACGTATAGAGAGTTCTATTTTTTGCCATGTGTTGAGAGATGGATGTTTATTCCACATGTTGAAAGATCTATGTTTTTTTTTCCATATGATGAGAGAGCGATTTTTGTTCCGCGTGTAAAGAGATATTTCTTTTCTGCGTACAAAGAGATCTATGTTTGTTGCATATGTAGATAGATCAATTTTTCTCTGTAACATTACATTTCCGGGTAAATATTTCTCTTTTCTTCTTAACTAGATCAATCGAAGTCCTTTCAGATAGTGATTGGACCCACGTTAAGTTAATCACTATGGTAGTGTGCTCTAACGCTGTATTGCCACAAGAAGAGCACAGGAAGTACACACAAACATTCATTGATTGTAAGTTGTTATAAAATCAAAGCTTATGAGAATATGTTAACAAATATGGTGATAGCAGAGACATTAATTTAAAGATGTTCTTTTCGCTCCCAAGAAATATCTGCAAGTTTCTCAGCTTCATCGCATGGCCTTTGAAGTTGTTGTTGATGGATTGCTACGAGTTGATGCAGGCAGGTTGCCCTTTGACTCATAGGGTGAGGCGGGTCGTAGTGGCTTTCTTGACATTCCCGGCTCTTACTGGAGAGGTTGGATTTCGTCTGTCCCAGGCTATGCTGGGAAACTACTAGTCCCCTCCAGAGGTCGTCATCCTACTAGGTCCTCATCCTAAAGGTCGTCAACCTACTAGGTCGTCATCCTACTGGGTCGTCGACCTAGTAGGTCGTCATCCTGCTAGTTCGTCAACCTACTAGGTCGTCATCCTACTAGGACGTCAACTTACTAGGTCGTCATCCTACTAGGTCGTCAACTTACTAGGTCGTCAACCTACTAGGTCGTCATCCTACTAGGTCGTCATCCTACTGGGTCGTCGACCAACTAGGTCGTCATCCTACTAGGTCGTCAACTTACTAGGTCGTCATCCTACTAGATCGTCATCCTACTAGGTCGTCATCCAACTAGGTCGTCATTCTACTAGGTCGTCATCCTACTAGGTCGTCATCCTACTAGGTCGTCAACTTGCTAGGTCGTCAACTTACTAGGTCGTCATCCTACTAGATCGTCAACTTGCTAGGTCGTCAACTTACTAGATCGTCATCCTACTAGGTCGTCAACTTGCTAGGTCGTCAACTTACTAGGTCGTCATCCTACTAGGTAGTCAACTTACTAGGTCGTCATCCTACTAGGTCGTCATCCTACTAGGTAGTCAACTTACTAGGTCGTCATCCTACTAGGTCGTCATCCAACTAGGTCGTCATCATACTAGGTCGTCAACTTACTAGGTCGTCATCCTACTAGGTCGCCAACTTACTAGGTCGTCATCCTACTAGGTCGTCATCCTACTAGGTCGTCATTCCCGCTCACATCTGCCCCAGGTCTGATCCTGGTTCTAATGATCGAACTAATTCTCTGTAGATTTCCCAAGTTGACTTTTTCATCCTTGCCTATCCCGTGAACTTGCTTAAACTCCCATTTCCCAATTACAATAGTGAATCAACTCATGGTCCAGGGCAGTTCTTAACTCGAACTTTGGAGGCGAAGGCGCGCCTCACAGCGCCAGAGCTGGAAGTTGTCAGCGACTCACAGCTGATGGCTTGCGCAAGGATCGGCGAACCAGAACCATCCAGCCCTGCTCCACCTCCCAGCGGTGCCTCTAGTAACAGACTAACCAGTCAAGTCTGGCCAAGTGAGTAGGGATCGAAAAGGGAAGACAATCCGGTACTCAAAAATATCGTGCTGAAGTCGGATGTATTGGGTCGAAAGGCACAAATATCACAGTTATACTGCAAACCACAATACAACACAGACACGCCCCCTTAACGTCCTTTTAAGGGCGGATGATGAAGAAGTGTACTCCTTTAGTCATCGGGCAAACGCAAGCAAGCAAATCAAACTTTTTTTACGCTGTCCCTCAATTATTTCCCTTTGTATGAAGAGTTCCTACTGTACTTTATATTATGCTAATTATCTCCGTTATTTTTCCTAGACCAGACCATCTGGTGGAGACCCTGAGCTGTGGTTGCCTTACTTTAAATCATGAACAAGCTCGCCTCTGATGACCGCTCAACATAAAAGTTCACTGACGTCTGCTTATTTGCACTATTCGGGTTACGTCATTATCACTTTCCGGGAAATTCATTTTCCCGCTTTTGATGCAGCCTTTGATCTGTAATTGGCCCTTTGATGTCCCCCGTATTGTTTATCTCATCCTTGCCAGTGCAGAGAATTCATGACTTTGCTTGATCGTTTCATTTCTTGTTGAGTGTTGCAGTCGTTGAGAATTATTTTCGTTCACATTGAGTTGTTACAAGTGATATGTCCTGGTAGTTAATTATTCTAATATTTCCAAGGAATCAAGCATTCATTGCATATACGTGCGGATACAAAGGTGGAGGATTTGGGGGTGAGGAGCAGGGGTGGGACGGGGAAGTATGCCTATGGAGTGAGCATTTATTTGTACTAATAATAAGGTCATCTAAACAAAGAAATAATCTAGACAGCCTTCTTTCATTTCTGAAGTTTATTGAGCAGTTTTCAGAACAATTTTCTATAAACAGATGTCAGAGAACCTCTTCAATGTTATATAAACCCTCTCTTCTAATGTTATATAGACCCTCTCCTTCAATGTTATATAGGCCCTCTCCTCCAGTGTAATGTAGACCCTCTCCTCCAATGTTATATAAAACCTCTCCTCCAATGTTATATAAACCCTCTCCTTCAATGTTATATAGACCTTCTCCTCCAATGTTATATAGACCCTCTCCTCCAATGTTATACAAACCCTCTCCTCCAATGTTATATAGACTCTCGCCTCCATGGTTATATAAACCCTCTTCTCCAATGTCATATAGACCCTCTCCTCCAATGTTATATAGACCCTCTCCTCCAATGTTATATAAACCCTCGCTTCTAGTGTTATATGAATCCTGTCCTTCAATGGTTATATAGACCCTCACCTACAGTGTTATATAAACCCTCTCCTTCAATGGTTATATAGACCCTCACCTACAGTGTTATATAAACCCTCTCCTTCAATGGTTATATAGACCCTCACCTACAGTGTTATATAAACCCTCTCCTTCAATGGTTATATAGACCCTCACCTACAGTGTTATATAAACCCTCTCCTTCAATGGTTATATAGACCCTCACTTACAGTGTTATATGAAACCTCGCCTCCACGGTTATATAGACCCTCACTTACAGTGTTATATAAACCCTCTCCTGCAATGGTTATATAGACCCTCACCTACAGTGTTATATAAACCCTCGCCTCCACAGTTATATAGACCTTGTCCTCCAGTGCAACATACACCCTGTGTTCTCCTGTTGAACTGAGTTAGAGATACTAATCAACAAGCAGGGCAATTAATGAATGCATAGACACGTGGTGATGCAGTGGAATTGTGAATAAAATATGACAGCTAAAAGGAGCCATCTGAACGTACTGAACGAAACCACATCGTGGGGATTGAAAGGAGTGGGGGTGCAAGGTTTCATTAAAAGAAAACATAAATATGCATTGTGTCATATCATTAGGCAGTGAAAAAAAAAACATCATAGAAGTGGTGAAAAAATCGAAGACAAGAGAGGCATTGGACGACAAAGACAAGGAAAAATGAGAGAACGTAATTTAACAATTCAACATGGAAACAACATCAGTAGAGGAAGCAATGGTAGAAATCAGAGAGTGGAACGCATTGTGAATAAATGTCATAAACATGATGATGATGATAGTAATATTTCTAAGGACCTGGGGGATTAAGACTGAAGAGGTGGGGGGTAGTTTAAATTTGCTGTGCTGAATAAAGTAACCCCCATCCCCGGGAAGGACAAATGGGAAAATCCCAAATATACTTGGAGAGACGGTTGGATGAGAGATGAAGAGGATGGAGAAGGCATGGAATGATTTGTAAAGAATAGTCAGAAACAGAACGTCTTGGAAAGTGATTGTTGAAGACCTATGCTGCACAGGGAGTTGAAAGTGTTTGCTGAAGACCTATGTTCCACAGGGAGCTGAAAGTGTTTTTAAAGACCTATACTGCACAGGGAGTTGAAAGTGTTTGTTGAAGACCTATGTTCCACAGGGAGCTGAAAGTGTTTGTTGAAGACTTATTCTTTACAGGGAGTTGAAAGTGTTTGTTGAAGACCTATGTTCCACAGGGAGCTGAAAGTGTTTGTTGAAAACTTATTCTCTACAGGGAATTGGAAGTATTTGTTGAAGACCTATATTCCACAGGGAGCTGAAAGTGTTTGTTGAAGACCTATGCTCCACAAGGAGCTGAAAGTGTTTGTTGAAGACCTACGCTCCACAGGGAGTTGAAAGTGTTTGTTGAAGACCTATATTCCACAGTGAGCTGAAAGTGTTTGTTGAAGACCTATGTTCCACAGGGAGTTGAAAGTGTTTGTTGAAGACCTACGCTCCACAGGGAGTTGAAAGTGTTTGTTGAAGACCTATATTCCACAGGGAGCTGAAAGTGTTTGTTGAAGACCTATGCTCCACAAGGAGCTGAAAGTGTTTGTTGAAGACCTATGCTCCACGAGGAGCTGAAAGTGTTTGTTGAAGACCTATGCTCCACAAGGAGCTGAAAGTGTTTGTTGAAGACCTATGCTCCACAAGGAGCTGAAAGTGTTTGTTGAAGACCTATGCTCCACAGGGAGCTGAAAGTAAGAAAAAGAAGCACGATTAAAGGACGCATGCTCACCGTCCACATATTCAGTCATTGCCTTCCTCCTGCAACTGACAACGATCAGGCCAATCAAATCGCTCAACCACCCCACCTCCCCCAACCTCCCTCCCCCCCAAGATAATATAATTGCATGAATAATCCATACTGTTCTTTATTTCATGTTATTTTTCTTAATTAAAAGAAAAACATAAAAAACGGACAAATAAGCCATAATGACCCAAAATGGAAGAGGTTATTGGAAAACCGTGACAACCAATCAGCGGAGAGAACGCGACACCTGATATAACCATGACAATTGAAACATGACACATAAATTATTTGGACTCTTATCAATATTTCAGGGAACAGGAAACTATCATTACTGATTGGTTGATTGTTTCTGCCATCTGGCCAATCACATGCCAGGCTGAAAATTCTGGACACAGCAGTTCCCATTCTCTTTCTCTCTTGTTGACATCTCACGTTCTCAAGATGGCGAAAGGTCGAATTTCAACTTGCTTGAGTCAATTGCAAGCGACAGATAAACATTACCTGTCACAACCTATATACAACTCTGTAACTATGCGATACCTGTAGTTCAATACTTCTGCTAGTATCTGAATGTAAGAAGTTAGCGCTTGATTAATATGTTCTATTTTTTTTTTTTAGTGAATCGTCATCAAGTACCGAGCCTACTGGCGTAGGTGGTCATGTCTCTCCACAACTTTCTATCTCGGCAGCTATTTATCATTTCTGTTGTTGACCTTCTGCCAAGCCATTCTCTTAAACTGTCTGTTATTTTTTTATCTTTGCTTTCCTCTATCTCTTCGTCCCTGCATTTTCCCACTTGTTACAATATATTCCAGTTGTTCTCTTCTCATTACATCGCCAAAAAAAAAGATGATTATTTCTTCATAATATTGGAAATTAGCTCTCTTTTTGCTTTGACCTCTCTCAGAACACCTTCATTACTCTTCTTAGCTGTCCGTGGTACTCTCAACATTCTTCTGTAAAACCACATTTTAGTGAATAAAAAATATAAAAAGAAATATTTTTTTTTTAAACTGGAGAACATATGGTGGTCTAGAGCTGTGACGTCGGCCTCTGTCACTAACAGTCCTGGGTTCGAAAACAGCTTAAGGCAGTTGGCATTTCTCTCATAAAATTTGTGGGTTTTTTTTTTGAGGTAGTTGCTTGCTTGCTTGCTTTCATCCAATGACTAAAGGAATACTTGCTCTCCTGGATAGTTTAGATTCACCGATCTCGGCGCAAGCTATCACCCCTTTCGTCATCTGCGGGACCTTAAATGAATGTAAATGTGTTGTGTTGCCATTTTCAATTAAAAAAAAATTTTTAAACATTTTTCGGCCCAATTGATCCGTCTTCCACATGGCTCGTTTGAGTACCCGGTTGCCTTCCCTCTTCGATCCCTGCTCACTTGTTCAAGCTAGACTTGTTAGTTTGTTACTAGAGGCACCGCGTAGAGGTGGAGTAAGGTCTTGACAGTTCTGATTCACCGATCCTGTAGTAAGCCAGCAGCTGCAAGTCACATCAGCTCAGCTCCTGTCAGGCGTGCTTGCATCCCGTCACTGTAAAGTGAGTCCAATACCTAGCCCTGTCGGAAAACAGCAAAAAGAAAAACAGAGGAGTTTTCCGTATGCACTCTGTGCACGTTAAAGAAACATTGCCAGTTAAAAGTCGAAAATAGTGGGACAAAAATTACTATTGCCCGCACAAAGAAAATTGTTAAATTATAAATCGAGGGGACTCGTTGGTCTTGAGGCAAGACGTCGGCCTCGAGACAGATTGGTTTTGGGTTCAAATCCCGGCTGCACCAGTTGGGATTTTTATTCATAAATTCTCTCTGCGGTAACCACCCCTTGGCCTCAGCAGCGATGCCCGGCTTGAAACGTCAATTACTCATCGACGAAAAAAAATATTAGTACCTCCGAAAACGGAGTTATCTGCCTGTGCGGCGAGGGGCCATTGTGCACACGGCTGCCAGGGAAAAACGGATCACACGCAAAATTCAGTTCCTAGTCTCTAAGTACTTCGACAGAGGTAAAAGCTGGCGTACGCAAAATAAAAAAAAAAATTATAAATCTAGCGATGCTGAAGTCGGATGTGACGAAATGCGCAGATATAACGGTTTGCCGTAAACTAATGTAGATGGTCTGTCGACTAGTACAGTGATCTCACTTACTACCTTATCTCTTCTTGGCGCTTACCCGTATAGTGGTCGTAGGCGAACAACTCCATATTGCTTATATCCCCTACACAGCACGTTCCCCGATATTCTTATTCTTCTTCTGCGATCATGGCTCATTCAGACTAGGACTCCAGGCTCTCTTATGAAGGCAGCTGTCTGCTTAAGTGATTCGGTTTCCCCGTTGAGTTTCTCTTCCAGGGAGGTGGGTGTGGACAACATTGTCCTTCTCAGGTCTGTGTACTGGGGACAATCCTGTAGAACGTGTTTTGTTGTCATGTTATCCAGGGTACAATGGCCTTGGCTGGTGGTTCCTATTTTGAGTTTGGTGAACATGTAGTTTCTCATTCTGTTGTGGCCAGTGCGTAAGCGAAGTATGATGACTTGATCCCTCCTTGATAGTTGGAGGTATCCATCCCTCTCGTTATACGTTGAGTGTTCATTTTTTTTTCCATTTTTCATGGTACTGGCCTTTGATGATAGATTTGGCTTCATCGTAGCTGACCAAATGGTTCTCTTGTGGTAAATGCCACTTTGCTCCTCTATCCCCTCCAGAAAATCCGAGGAGAATCCCGGCACACGTATACGAACTCCGTAACACATACTGCGATCCACGGTGCTGGTAAGTTTCTGCTAACAATTTTGCCCGAACGGCGGCCATATTTATGACCTACTATTTTCGATGTTTACTGGCAAAGGTTCTTTAACAGGCGCTAGTGCACACGGTCCCTCCTTATTGTTGTTGTTGTTCGAGATGACTACACATCGGATCTCACCACGAAAGAGATGACTACACATCGGATCTCACCACGAAAGAGATGACTACACATCGGATCTCACCACGAAAGAGATGACTACACATCGGATCTCACCACGAAAGAGATGACTACACATCGGATCTCACCACGAAAGAGATGACTACACATCGGATCTCACCACGAAAGAGATGACTACACATCGGATCTCACCACGAAAGAGATGACTACACATCGGATCTCAACACGAAAGAGATGACTACACATCGGATCTCACCACGAAAGAGATGACTACACATCGGATCTCAACACGAAAGAGATGACTACACATCGGATCTCAACACGAAAGAGATGACTACACATCGGATCTCAACACGAAAGAGATGACTACACATCGGATCTCAACACGAAAGAGATGACTACACATCGGATCTCACCACGAAAGAGATGACTACACATCGGATCTCACCACGAAAGAGATGACTACACATCGGATCTCACCACGAAAGAGATGACTACACATCGGATCTCAACACGAAAGAGATGACTACACATCGGATCTCAACACGAAAGAGATGACTACACATCGGATCTCAACACGAAAGAGATGACTACACATCGGATCTCAACACGAAAGAGATGACTACACATCGGATCTCACCACGAAAGAGATGACTACACATCGGATCTCACCACAAAAGAGATGACTACACATCGGATCTCACCACGAAAGAGATGAGGGGAAGATAATGTCATAAAGAAACACTGATTAGTTTTTCCTTTTTTTGTAAAATCACCATCACTTCCGGTAGGATTTGAACCCATGATTTTCCTGTCGGGTGGCGGACGTGGTAGCTCTAGACTACCCCAGCCCCCAGATACGCTAGGGTGGTTTGCTACTGATATTTTAGAATCGTTATCACCTCTGTATGCAATCTTTGAAATATGTATTCTCGTCAACGTTAATCTATTTTAATATCAGGGGTACCTGGTTAGTCTCGAGGCAAGATGCTGGTTCTAAGACAGAGAGGTTGTGAGTTCAAATCAAAGCTGTACCAGTTGGGATTTGTATTTGTGCTTACTCTCTGCAGAAAAAGAGAGAGAGAGAGAGAGAGAGGAAGAAAGAGCGAAAGAGGAAGAAAGAGAGAGGGAGAAAGAGAGAGGGAGAATGAGAGAGAAAGACAAAAAAAGGGAGAGAGAGAGGGGGGGTAGAATTCAGTCCCTTAGAGGCGGAAATAGAGAGAATGAGGGATAGTTAAGTCTCACAGTGAGGAGATATATTATAGATAAGAGAGAGAGAGTGTGTGAGAGAGACAGAGGGTGGGGGAATTAAGTCCCCGAGTGAGTGGTGGTCTTAGCAGCTAGATCCGACTTGAAGCGTTAATTACTCATCGACGAGGAAAAAAATGAGTTTCCGAAATCGAAGTTATCTGCTTGTGCGGCGAGGAACCCTTGTGCACACGACTGCAGGGAAAAAAGGGATTCACACAGCTGCCAGGGAAAAACTGATTCACACAGCTGCCAGGGAAATACGAATTCACACAGCTGCTAGGGAAAAACGGATTCACACAGCTGCCAAGGAAAAACGGATTCACACAGCTGCCAAGGAAAAACGGATTCACACAGCTGCTAGGGAAAAACGGATTCACACAGCTGCCAGGGAAAAACGGATTCACACAGCTGCTAGGGAAAAACGGATTCACACAACTGCCAAGGAAAAACGGATTCACACAGCTGCCAGGGAAAAACGGATTCACACAGCTGCCAGGGAAAAACGGATTCACACAGCTGCCAGGGAAAAACTGATTCACACAACTGCCAAGGAAAAACGGATTTCACACAGCTGCCAGGGAAAAACTGATTCACACAGCTGCCAGGGAAAAACTGATTCACATAACTGCCAAGGAAAAACGGATTCACACAGCTGCCAGGGAAAAACGGATTTCACACAGCTGCCAGGGAAAAACTGATTAACGCATAAAATTCAGTTCCTAGTCTGTAGGGACTTCGCCAGATGTGAAAGCTGGTGAACGCTGAAAAGAATGAAGATTACAAACATAAATAATACCAGAAAATAATTAACATTTTTTTTTTCATTATCACAAACTGAAATGATATATTTTAAAATATCAACTTCTTAAGAAAGAGTTAAGTTTTCGACTCTGGTTCTTAAATATCACTTTTATGTCGAAACAAGCAACTGTGTCAGGCTTCATCAGCTACAAATCCAATTGTCTGGACTTGGCAATTTAATAATTCACTCCCCTTATGCTATACGTTGCGGAACATTCTTTAATCTTGTTTTATGCATGGTTATGGCTTCAGTACGTGTGGTCGAACATTCTTCTTACACTTTCCCTTAATCGTCCATCTTCACCCGTGCCAAGCATTGTTCTTAATTTCAGAAGTCTCTGAATTGTTATATCTTGAGTAGCAAATGAAAATATAAACTACGAAGAGCCGAAAAGATTTGTCGCGAACAAGTATATGGACAAGTGGAATATAGAACATCAGGGCTAGCAGCAGAGTTGTACCCATTACCAGATCAGTAGAAAAGAAGTAACAAATTTACAATTCTGAAACGGTGGTTAATGTGTCGTCAAAAAACGGAGCTGACAGCTGTCAGTGGATCTAGACAACAGAGCTGAAAGATGTCAGTGGATCTAGACAACAGAGCTGAAAGATGTCAGTGGATCTAGACAACAGAGCTGAAAGATGTCAGTGGATCTAGACAACAGAGCTGAAAGATATCAGTGGATCTAAACAACAGAGCTGAAAGATGTCAGTGGATCTAGACAACAGAGCTGACAGATGTCAGTGGATCTAGACAACAGAGCTGAAAGATGTCAGTGGATCTAGACAACAGAGCTGAAAGATGTCAGTGGATCTAGACAACAGAGCTGAAAGATGTCAGTGGATCTAGACAACAGAGCTGAAAGATGTCAGTGGATCTAAATAACTGAGTTGAAAGCTGTCAGTGGATCTAGACAACAGAGCTGAAAGATGTCAGTGGATCTAGACAACAGAGCTGAAAGCTGTCAGTGGATCTAAATATCAGAGCTGAAAGATGTCAGTGGATCTAAACAACAGAGCTGAAAGCTGTCAGTGGATCTAGACAACAGAGCTGAAAGCTGTCAGCGGATCTAAACAACAGAGTTGAAAGCTGTCAGCGGATCTAAACATCAGAGTTGAAAGCTGTCAGCGAATCATAGCTGATGGATTGTGCCAGGGTCGGTGAACCAGAACAAGCTAGATTCGACTCACCTTTTCGCGATGCCCTTAGAAAAGACCTACAAGTCTAGTCTTAACAAGTTAATCTAGAAGAAAGGCAATCCGGAACGGAAGCTGGATGAGTTGGGCCGAAATATGCAAACATCACAGTTCTACTGTAAACCACGACACAATGAATCCGCGCCCACTTAACGTGGAGTGGTTGACGAAGAGGTCTACCTGTAGTCATCGCGTGAAACTCAAGCAACGGAACTTTCTGAAACAGACCTCACAGATTGAAGTATCATCGTTTTAATAACCTGATATAAGGGTCTCTCACTTATAGCACAGGCAAATTGATAATCAAGCATTTGCTACCATTTGTCCAACAGAATATGAACAGAGAAGACTCTCGTTGGCATAGATGGTACCACACTGGAACAAGCTGTATGGAAATGTCACCACCCATAATCTAGAATTCTTTCCTTGAACATATTAATATCATCATCATGTGCCATATCGGTTGGCATAGGCGATCGTGTACTTTCACAATCTTCTATATACAGTGCATCGTATCAGTTCTGTTGTTGACTGCCATGCCATGAGAACATGATATCTAGTATTTCTCTCTTTGTCATCCGCGATCTCTCTTTCCTTTTATTTTGCCAGTTTTAACCAAGTATTCCAACTTTCCCCTTCTCATGATGTGCCCGAAAAATGTTGATTGTTTCTTTCTTATGTTTTTTTAGGAGCACCTCTTTGCGTTGGCCTTTTTTAGAATTTCCTCATTGGTCTTTTTAGCTGTCCTGGGAACTTTCAACATTCTTCTGAGAAATCCCATCTCTCCATATTAATATAGATGTCTAAAAGTGCACACAGAAGAAGTAGGTGTTTCATCGGCCAGTCATATATAACATCATCATCAAATACCAAGCCTTTTGGCGTAAGTGATCATGTCTCTCCACAACTTTCGATCTCGACAGTTATTTATCATTTCTGTTGTTGACCTTCTCCCAAGTCATTGTCTTAAGCTGTCTGGTATATTTTCTATTTTACTTCACTCTATCTCTTTTATCGCTCAATTTTCTCAGTTGTTATAATATATTCCAGCTGTTCCTTTCTTATTACATGGCCAAAAATTTATGATTGTTTTTATCCTAATGTTGGAAATTAACTCACTCTTTGATTTAGCCTCTATCAGAACGTTTTCATTACTCTTCTTAGCTGTCCATGGTATTCTCAACATTCTTCTGTATATATATATATATATATATATATATATATATATAGTTTTTGTTTAAGAGTAAAAAGTACAAGTAAAGTGCCCCGTCACGCCAAGTGGCGTATAGGGAATATGGCGTTAGTGACCATAATATTTTCAGACCTTCGGCACATGAATTTTTGGGGTAATGTGGGGTTTTTTTTTTTGTTCTTTTATTTTAGAAGTGTTTATCTATATAATCTGAATGCTAACACGATTAGCTTAAACACGCGTCTTTTCAATTTTCAACCTTCCATTTCTTCTCGTGTCACGTGCTTTTCAAAAATTGTGCAGTGTTTAGGTTTTAGATGTTAGAATCACCAATGTCTCCGTCTTCATCTAAATCAGTATATAGATACTGCAATCTTCTATTCTGTTTTTTTTCTGTTTTTTCTTTCTTGTCTGCTCTTCTGGAGACGTTTGAGTTTGTCAGTCCATGCGGTGCTGACTATTACCCGATGTCTTCTATTTTAGCAAACCTGACAACTGCAATGACTAGATGTATCATTACCAGCCTTTACTATCTCCTCGTCAAAGGTTGGTTCCCATGAATTCCTATTTCATTCTGTCTCTTGTGGGAATGTGTGGTCTAGAGGTAAGACCTTGTTTTCTGGACAGAAACATCCCGGGTTCAAACCTGCCACAGGCAGGTGAGAATTGGTCACTTCGAACCACTGGTTTCCTCGCGAATTTACCATTTCCCGGATCTATGAATAGGGGGTGGGGGAGGGGGTTCGATGTCTAGCCCTCTCGGATAATGACAAATAACACCAGGCCCCGCGTGTTCACGCGCACGTTAGATAACTCTTAGTATTTATAAGTTATATAACATTTCAACCCCAATGGTAAGTCAGTCTTATTATATGGCTTTGAAACATGGTGAACAACAAAAATAACAATCATGATGATAACAACATGCCCGATTTTAGAATCCCGAAAGAAAAGGACAAAGAGGAAAACCAAAATATTCCTGGAGAAGACAGATGGAAGCAGAGGTGAAGATGATGGGGGAAACATGGAATGATCTTAAAAGATTGGCAAGAAACAGAACGGCTTGGAAAGTGTTTGTTGAAGACCTATGCTCCACAGGGAGCTGAAAGGTAGAAGACGAAGATATAAGTAGAAAAATGTATTCCAAAAGTGATCACTGTCCGGACAAAAATTGTTTAGGAATTCTACTGCAGCCGAAGACGAATATTCAGATATGGAGATTACCATAAACTGAGAACACAATGTATCTACAGCCATTTAAATTGTGAACGCTATGGGCTCTGTATCTTGTCTTTATTGTACACGCTGTCAACTCACTTTAATGTAAGTCTTTCTATAACAACACGTCAGGATATGATGATGTCCTTGAAACAAATAAGGTGAGATTCATTGACAATTTGGCCCGCATACCAGCAACCCTGAAAACTTCAATAACAACACCCGCCTCCACGAATAACCACACCCGCTACAGCAATAACCATTCACGCCTCCGCCAATAACCACAACCCCCTCCACCAGTAACTACACACTCTTCCACCAATAACCACACTCGCCTTCACCAATAACAACACATGCTTCCACCAATAACACAAAAATGATACTCATATAAGGCAGTACTCACCAACCTCCACCTCCCGTCTGTGGTAGTGCTCGGAGAAAACAAAATAACGCTGACGTATAGGGCCTCAGGGGCGTTGAATAATTTAGGAGGCAACGACTCTGCCAGGAATGTTTCAGGAGTTGCTTACATGTGTAGTCAATGTTAAGTCATGAGCTGCTTACATGTGTAGTCAATGTTAAGTCATGAGCTGCTTACATGTGTAGTCAATGTTAAGTCATGAGCTGCTTACATGTGTAGTCAATGTTAGTCCAGGAGTTGCTTACATGTGTAGTTAATGTTAGTCCAGGAGCTGCTTACATGTGTAGTCAATGTTAGTCCAGAAGCTGCTTACATGTGTAGTCAATGTTTGTCCAGAAGCTGCTTACATGTGTAGTCAATGTTAGTCCAGGAGCTGCTTACATGTGTAGTCAATGTTAGTCCAGAACCTGCTTACATGTGTAGTCAATGTTAGTCCAGGAGCTGCTTACATGTGTACTCAATGTTAGTCCAGGAGCTGCTTACATGTGTAGTCAACGTTAGTCCAGGAGCTGCTTACATGTGTACTCAATGTTAGGCCTGATAAAATGTAAAGCCGTCAATGTAAATCTTTGATTGCGTTCTATATCTTTGGGACAAAGATTGTGTTATTGAGTGTCGTGGCGTTATATATGTTTTTTAAAGTGAACAAATAAAAAGTACATATTTATTTCTTTTACATTGCTGTAAGTATAACAATGTTAATGGGTTAACAATGGTAACAAAATAAAGGAGAAACAGTGTGTCCCCTCCTCTGTTAAAAAAAAAAAAGCTACAATTCTTGAGACTTATTCTTTGAGTTTGATTCTATTTCAATCGTATACTATGGGACTACATTTACCATTGTCTCACAAACTGTTTAAACCACCGCAACGACACACGAACCTCCTGTGCGTTCGACAATAACATCATGAACAACTAAAATAAACCGTTGTGAGTGAAAATTAACTTCAACCTCAATGTACTCATACACATGCACTACACAATGTGCTAGCACTGAGATATGCGCATCTGAAATACTTATATTCATATATGTGAAATTATTGACTTCAGTATTATTGTATTTACAATGTACTATCTTTCTTGAAATTAGTTTTGAACATTTTTATCTCGGAAACGTTTTGTGAGAACATTTATCTCAGAGCTGAGGTAGTCTAGTTCTTGTTTGTTTGTTTCTTCTTGTTTGTTTGCGTACGTCAGGTTTATACCTTTTCCGAAGTCATTAGATTGAATTTTGCGTGACTATCACACTCTCTTATTTTACACATGGCAGCCACGTGTTCCTGTGTCCCCCGCCATACAGGCAGATGTTCTCCAACTTCATAGGTACTCTCATAATTTTACCGTCGAGAGTTTTAACATGTTCGGTCGATTTCTTCTCATGAATGTCTCCCGGGCGTCGGCCGTTTTCGAGTTTCAACTTTTCGAATTCCAACAGCTAAAGGCTATTTTAAGGGAGCCGCGATAGCTCAGTGGTTAGTGAACTGGACTACAATGGACAAGAGGTAGGGTTCGATCCCAACCGACGGCTTCCTGTTCAATCAACCTTAAATTGGTACCGGATTTTTTTCTGGGAAAGTAAACGAGCCCGGGCGTAATACCGACCACATTACCCCAAAAATCATGTGCTAAAGGTCTGTAAAAATGATGGTCACTAACATCATATTCTCTATACGTCACTTGGCGTGACGGGAATTTTACTACTTTTTTAAAGGCTCTTTTAACGTGCGCAGAATACAGACAAGACTTCCTGTTTTTTTTGTCTTTTTTGTTTTTTTTTGCCGTTTTTCGAGACGGCCGGAAGTCGGGTCTTACACCATAGAGATCAGGGGAGGGTAATACCAGGGATTTCATTTTAACTGTAAATTTTCTAACACCTTTGATGGGAATCGAACCCATGGACCTTCTTGTTCAGAGGTCGAAGTCTTACTTCTAGACCACCCAGCCCCCACTCCCCACCCACTTCCAACTTTCACAGTAAACGCTCATCAATTCAGCATGCAAAAAGGGCATTGCATTTTTTTCTACCAAAATCAAAATCCTCATTTCCATTTGCTTATCTCTTAGTTTTTAAAAATTGACGTGGTTAATTGTTTTTAGAAACATAATCAAGGGACTGTTTGGTCACGAGAGAAGACAACGGCCTCGAGACAAAGAGGTTGTGAGTTCAAATCCAGGTTGGTTCGGATTTTTATTTATAATTTCTCCCTGCGACAACCACCCCTGGTCTCAGCAGTGAGGCCTGGCTTGAAACGTCAATTACTCATCGACGGAAAAAAATATGAGTACCTCCGAAGTCGGAGTTATCTGCCTGTGCAAAGAGGGACCCCTGTGCACACGGCTGCCAGGGAAAAATGGATTAATACGCAAAATTCAGTTCCTAGTCTCTAGGGACTTCGTCAGAGGTAAAAGCTGTCGAACGAAAGAAAAATAACATAACCGTTATATTTTAAGACTTTGATATGTGAACAATTGATAAAAAGAAATTGCATCTTAAAATTATGAGAAGCAGCCATGAAAGTGTATAAGGACGTCACGCAGAGTAGCAAACCATTTCAGACTGCTGCAACCGTGAAGAGGACATCAATGTGTTAAGTTAAGGCTAATATAGTCGTGACCGAACGTCTATGGACAGTAGATTTAATCAGCAGCGTTCCGCAGAATATGCTTTTTGTGCTCTCCAGCTTTCACCTCTGGCAAAGTTCCTAGAGACTGGGTACTTTAATTTGCGTATTGATCCGTTTTTCCATGGCAGCAGTGTGCAGATGGGTCTCTTGCCGCACAGGCAGATAACTCCGTCTTCGGAGGTACTCTTACTTGTTCCGTCGATGAGTAATTGACGTTTCAACCCGGCCCTGGTTGCTGAGACCGTGGCCCAGCCACAGAGAGAAATCACAAATACAATCCCAACTGTTGCAGCCGTGATTTGAACTCACAACCTCTCTGTCTCGTCTTGCCTGGACCCCAACCTGTCCCCCAGAATAAGTTTAATTATTATATGCCGAATCTAGAGTGGGTCTTCAAGTTTAATGCAGGGCGTCCACGCATGGGAGTCATAATGCAGGGCGGTCGACGCATGGGAGTCACAATGCAGGGCGATCGATACATGGGAGTCATAATTCAGGGCGGTCGACGCATGGGAGTCATAATGCAGCCGGTCACACCTCCCTTAGAATGTCAATAAGCTAAAGAGCTGAAAAACTTGCTTGACGGGGTCTACTTCTGATTACCAGAATACCTTCTGTTCCGTATAAAGAGTTTTCTTATTACTAGATTGTATTTATATTCCTGATTTTAAAAAAATGATCTTTTTAAACTGTGAGGGTCGAATGTGTATTTTCTCTTTTATAATTCTCAAATTTCACCAACTTAAGATATCAGTAACAATATAACAGATGACTCGGGGAAACTGGTATTGTTTGAAACTGCCAACTCCAGAGGTACCGCATCACTGGGACCACTGTTTAAGCATCCTATAGGTACTGCAACACTAGCCGTTATGTTTAAACAGGAACCATCATTGCGGGGACACCCTATAGGTTATTGCAACACTAGCCCTTATGTTTAAACAGGACCCATCACTGCGGGGACACCCTATAGGTTATTGCAACACTAGCCCTTATGTTTAAACAGGACCCATCACTGCGGGGACACCCTATAGGTACTCCAACACTAGTCCTTATGTTTAAACAGGACCCATCACTGTGGGAACACCCTATAGGTTATTGCAACACTAGCCCTTATGTTTAAACAGGACCCATCACTACGGGGACACCCTATAGGTACTGCAACACTAGCCCTTATGTTTAAACAGGACATGTTACTGTGGGGACACCCTATAGGTATTGTAAAACACTAATTTGTCTATTTAAACAGACCCCGCTAATCCAGGGATTTAAAAACAAACCGGTAGTCCACATCAAAACTGCCCATCACTCGCCTTCTCCAACTACAAAGAAAAAAGAACCCTGGGCTAGGCAAACCAAGACAACACATTCAATCATAAGCATCAATTCACCTGCTATGCCTAGAATTCTTACCGTCAGCACCCATTATCTTCTGGCGGGAGGAGCGCGTACTTTGCATCCCGCCCGTGTGTATTTTCACACTTCTACATTACGTGTGTTTTGCTTCTCGAGATAACGTTTATTTTCTCTCTTCTGTGTCTTCTCTCGGTCTCCTTGTTATCGGGATATCATATCCGACTTGTTGATATTTTTCGAATTTACCCCGGCGAAGTAGATGTCACGTAAGTTATGCCAGGGAAACGGGCAGATGGTAGGTTGCTTGCTCACTTAGGACATACCAACGAGTCATTACATTTTGGAGGAAAACGTCAGCGATGTGAGGAAAGATAGGCGACAAGCCTGATTAGCTCTCTTCAGGTTTGTGGTGACTTTCAACGGCACTCAAGACTTCATAAAGATCGCTAGATTTACAATACTTAATATAACTGGCGGAAAGATTTTATGGTGAAATTGATTCTCATACCATGAATCAAGGTTGAGATAAAATATTGGAAAAAAATTAATTGGGTTATTGCACTTTCCACTTGTTTAAAAAGCCTCTTATGTGACAAGTCTGTGTCAATAGAAGTGATAAAGAGAGTTTATCGGTGTTTTATAGTGCTAATTCGGACTTATAGAAGTGAATCATTGAGAGCAGACAAACAAATGAAGGATGATTAAGGGTCGCGAGATTTCTCAGAAGAATGTTGAAAGTTCCCTGGCCAGTTAAAAAATGCCAGCGAGGACATTATGACAGTGGCCAGCACAAAAAGGAAGCTACCAAAAAATCATAAAGAAACAATCAACATTTTCTGAGCACATCAAGAGAAGAGGAACGTTGGAGTACTTGGCTTCATCTGGCAAAATACAGGGAAAGAGAGATTGCGGACGACAAAGAGAGAAGATACTAGATAGCATGTTGTCATGGCATGGAAAACGGTCAACAACAGAATTACTGCGATGCACTGTGAATATAAAACTGTGGAAGGCCTACGCAAACCGGTATGCTACATGATGATACAGTAAAAAAGTACTAAATGTCATTGTTTAGCTACCCGGGGCTCCTATATTGAGTGAGTGGAGGAAAGAATTAGCTACCCGGGGCTCCCATATTGAGTGAGTGGAGGAAAGAATTAGCTACCCGGGGCTCCCATATTGAGTGAGTGGAGGAAAGAATTAGCTACCCGGGGCCCATATTGAGTGAGTGGAGGAAAGAATTAGCTACCCGGGGCTCCCATATTGAGTGAGTGGAGGAAAGAATTAGCTACCCGGGGCTCCCATATTGAGTGAGTGGAGGAAAGAATTAGCTATCCGGGGCTCCTACATTGAGTGAGTGGAGGAAATAATTAGCTACCCGGGGCTCTTATATTGAGTGAGTGGAGGAAAGAATGTAGCCACTGTTACCTGCCATTCGTGTCGTAGTAACAACAAAGGAGGCTTGGAATAGTCGCCTGTGCAGTCAAGTAGGGTGTGCATGGAGCGACCTTGTTAACAAAATCTACCGAAACATTTTAGGAAATGTAGTGACGCGGGTATGGAGATTTCCTGACTGCAATGAAACTGGTTTCATGGATAGAATGAAATAAAATAGTTTTAGGTTAGAGAGAAAGAGAGAGAGAGACAGCGAGAGAGAGAGAGAGAGAGAGAGAGAAAGAGAGAGAAGATAACGGATCACTATGATGAATAAGAGAAGGTAACGACAAATTGAATCCTCTTTAACTCTCCCAACCCGCCTTCTCATATTTTCTGTCTCCTCAATTCATTCTCATCTCATCCGCCCATTTATCCAACCATCCACTAAACCCACCCTGTGTGGAACATGTCAACAGAGACGTCCGTAACTACTAGAAGATTAGGTTTCAAAGCATATTTCACGTATTTGTCAAGTCATGATCGTAATTGGGCAAATCATATCTGAAGGATATCATTCCAGCAGCAAGTTTCCATCGATCGATGTAACCCTGGACACAAGTCCAATCATTCTATCCCAGAATTTGTGGAAAATAATAGCTACAGCAGTGTGTATATTTTTCTTATTTGTTCCGTTTTCTTTTTGTCATAAGACAAAATTGTAGATTATTATTTTTAGATTCAAAAGCAAATAAACAGAAAAATAATGTGCGATGTTTACAAGGCAATTATAATCGATCCGGTTTATTTTTGGTTGTGGTAAATGTTGGAAGGCGAGGAAACGGGAAGAAATTAGAGAGAAGTGTGGATTCCGAGTGATGGAATGGGGCGGAGAAAGATCATCATCATCATCATCATCATCATCATCATCATCATCAGGTTGCATGTTCTGTACAGAACGTTGCATTCACCACATCCATTCTGGAATAATCTTTATCTCTAGCTAAATCTCGCACAGAATGTATCCTCCAATATGTGACAAACAAAATGTATCCTCCAGTATGTGACCAACAAAATATATCCTCCAATATGTGACCAACAAAATATATCCTCCAATATGTGACCAACAAAATGTATCCTCCAATATGTGACCAACAAAATGTATCCTCCAATATGTGACCAACAAAATGTATTCTCCAATATGTGACCAACAAAATGTACCCTCCAATATGTAACCAACAAAATGTATTCGTGATGCCTGACCTCGTCTCCTTTCTCCTGAGCCTTTTGTCTTCTGGCTTTGATTATAACATTGTCTCGACAGTCGCAGTGCCATTTTGTATTTTTGTTCTCCATGTGCTACGACCGGCAGCCAGATTTTCTCAGTTTCTTTCACTGATAGAGACTTCACTCAAGGAAACCCTGTACATATTCTAATATCTCAGCACCGGTCTGCCCTTTGGTCTCTGTCCGTTCTTATGTATGCCATACAGTATTTGCTTGGGAATACTATTGTTTGTCATTCTTCTTACATGACCCAGCCACCTTACTCAAAATGCATGGTTACATTTGGCAAAATGCGGAAAAAGAGAGATCAGGAAGGACAAAAGCGAGAAGATACTAGATACATGTTTGTCTAGGTACGGTAACAGTCAGCAACATAATTGATAAGATGCGCTGTGGATAGAGATTCGTGGAAGAATATGATCACCTAGGTTAATCGGTATTGGCACATGATGATGATGATGATGATGATGATGATGAATTTAGAAGATGAAGAAAAGAAAAAACTCCGACTTTGACACCAGGAACGGGTTTTCTCCCGGACACAATAAGACAAACAGAAACAAATTGTTAAAGCACGAGTTGGTATCTGATCTTATCCAGCCTGAGGCTTATCCGAGAACTGATGATGAATGTCGGGAGCATTTGTAATTGAAGGTGTAAGTAATCAACTAAACATGTTTGTGGGAAGCTTGACGTTAACTGAGTTAGCTGTTAGCATAGTAGACGTGAAACCAAAATAATAATAAAATAACACAAATAAAAGACAAATATTTTCTTCTTTATTCGGTTTGTTCTCCCGTATGCTTTTGTTATTCTCTAACTCTATAGTAAAAAGTAAAGTACCCCGGTCACGCCAAGTGGCGTATAGGGAATATGGTGTTAGTGATCATATATTTTACAGACCTTCAGCACATGATTTTTGGGGTAATGTGGTCGGTATTACGCCCGTGCAGATGAACTTTTCCAGAAAAAAATCCGGTACCCATTAAAGGCTGGGCGAACCGGAAGTCGTTGGTTAGGATCGAACCCTACCTCTTGTCCTTTGTAGTCCAATTCACTAACCATTAAGCTCTATACAAGAACACAATTTCTTCACATAAATTTGGCTATCTTAGGTTTAGTAATACATGTTACTCCTTTTCTCAAATTTGCTCATAAATTTGACATCTTCAGAACTTTCTCATAACCTCGACCATACAAGACTTTTATCATCATCATCATCATCATCATCATCATCATCATCATCATCATCATCATCATCATCATCATCATCATCATCATCATCATCATCATATTCATCAAGTACATATCATTATTACAATTATCATATTATCATAATCATCATCACGTACCATGTTCATTCTACAGACTCCAGTTGTTTTCTTGTCTATTGTCCTATTGTCCATGATTCGCATCCATATGTTAAGACTGGCTCTACATAACATTTAAGAACTCTTTTTTCTTGTTTCTATTGTCAAAAATAGATTGCATAGTATCTTCCTCATTTTTTGGAAAGCTGCTTTTGCCTGAGCCATTCTGCATATCACCTCTTTTGTTGTGGCGATTCATGATTGCACAAAGAAATTACGACGGTGGTTTTCTGTTGCCTTCCGTGGGTTTGTTTACGGTTGGCTCCTCTAGCCTTTGACTAAAAAGTCTCACCCACAAGGCAGTGGGGATGTTTTATTTCGGGGTACCCTCCCTTAGCCTTTTACTCTCCCGAGCTTACAGCAGGGCAGCCACAGGTTGTACTGTTTACTGCATACAGTAGCAGGTAAAATTGCCTGAACTTTTATCATAAAATTAAAAAATTTTACTACAAACATTTTTTTTTCTTTTTTTTTTTTTGCGTTCACCAGCCTTTTCACCTCTAGCGAAGTCCAGAGCTGAATAGGAACTGAATTTTGCGAGTTCGTCCATTTTTCTCTGACAGTCGTATGCACAGGGGTCCCTCGCCGCACAGGTACTCATATTCCTTCCGTCGATGAGTTATTGACGTTTCAAGCCGGACCTCGCTACTGAGGCCAGGTGTGTTTGTCTCACAAGTAAAAATGCCAACTGATGCAGCAGTGGTTTGAGCTCACAACCTCTCTGCCTCGAGGCCGGGGGTTTGACTCGAGACTAACCATTCCCCGCTACACAAATTTGACCGTCTGTCTATGACTTTTCTCATACAAAAACAAATTTATGCTGCACATATAGATAGAGGGAAACAACAAGAAAAGATACCAGACAGCTTAAGAGAGTGGCTTGGCAGAATGTCAAAAACAGAAACGATAAATAACTGTCGAGATCGAAAGTTGTGGAGAGACATGATCACCTAGGCCAGCAGGCCCAGTGCTTCATGATGACTGCACATATTTAACCGTCTGTCTTACACTTTTATCATATTATCATTATCATCATCTGGTACCTTGCATGCAGGCGTAGGTGATCATTTCTCTCCATAACTTTCGATCTCGACAGTTATTTATCATTTCAGTTCTTGACCTTCTGTGAAGCCATTTTTTTAAGCTGTCTAGTATCTCTTCTCTTTGCTTCTCTCTATATCTTCGTCCCTCGATTTCCCAGTTGTTACAATATATTCCAGCTGTTCCCTTCTCGTTACATGGCCAAAAAATGATTTCTGTTTCTTCCTAAAACTGGAAATTAGCTCTCCTTTTGCTTTGGCCTCTTTCATTTAACGCTTTCATTACTCTTCTTAGCTGTTCATTGTATTCTGAACATTCTTCTTGCAAAACCACATTTCAACAGCCTCCAGTGATTTTCTTGTCTGTTGTCATATTGTCCATGATTCACATCTATATGTTAAGACTGGCTCTACATTTCGTTTAAGAACTCTTTTTCTTGTTTCTATTGTCAAAAATGGATTCTTCCTCATTTTTTGGGAAAGCTGCTTTTGCCTGAGCCATTTTAAAATTTAAAAAAAAGCACAGAAATCCAAATACGAAAGATAAACATTAACACTAATCTGAAAAATGGCTGAAAGAAACTGTGGCTAAGTGTACTCTTTGTTACTCTTCTAATGTTCTGCTTGAATGTTCGTCAGTTAAGTGGGCGCGGATGTGTTGTGTCGCTAGTTCACCATAAAACCGCGATCTCGGATCCTTTCGACCCGACACATCCGCCTTCCTGATCAGTAGATTTCCTAAACAATTTTGCCAGGACAGTGGCCATTTTGACCTACTTTCTCGACATTTGAATGTCAAGCGTTCTTTAACGAGTGCACACAGGATTCTTTTTTGCGCCGTTAGCCATGAGGGGTTGGACATCGGATCTCAATAACCAGGGGAGAGTAAAGTCACGAAGAGACAACAGATTCCATGCGAAAATGTTCCTACCGTCTGTGTCGAGGATCGAAATCGGGGGATTCATGTCCGAGGCCGACGTTCTACTTCTAGACATTATCACCATCATCATCATGTGCCATATCGATAGGCATAGGCGATCATGTCCTTCCACAATCTTCTATCCACCGTGCGTCGTATCAATTCTTTTGTTGACTCTTTTCCATGCCATGACACTAAGCTATTTAGTTATTTTTCTCTCTTTGTCATCAGCGATCTCTCTCTTTCCCTGTATTTTGCCAGTTGTAACCGAATATTCAAACTTTCCTCTTCTCATGATGTGCCCAAAATATGTTGATTGTTTCTTTCTAATGTTTCTTAGGAACTCCTTTTTTGTGTTGGCCTCTGAGAATTTCCTCGTTGGTCTTTTAAATGTCGAGGGAAATTTCAACATTCTTCTGAGAAATTCCACCTCTGTGGCCTCTAATACTTCTAGACAAACCAGTGCCTAATACTCCAATGAATATACAATAAAACAAACATCACAATTATAATTCTGAGGTAACCAGATTCACAGAACAATTACGATATCATTCAGAAATAGCTGTGATGTTGTCTTGGGTTTGTTTTTCTTTTCTTCTTTTGTCACCATAAGTGAAAAATGTTGAGAACACCTGAAACAAGAAGGGAAATGTGTAGGCATTTAGTTAACCCACAACAAACAGCCATTTTCAGACGTCATCACAACTTAACTGATGATTGTTAGCCTTACCTTCCTAGATAAATAAATATGTGTAAGTGAGTATGTAAATTAAACTCCAGAACGAGGCTCAGTTACAGATGAGATAGCCTAACCACTACCATTGGCACACAGGCAGGAAATGGAATGTGAGTAGGCAAAAATGAGAGAACATGTTAACAAAATATCGGTTCTGCGTTTTCTATTTGTTTATTTTTATGTGTTGATAAATGATACTTTAAGATGTTTTCTTCTTCTTCTTCTTTCCTTCCTCATCTGCCTTTCAGCGTCGAGGGGAAATATAATTTGAGGTCTTTTGCTCTTCGGTTCGCCTCTGCTGCTGTTATGTTTCCTAGTGCTTCTAATATTCCATTGATCCATCTTTTTCGTGGTCGAGCCTTGGGTCTGGTGTTCTCACAACGTTTGTTGAAGGCTCGTTGTGTTGTGTTTTGACCTTTCTGTCTTGTCACGAGGCCAAACCATTTTATCTGTTGTTTTCTTATATATTCTATCATCATCATGTGCCATACTGGTTGGCGTAGGTGATCATGACCCTACACAATCTTCTATCTACAGTGCATCGTATCAGTTCTGTTGTTGACTGTTTTCCATGCCATGACACCAAGCTATCCAGTATTTTCTCTCTTTGTCGCCCGTGATATCTCTTTCCTTGTATTTTGCCAGTTGTAACCAAGTATTCCAACTTTCCTCTTCTCATGATGTGCCCGGAAAATGTTGATTGCTTCTTTCTGATGTTTTTTAAGAGCTCCCTTTTTGTGTTGGCCTCTTTGAGAACTTCCTCATTGGTCTTTTTAGCTGTCCAGGGAACTTTCAACATTCTTCTGAGAAATCCCATCTCTGTGGCCTCTAATCGTCTTTTCATTTGTTTGTCTACTGTCCATGATTCGCTTCCATAGGTCAGCATTGGTTCTATATAGCACCGATGAACTCTCTTTCTCATTTTTATTGACATAGATTTGTTGCATAAGATATTTTTCATTTTCTGAAATGCCATTTTGGCCTGAGCTATTCTGCTTTTTATTTCTGTGGTGCATCTCCTATCTGATGTTATTATTGTGCCCAAGTATTTGAAACGTTGCACTTGTTTCAGATTTGTCTCGTTTATTTTTATGCTGCATGACGGTGGTGATTGTTTCTTCGATATAACCATTACTTCAACCATATAACCATAAATTTTACAGACCTTCAGCACATGATTTTTGGGTTAATGTGGTTGGTATTACGTCCGTGCCGCTTTACTTTCCCAGAAACAAATCCGGTACCCATTTAAGGCTGGGTGAACCCGGAAGCCGTCAGTTGTCATCTAACCCTACCTCTTTTCCTTTGTAGTCCTGTTCACTAACCACTGAGCTATCGCAATTGTGACCAGTTGTTAAGTAAAAAAAAAACGCAAAGAGCTCCCGTCACGCCAAGTGGCGTATGGAGAATATGGTGTTAGTGACCATAAATTTTACAGACCTTCAGCACATGATTTTTGGGGTAATGTGGTCTGTATTACGTCCGTGTCGGTTTACTTTCCCAGAAAAAATCCGGTACCCATTTAAGGCTGGGTGAACCCGGAAACAGTTGGTTGGCATCTAACCCTACCTCTTGTCCTTTGTAGTCCAGTTCACTAATCACTGGACCAGTAGTTAGTTGAAGATCATCTCGTGAGAGTCATGGTCTAGGTATTTTGGTCACGTCATTGACCCTGAAAGTCAATTTTTTTATTAAATATTTTATATTCACTCGCCATGAATCGAAGAGAGAAGGTCGCATTAAAGTAGAGATAGGAGATTTACTGGCGAGAATAAGTAGTATTTAGATGGCTGACAACATCAAGTGTCAGATAATAGTAGGCTAAGACTGACTCAAGTATATTATAACAGCTTAAATTACTGAGAAAATTTCAGTTATGACAGATTAAGAATATTAAAATTGTTGATCCGTCTTGGACATCGTTAATAACATCAGAGGTTTGCTTCACTTCAGAAGTAGAAACTGATAAACGTTTGTTGTCATCATCATCATCGAGTGCCATCTCCGCGACGAAAGTTGGCTACCGTGGAGTGCCATTCTGCTCTGTCCCTTGCTTTGATAGTGCAGGTTGTCATAGGTTAGTTTGTCCATCTTTTGATGTTACTCGTCCATGTTAGTCCTGGTCTGTCTCTGCCTCTTTTACCTTGTATTTTCCCCTCCAGGATTACTGTTAGAAGGCTGCTGTGTCTTTTAACATTGCCCAAAATTCGCATTTGTCTTGTTTGAATTGTGTTTAGTAGTTTCTCTTTTCATTTTTAGTTGTTTTAAGATTTCATCGTTTGTTTTCTTTTCCTTTCATCCACTTCTGCCTGTTCTTCTATATATCCACATTTCAAAGTCTTCAATTCTCTGTTCTGTTTTCTTGTCTAATGTCCATGTTTCTGCACCACATATATATATATATATATGTATATATATATATATATATATATATATATATATATATATATATATATAAGTCATACCATATACCTAACCATATAAGATAATATATAATATATAATAAGCGTTTGTTTTAGAGATAGGAAATTCAGTTGAACATGAACAAGTCACGTGGTTTGATTGCAGAGATCTTGAATCTGCTGTTGTGGTGTTCCATTCACAAACTTAATGAGAGCTGCACGTGTTTGAGCCAAGTCTCCCGACATTTGATTCCATTCAAGTCGCTGTGTTTGATGTCACCATGTTACAATAAGTCTGTCAATTGCCTCAGTCCATTAGATCACATGCCACGTTAAGAAAGTGACGGATTTAAAAGTAAAGCCAATTCTGCATTATGCAATAAACATGCATGCCCCGCATCAAACTGAAGACCAACTCTATTATAAAATGAAGTGCCATCTGCTTCCTCGAACTAAACCTCAGCTTCATGAGTTAAGGTGGCAAGTTCACTTCATCGCTACCTTCACTTCTTATGGAATATCTCTGGTACACAATAGGCTGGGTGGACCCCGAGAGTTTTATTTTGGTCTGAAAAACTATATCGTCAACTGGCTTTTCAAAATAACAATCGCTTAAAATAATAGTGTATCCTTTGAAGTCATGCAGTAATTGTCCATACATATATCTTTCTGTTGTTATAAGATTCAGTAATTGTCCATACATATATCTTTCTGTTGTTATAACATGCAGTAATTGTCCATACATATATGTTTCTGTTGTTATAACATGCTGTAATTGTCCATACATATATCTTTCTGTTGTTATAACATGCAGCAATTGTCCATACGTATATCTTTCTGTTGTTATAACATGCAGTAATTGTCCATACATATATCTTTCTGTTGTTATAACATGCAGCAATTGTCCATACGTATATCTTTCTGTTGTTATAACATGCAGCAATTGTCCATACATATATCTTTCTGTTGTTATAACATGCAGCAATTGTCCATACGTATATCTTTCTGTTGTTATAACATGCAGTAATTGCCCATACATATATATTTCTGTTGTTATAACACGCAGTAATTGTCCATACATATATCTTTCTGTTGTTATAACATGCAGTAATTGTCCATACATATATCTTTCTGTTGTTATAACATGCAGCAATCGTCCATACATATATCTCTCTGTTGTTATAACATGCAGTAATTGTCCATACATATATCTTTCTGTTGTTATAACATGCAGCAATCGTCCATACATATATCTTTCTGTTGTTATAACATGCAGCAATTGTCAAACCAGATAACTTTATGTTGTGACGTCATGCAACAATTGTTAAACCAGATATCTTTATGTTGTGAAGTGATGCATCAATTGTCAAACCAGATATCTTTATGTTGTGACATCATGCAGCAATTGTCAAACCAGATATCTTTATGTTGTGACGTCATGCAGCAATTGTCAAACCAGATATCTTTATGTTGTGACGTCATGCATTAATTTTCAAACCAGATATCTTTATGTTGTGACGTCATGCAGCAATTGTCAAACCAGATATCTTTATGTTGTGACGTCATGCAGCAATTGTCAAACCAGATATCTTTATGTTGTGACGTCATGCATTAATTGTCAAACCAGATATCTTTATGTTGTGACGTCATGCAGCTATTGTTAAACCAGATATATTTATATTGTGACGTCATGCATTAATTGTCAAACTAGATATCTTTATGTTGTGACGTCATGCAGCTATTGTTAAACCAGATATCTTTCTATTTGTGACCTCATGAAGTAATTGTTTATCCATGCATCTCTCTGTTTGTGACCTCATGACGTAATTGTTTATCCATGCATCTTTCTGCTTGTGACGTCATGAAGTAATTATTTATCCATGTATCTTTCGGCTTGTGACCTCATGAAGTAATTGTTTATCTATGTATCTTTCTGTTTGTGACCTCATGCAGTAATTGTTTATCCATGCATCTTTCTGTTTGTGACCTCATGCAGTAATTGTCTATCCAGCATCAACGTGTCACTAGGCTGCCTTTTCTATCGTTTTCCCACGAAATTTCCTCGTTTACTGCCTTTTAATAAAGCTGAGTTAACGGCCCTTTCAAGCTCAAAACATGAATAAATTATCTGCCCTTGTTTAACTACATCGAGCCCCACCCTCACTCTGGACGCACGAGCTTCCCACACGCTTTGGCTAAAAGGCCAATCCACTCAAGCTCCTGTGACCCTGATTAATCACCGAACAATTAAACTCAATTGTGGACCACTTCCGTTGAAACAAGAAACATAACTCCTGGATAGGGACTTCCATATTTGATTATAAATGCATCGTCCTTTTCTTGTAGTGAGTTATGTTTTCCTGTTTTCTGTAACTCCTAACTATTGTGAAGGCAGCCATTCACAGAAAGCTCAGCTTGAAAGTTTCAAATACAAGCTTCTGGTATTCTAACAATCATTCATCTGTCAAAATCTTCTTAACATTCTTCGTTGTTTCTTCATTCTGGGCTGTGGAAACAAGCAATGACTTTAACCATTCTTGCATTTAAACACATAGAGATTGATTCTCAACGTTTTACAAAGAAAAAAATCTATTCTGTTATAAACCTGAAATTTTGGACAGCAATCGGCACAGAAAAACAAAGAGAAAGAGAAATCTCCCACCCTCATAAAAAAAGAAAATCGGTACCTTTTTACAGGTTTGGAAAATCTGGACGGTGTCAATCAATACCCATATATATATATATATATATATATATATATATATATATATATATATATATATATATTGACCTTTCGAGCCGTAACCGGCCCATAGGGCGTAGACCAAGATACACCTTCTCCTATATGAATTTTTGTTCTAGTCTTATCCCACATATATATATATACATATATATACCATATATATATATATATATATACGTATATAAACCACACACACACACATATATATATATGTATACGGCTACACCCGTATATGTGCGTACACATGCATGTGGAAAGTGCGCATACAACATGCATACCATGAAGTGTCCACACCTAGGGTCGTGTGCATACACAAAGTACAAAGAATAGACCAGAAGAATACAGGGTATCCGAAAGGAGGAAAGAATGAGATGTCTCAAAGTGGGGTTCACTAAAAACATGTAATAGGTACGGTACCGTGTAGTGCAGGTGGAAAGGGTATCGTTGTGCACAAAGGTAAGCGACACAGAGACAAGAGATGTAGAGGACAGCCAACGTTTTGCGGTGTGGTCTGGTAGAGGAGAGCTGTGAAGAGCATAGCATATGCAGATACTAATGAGCTCATATATGAGCAAAAGAATAGAATATTCTAAAGGGAATGATCGGCTACAGGGAAACTATCTGTGAGTATGATACATTCATGCCTCGTGGGGTCAGTAAACCCAATAGTACCCTAAGACAATTCTCCAATGTGCGGAGTCGGTGCGGAGGACATAAACACAGGTAATACAGTTACGTCCACAGGGGACCGTACCCAGGTGCTTAAGGTCGGAGCGAGGGATACGACTCCTGACCAGAATATCTGTCAAATTCTTGTCTCATTTGACGGCGACCACATTTAAAAGAAATTACAGTGTAAGAACAAAGCAATAAAGCAATGTTAACATTAACCCAAGAATAAACTGGCTGTATAAAAAGGCATTGCCAATGAACACTTAACCTTTGCAGTAAATCTCTGGATGTTGAACATCCCGAGGAGATGTCCCAAGTAATATGGATGTGTCCGGAGTGTAGTGATGATGAACCAAACATAACTTAACATAATATAACATAACATTACACATCATAAAGATATAACAAACACATTATGTCATTGCTTGACGGGTGGAATTAAAGCTCGGACCTGAACACTTCATTGCGGCTGCTGATGACTTTCGACCTTTATTCTCCAGTCCAATGTGCCTTCCCCCCTCCTCCCCCCCCGCCCCGGTAGACCCCAGTAATAGATAGTAATTCTGGGGTTGTAGAAATGATAACAGACTTTGAACAGGTCATGGTGCGCAGACTTGCAATAAAAAATAAATGCTAAAAAAAATATTAGTTGTCGAAGACCATGTGGAGAACATCGGGGACTAATGCTCTGGCCACTGCAAGACAACGTATATTGTAAACTTTTGTAGGCGCTTCATCATCATCATCGAGTGCCGTCTCCGCAACGAAGGTTGGCTACCATGGAGCGCCATTCTGCCTGTCTCTTGCTTTGATGGTGCAGGTTGTCATAGGCTGATTTGTCCATCTTTTGATGTTACTCGTCCATGTTAGTTTTGGTCTGCCTCTGCCTCTTTTACCTTATATTTTCCCCTCCAGGATTACTTTTAGTAGGCTGTTGTGTCTTTTAACGTGACCCAAAAATTTCATTTGTCTTGTCTTAATTGTATTTAGTAGTTCTCTTTTTATTTTTAGTTGTTTTAAAATTTCATCGTTTGTTTTCTTTTCTTTCCATCCAATTCTACCTATTCTTCTGTAAATCCACATTTCAAAGGCTTCACTTCTCGGTTCTTTTTTCTTGTCTAATGTCCATGTTTCTGCACCATATAGGAATATTGAGAAGTTATTATCTAGGCGCTTATAATGGGTAAAAGGCGTGGATTTGAAACTTGCGGCCATGAACTGAGGCCGAGCGTTGAGGTTGACGTAAACATGATATTTGTGACATAAAATTAATGTAATTTACGCTATGTAAAAAAGTTCTTTCATTTATTGTAGTGAATTGTCAAAATTATACCATAGTATCTCAATTAATATCATTTTAAGTTATGAAAAGAAAACAAGGTTTTGCGGTTAAAATCTCTTACTGTTTATATATATATATATATATATATATATATATATATATATATATATATATATATATACGCGGAGTATTTAAAGAGGAGTTCTTATTTTGACCTAGGCCCTGCCTATACTACTATATGTTATGATCAAGAGAGAGAACGTCACCTTATTAGCTGAACTACTATTATAATGGCAACCAGGGAGGTTAATTCTGAAGCAGAAAACCTAGTTCTTGTACACATTGCAAGGTCGATGTTATACGGTTGTAGTAGGTTTGATCTCCATAGACTTTGAAGCCTATATCTGTTCGAATTACTTGCGCTATCTCACGGCAGACTTGGAATACGGTGGCTGGCTGGTTATACATTGACATCTAACTCGTTGAGCTGTAATGAGATTGCGTGATGTATTGTGATAAAATATTGGAATATTCGTAGCTTCTGTTTCCTTCTTTCTAAATCCGCCGCTGGTGCCATGCAACATATATATTAATGAGTTTTAATATCCTTTAAGAATGAAGAATTAATTTACTCTGTTTACACCATATCATCTCCAATGAGAGGGGAGCCATATTTTTCTTATCTATTATTATCTCCCCTAAAGTAGAGAATCCGCAAAACCGCTAAATACTTTCTTCAGTTGAGCTAGTAACTTATTTTGTTGAAGGATTAAATGGTAACAAACACAATATTCCTTAAATGTTGTCAGTGGCGTAGCCTGAGAGAGCGGTTGCTCCGGGTACACATGTTTTAGAAGAAACATTTAAAAAGAACAAAGAAAGTAATAGGAATAATAAATAATAATTGTCTGATCAGGCAGCAAATCTTTGATTGCCCCAGTTCATTCTTATAGGATGTTCAAGGTATGTGTTGTAGGACACCAGCGGCTGATATTCAAGGTATCTGTTGTTGGACACCAGCGGCTGATATTCAAGGTATCTGTTGTTGGACACCAGCGGCTGATATTCAAGGTATGTGTTGTAGGACACCAGCGGCTGATATTCAAGGTATGTGTTGTAGGACACCAGCGGCTGATATTCAAGGTATGTGTTGTTGGACACCCGCGGCTGATATTCAAGGTATGTGTTGTAGGACACCAGCGACAGATATTCAAGGTATGTGTTGTAGGACACCAGCGGCTGATATTCAAGGTATGTGTTGTAGGACACCAGCGGCTGATATTCAAGGTATGTGTTGTTGGACACCCGCGGCTGATATTGAAGGTATGTGTTGTAGGACACCAGCGGCTGACATTCAAGGTATATGTTGTAGGACACCTGCGGCTGATATTCAAGGCATATGTTGTAGGACACCCGCGGCTGATATTCAAGGTATATGTTGTAGGACACCAACGGCTGATATTTAGAGGTAGAAACAGAGGCCGCGATTCCTCCAATATTTTATTGGAAACTCCTTCTGCGACCATAGCTCATTCAGACTAGGATTCCGAACTCTCTTCTGAAGGCAGCTGTCTGTTTCACTTATTCGGGTGCCCAGTAGAGTTTCTTTTCCATCGGGGTGGAAGTGGGTCAGGTTAACCTCGACAGGCCTGTGTTATTATTATTATTATTATTATTATACTGTACTATTATATGTTTATTATTAATATAGTACTAGTATTATAGTACAAGGAGCAACCCTATAGAACGTGTCGTGTTGTCACGTTATCCAGGATGCAGTGGCATAGGCTGGTAGTTCCTATTTTGAGTTTAGTGAACATGTGGTTTCTCATTTTGTTTCGGCCAGTGCGTGGGCGGTGACTCGGTATCTCCTCAGTTTGAGGTATCCGTCCCTCTCATTATACTTTAGGTGTTCATATTTCTATATGTCAGATACCAGGCCTTTGATGATGGGTGTGGCTTCATCGTAGCTGACTAGATGGTTCTATTGTGGTAATCTTCCTCTGTCCTTGGCTAGTGTGTCTGCGCGTTCGTTTCATTTTTTTCCTATACATAACGCAATCTCATCCGAGCTCAACGAGTCAACTGGCAGTGTATAATTAGCCACTGTATTCCAATCTGCCGTGCTATATGCCGTGCAGGAAGAGAATTATAAGATTAGATTTGATCTTACTCCACAATATTTAGACACGAGGGGGCCAGTGATTTTTTTCATCGTTATTAAATGTCCCAAAGTAGAGATTTAGCGAACTATTTTTTTACAGTTACTCACCCTCACATATCATCCCCACAACTTAGCTGCTGTGAGGATACTCAACCGCTACCGTTCCATTCTCCTCTCTGATCCCACTACCCGTCTACTTTTTAGTGATCCCCCGATGATCGCCTTTAAGCGCGACAGGAATTTGAGAGATATTTTGGTTAGGAGCCATCTCCCTTGCTCCCACCCTCAACACTTCGGTACGGCCCCTTGTGGTCGAAACTGTATTACCTATGCCTATGTGCTCCCTGCTGACTCGGTTTTGTTCCCTAATGGACGGTTCGAGATCAAGCATAGCTTCACATGTGTGTCCCGCAACATCATTTATGCCATCATATGCCAACGATGCCATATGACCTATATTGGTGAGTCTGGAAGAAGATTAGCGGAAAGATTTTGTGAACATCTACGTGATGTCCAACAAAATACTGGTACTCCGGTATCTTCCCACTTCAACTCCCCTGATCACAAGGGCAAAGACGACATCCGTGTCACTGGTATTGTCCTTTGTCACTCTGGCGACCGCAGCCGCTATACTTTGGAAAATCGCCTTATAGTCCAGTATGGTTCGCTGACCCCGAGAGGTATGAATGTATCACACTCATACGCATAGTTTCTTTTTGCTTGCTCCTTCCCTTTTGCATAGCCTTCTCTACTACACATATTTGGGTTCTTTGGTCTACTTACTATGCCATACTTTTTATAGTTCTTCTCCTCTAGTCCCTTATGAGACACTTCGGTTTTCTCCTCTATAAAAAATTTTTTCTGTGCTTCTTACCCCTCATTTATTTTTACTGTACCCCACTCTCAGACATCTCACTCTTAGCGTCTTTTTACACCTGTCAGACTACTATTCGATTCTTTCTCCTTTGTGTTTGCACACTGACCCCTGTGTTTACTCATCTGGTTCTGTTTACATTTACGCACTTTTTCGCACGATTTTCGACGTTCACGACAGCCGCACTTGGTTACGATTTTATTTTGGATTTGACAGGATAGTTTTACTTTTTGTTGTTGTTTTCTTTAACACATTTCGATTGTTTTTGTTTTGGTTGTTTCGTTATTAATTTGTGTGTGTGTGTTTTTATTGTTTGTTCCTGATGAAGGCCTATTGAGCCGAAACGTTGTTTAGTCTGTGTCGTCCACTTGTCACGTAAAGCTTCTTACATACCTTTTTTTATTTTTTAAATTTTCCCTATTTTTTTACAGCTTGGTCGACTAGGGAGCGTCAGTGAGGGACTGCATCCCCTTTGGCTTTGTTGTTGCGTCAGCGCCCAGAATAACGAAATTATTAACGCTCAGTATTACAGGAATGTACTTTCAGAGTCTCAAGATAGGAAAGACAAGGACTGGGGCAAAATAAATAAATAGATAGTAAAAGAATAAACATTATAGGAACACAGCTAAAACAATTGACCAAAGTAATTGAAATCTGACCTGGTAATAATTGGTATATCAATCGGTAACAAATGTTATCTTATTCGGTAATAATTAGTATCTGACTCGGAAGCAATTATCTGAGTATCTGAGTAGGTAAAAACTGGTTCTTGATCAGTTATGGGTTGTTTATTCTGCCATGGCGTCGACAGGTGTCTTAAACTTGTTTAAATTTACTAATTTTGTTTTTAACAATATTCTTTTATCCTTCAAATTTCGCCACAAATATTTCTGTTGGTTTCAAACATTCTATTGGCTGTAACTAAAGTGGGTCATGTGTCAGCTGTTAGGGTACAAGATAAGAAGGGGTCCCAGTCTATGTGGCTTTTATACAAAAGGGACGCAAACTCTTCGGTTATAACAGAAAAGGGGGTTTGAGGGGAAGATTTTGATGTTGTAGTCAATGATAGAAAAGTTTGGGATACGCTGTGTTAGAAAAGACAGGTCTGGTCCAAAAAGAAAAGTTTGAGATACGCTGTGTTAGAAGAAGCAGATCTGGTTTTAAAAAATTTGAACGGAAAAGTAGGATAATTCAGGATTTAAAAAAAAAATAACTCATGATATCGTATCGTGGTTGTAAATAGGTACAACTCATTTTCAAAGTGAACGGAAAAGGAGAGAAAACTCAATGCTGTCGTAATGTAGTGTGAAGGTTTGGGTTTTATTTAATTTCTAATAGAGACACCCCTCCCCAACACCGCCCCCCCCGACACACACACACACACACACTCACACACACACACACACACACACAGACACACACACACACACACACAATCCTCTACATTACTGGATGCGCTTCCAAGCTATTTTGAAAGAAATCAGTTCAATCCACTCGGCCATACTTCCCCCAAGATGGGACAAGAAAGAAATGAAGATATCAAATTTACTAAACAAAATTATGTCCAATTAACCGGGTCTTTCTTCTTTTCTTGTGTGTTTTCATATTCGGGCTTTATGCAGGCTTCGTTTACGAATTGAACAGATTTTCCAAGTTTTACAAGCAGCGCTGAAAGCTTGCATTATCGGAGTAACATTGATGAAACTAGATGTGGATACAAGAACTGGAAATGTGATGTGTAGTCTGTAGCATGATTACACAACTAAGAGATTATTAAAACTTACAACGTTTAATGTACACAATCGCACCACATAGTTTGATAGTAAAAAACAAAGTACCCCCGTCACGCCAATTGGCGTATAGGGAATACGGTGTTAGTGACCATAAATTTTACAGACCCTCGGAACATGATTTTTGGGGAAATGTGGTCGGTATTACGCCCGTGCCGCTTTATTTTCCCAGAAAAAATCCGGTACCCATTAAAGGTCGGGTAAACCCTACCTCTTGTCCTTTGTAGTCCAGTTCACTAACCACTGAGCTCTCGCGGCTTCCATAGCTTGATAGTAGTTACAGTAAAGTATATAAAGTGCCCGTCACGTCAAGTGGCGTATAGGGAATATAGTGTTAGTGACCCACATTTTTATAGACCTTAGGCACATGATTTTTGGGAAAATGTGATCGGTATTACGCCTGTGCCGCTTTACTTTCCCAGAAAAAAATAGATACTCATTTAAGACTGGGTGAACCTGGAATCCGTCGATAGGGATCGAACCTGAATTACTGTCCTTTGTAGTCCAGTTCACTAACCACTGAGCTATCGCGCCTCCCGATTTGATAGTAAAACCGAGCTGTAAAACGCGACACGGGACACAATTATTTAGTTCTGCGAAGAGTATAATGGAAAAACAAAATAGAAAACTGCTTTGGAATATGCTTTAAGAGATATCTATAAGCCACCAGCCAAATACATTTTAGGGGGAATCCAGCAGAACTAGAATGTCAATAAATCTATTATAGCTCTCTAGACCAGTAACCTAAATCTAAAAGTACGAGCCTTCCCCAACATTCCCATAGCATTAGAATGGAAGAAGGTATGGATTTTGCAACTTTGAATGGACATATATTTCAGAGAGATATATTCCTTACATCAACACGAAACGAGATTAAACATTATAAAAAGGGGGAAGGGGTAGCTCAGTGATTAAAAGAAAAGAAACAACCACTGAGATAAGTGAAGAAAGAAAAAACAAAGAAAAATCGAAAGAAACAATAAAACATTACAGGGGGGATTATAGAAAACAAGTACAGAATTAGGTGGAAGGAAACACTAGAAATGAGTCATACATACAATTTGGCATGAAGAATAATATATCGTTTAATAAAGATTTCAGGAGCCAGACATGTACAACTTCAGAACTTCTAGCAATGAAAGGATACGCCTCTGTCACATTCTGTAATAATATTTACCTCTAGAGGTGTAAGTTAACACCGGCAGTTTGGGATGCGGTCTATCTTTATTTAAGTTCAAAATATAGTGCTCGTGAGCTGACACCCAGCTAGAAAACCGAGCTTTGGCGAGTCACATTGAATAATTCAGTTATCAGAGTTTACACACGCGCCACTCTAACCTTTTTTTTTTAATTATATCATGTCTTGAATACATCAGTTATGATTATTTTGAGTCAGTAGTTTTCAAACATTTTTTAGACGACACCATCATCATCATCAAGTATCAAAACTAGGGGTGTAGGTTATGTTTTTTTCACACTTTCGATCTCGACAGTTATTTATCATTTCAGTTGGTGACCTTCTGCCAAACCATTCTCTTAAACTGACTAGTATCTTTTCTCTTTGCTTCCCTCTATATCTTCGTCGCTCAATTTTCCCACTTGTTACAGTATATTCCGGCTGTTCCCGTCTGATTACATGGCTACAAAATTATGATTGTTTCTTCCTAATATTGGAAATTAGTTCTCTTTTTGTTTTGGCCTCTTTCAGAACGTTTTCATTGTTCCTCTTAGCGGTCCATAGTATTCTCAACATTCTTCTGTAAAAACCACATTTCTACAGCCTCCAGTGAATTTGTTGTCTGTTGTCCTATTTGTCCATGACAATATGGCGACATCATATTGGTCTCGTAACCTTACCATCAGCCCTCATTGGTTTCATAACCATATCCCCACTGCCCCATGAACTTCTATTATTTTACTTTGCTTCTATAAATTTTATCCTTACCAGCTCACACTTTCCATAAACTTTTCCCCACCGTCTCATTATTTATGTAAACTTATCCCCCAAATATACACTATTTATATGAACTCATTCTTGGGCTAAATATATATTTTGTTAATTGTCAGACCACAAAGGGGTTGGGAAGGGGAGGGGGGAGAGATTGCAATGAAACGGTCACTTAAACCATTTACTCATCAAATATATCACGTTATGTAATAAAAAATATTTTTAAAAAAATTTAAAAAAATATAAAAACATTTAAAAAATAAATAAATAAAAGACTCAGTCTTAACAGCAAAAAGACAGAAGTAATGGTAGCAAAAAAAGAAAAAGACTTCACCGCATTGCACATTAAAGATAAGTTGAAAAGAATTAAAACGCGTAAATGAATTGAGATATCTGGTAACAATGTTAACCTCAGATAGTAGATGTACAACACAGGTGAGATACAGAATGCCTCAGGCATAAGCAGCTTTCCTAATAATGAGGAAGATAATGTGTAATCCATTTTTTACAAGAAAAACAGCTCTTTAATGTTATCTAGAGCCAGTATTAACATATGGATGTGAATCATGGACAACAGGATAACAGACAAGAAAATCACTAGAGGCTGTAGAAATGTGGTTTTATAGAAGAAAGTTGAGAATACCATGGACCACTAAGAAGAGTTATAGACACGTTCTGAAAGAGACCAAAGCAAAAAGAAAGCTGATATCCAATATTAAGAAGAAACAATCATCAGTTTTTGACCATGCAATGAGAAGGAACAGCTGGAAGATATTGTAACAATTGGAAAAATCGAGGGATGAAGCGATAGAGGAAAGCAAAGATAAAAGATACCAGACAACTGAAGAGAATGGCTTGGCAGAAGGTCAACAACAGAAATTATAAATAACTGTCGAGATCGAAAGTTGTATAGAGACATGGTCACCTACTCCAGCAGGCATGGTACTTGATGATCATGATGCTATGTTAAGCAATGTAATGTTAAAATCACACTGCATTCTGAACACACAAATAGGTCTTCTCCTCGAAATGTTGAGAACCTCGGAATGGTGCCCTCCTGCACGGCCGTTTGTTCTCATCACAAAGTGGCATATTAGTTCTATTCCTGTAATTTGTGCAGCGTTTATGAATGAGTATATCCTAAGCCTAGATTTGTCCCCTTATTTTTAAAACTTATGTTTTATTGAAGTGGGCTTAGTTTATATCAGCATACACATACTGTATAATTTTTAGCTAAAGGAATTATGTGTGTATAGGTAATATTGAAGTAATTAACATAAAGGTCAAAGATTGGCACTCTTATGAGTGTCAAGATTAGAAATATTCATTTTTTAACTACAAAACATTTTTTTTTTAATTTAGAGATTATTTTCTTCCTCTTCTTTTACATAGGTCTTCAACAAACACTTTCCAAGCCGTTCTGTTTCTTGTCATTGTTTTAAAATCATTCCATGTCTTCCCCGTTATCTTCATCTCTGCTTCCATCTGTCTTCTCCAAGAATATTTTGTCTTCCTCTTTCTTTCCTCTCTTTCCTTGGGAATCACAGAAAAGTGGCCTGTCGTGTAATAATCTCAGTTAGCTTCCGCAGTGTGTGTCCTATCCAGCGCCATCGTCTTCGCTGTATCTCTTTATCCACTGGTATTTGACTGGTACATTTCCATAATTCTATGTTAGTGATTTTGTCCTGCCATTTCCATCCTTTTATTCTGCGTAAGCATCCATTAAGGAAAGTCGGTATCTTCATGATTGCCGTTTTAGGATGTTCTCCATGTTTCACAGGCATATAATAATATTCACGTAACATTGTAGTTTTTATTTTGTAACATTTTTATTTTTGTATTTAACCTATTTTCTTCCTCTTCTTTTACATAGGTCTTCAACAAACACTTTCCAAGCCGTTCTGTTTCTTGTCATTGTTTTAAAATCATTCCATGTCTTCCCCGTTATCTTCATCTCTGCTTCCATCTGTCTTCTCCAAGAATATTTTGTCTTCCTCTTTCTTTCCTCTCTTTCCTTGGGAATCACAGAAAAGTGGCCTGTCGTGTAATAATCTCAGTTAGCTTCCGCAGTGTGTGTCCTATCCAGCGCCATCGTCTTCGCTGTATCTCTTTATCCACTGGTATTTGACTGGTACATTTCCATAATTCTATGTTAGTGATTTTGTCCTGCCATTTCCATCCTTTTATTCTGCGTAAGCATCCATTAAGGAAAGTCGGTATCTTCATGATTGCCGTTTTAGGATGTTCTCCATGTTTCACAGGCATATAATAATATTCACGTAACATTGTAGTTTTTATTTTGTAACATTTTTATTTTTGTATTTAACCTAATTGTTTTGGATTTCCATTTGTTTCCCACTGCCAGGAATGCTCCTCTTGCTTTTAATATCCTTATTTTGGCATCATTCTGTGTTCCTCACTCTTTGTCTATATTACTGCCAGTGTATATATAAGATTGTACGTCTAGTAAAAGTATCTCTCCTATTGTTATTTAGTTATTGCCAACTGCATTAATGTTCATTATTTTAGTCCTATCTCTATTTAGTTATTAAAATTTGGAGATTTAGCGTCTTCTGATCACTTTCAATGTATAATCAAAGAAGCTCACGTGTTTAATCTTCCTGGAAGGGAAACTCAGAGAAGAAAATCAGCTAAAGAATCAGTGACAAACAACCGTGGCGTAACGCACTCGCACGGATTCTGTTCTACGTCAGTTATCCACAAATTGTTCGGATTTCAAATGTTAACTTAAGAGTTAAGAGTAACAACATCGTTTGTGTTCATCATCATCATCATCGAGTGCCATCTCCGCAGGTTGGCTACCATGGAGCGCCATTCTGCTCTGTCTCTTGCTTTGATGGTGCAGGTGGTCATAGGCTGACTTGTCCATCTGTTGATTTTACTCCTCCATGTTAGTCTTGGTCTACTTCTTTTACATTGCATTTTCCCTACCAATATTACTTTTAGTAGGCTGTTGTGTCTTTTAACCTGGCCCAAAAATCGTATTTGTCTTGTTTGAATTGTGTTCAGTGGTTCTCTTTTCATTTTTCATTATTTTAAGACTTCACCGTTTATTTTATTTTATTTCCATCAAATTCTTCCTATTCTTCTGCATATCTACATTTCAAAGGCTTCAATTTTCTGTTCTGTTTTTTTTTTAAATCTAATGTTCATGTTTCTGCGCCACATAGGAATGTTGAGAATATATACCATTTTGCAATTCTTGGTTTTAGCCGTGGCGTTATTTGTTTTGATGTTAGCATATTTTTCATGACATTAACATTACTTGTTGCCATTCCTATTTTCTTTTTTGTTTATTTCAATTTTACATTTTCCGTAACTGGTTATAGTATGTCCAAGGTAGTTGTTCTGAACTGTCTCCAGGGTTCTTCCTTCAGTTTTGATATCCACTTGTGGGTTTTGGGTATTTTCTTTGTTTCTGGTCATAGTTTTAGTTTTTTTTAAATATTCATATCTAGTCCATATTTTTTGCTTATCGTGTTTATTTCATTAAGTAATTGTTGTAGATCTTTAGGGTTTTCTGCTAGTAATACAGTATCGTCAGCTTATCCTAGGTTGTTGATTATCCTTCAATTAATGTTTAGGCCTGGCATCTCTGTCATGTATTTAAATCATCAACATTATTTTGAGTTATACTGCTAAATTGTGTCAGATCTCACAGGCCATGAAACACACCGTCAGAGCTAGCTCATACTAGATACTGAAAGAACATTGTCTAACGCGAAGAGAGTCATTCAGTCAAAATGATGAAATCAGAGTTGTCCTATATGATAACTTTCACATGCCTGACTCATGATGATAATGTATTACCGTCATTCTTATTTCTCTGCTCTTTTTTGTCCAACTCTGCTTCATCGTCCTTAAAAAGACACTAAAAGGCGTAGTTGTCCACCAACATTCATGACAAAGATAATCTTCATTAGCGGAAGGAAACAAATAGCTCACAGCATACATCGAAATAATCAGCTTGCGTTTCTTATAATGGTCTTCGAAAATGGCAGCAGAGCAAATTTGGGAATGTTCTGACTGCAGTGATACTACATCGCAAAACCAAAATAAAAAACCATAGATGTGTTGTGCTGTCGTTAAGAGCAAATAACGATATTTTGGTCTTTTCTACTCAACATATGCGATATCAACAAGGTACTTATGTGTACATGTTCGCTTTCCATCTTCGATCCCTACCCGCTAAGTCAGACTTGTTAATTTGTTTCCAGGGGCACCGCGAGGAAGTGTAGTAGGCTCTTCATACATATGGTTCACTTATTTTGAAGTAAATGATCAGCTATGTGTCGCTAATCACTTTCAGCCCGAGTATTGTTAGACATCTGTCGCCCCAACCTTCAGTCTTCGAAAGAAGATGACACCTGAAAAACAAATCTACACGTAGAAACGTGGACTAAAAGAACAACCACCTTCATCATCAACAAGTGCTGTGCTTGCTGCTGTAAGTGATAACGTGTCTCCACCACCTACGGTTTCTAGAGCTTGATATCAGTTCTGTTAATGACTTCACACCAAGCCGTTACTTTACACTATTTTTTTTTCCTCTTTGTTTCCACTCCATATCTTCAAACACATTGCACCTATGTACTAAAGATCCTAGTACGAAAAACCTACATAACAAATGAATTTGGGTTAGCATCAACGCATTTCAAATAAGCCCATAGATGCTCAGATCCCTTTCTCAGAATGTCCGCAGCGACCATCGACAAACAACGACTTCAGTTCTGTGTTGGTTGAGAAGTCCCCTCGTCCGCCCACTAAGCCTCTCGTTTCTGGAGGCACCCATCTTAACTCTCATCTCTATTATCCGAAGGATAGACGTGAACTCATGGAAGCTGAAGTCCTGAGCCCTTCCGGCATCTCGAGGGATGACGTCCGCCTGATCCGCAGTTGACCGCCTTCAACGACAGCACAGCTAGCTGCTCTGACCCCATACTTAACAATAGTCCCCATGCTCGACCAGCTACATGACTGCAATGACCCCAACACAGCACAATGAAAGCTTTAAATTATTTCCATACAAAAGTAGCATTTATACCCAAGCCTACGCAAACATCAAAATGTAAACACACAATAAAAAGTCCTCATTACCCATCATCATCATCATCATCATCATCATCATCATCATCATCATCCACTAATTGACCCTCGTCATTATCGCGTGCCGTCTCCGCATCGAAGGTTAGCTACAGTGGAGCGTCATTTCACAATTACTCTTCCGTTGATAGGGAGCCGCGATAGCTCAGTGGTTAGTGAACTGCACTTCAAAAGACAAGAGATCCGGTTCGATCCTGATCGACGGCTTCCGGGTTCACCCAGCCTTAAATGGGTACCGGATTTTTTTTATGGGAAAGTAAAGTGACACGGGCGTTATACTGACAACATTACCCCAAAAATGTCAATGTCAAATGCGCAGATATCGAGCCTTGCAGCAAACTAGTGATACCACGCATACATACCTGGTTAAATGATGAATTCTAAGAAGATATATAAAAGAAATGGAAATTGAGTTATTGAAGAAGGAAGGAAGGAAGAGAGGAAGGAAGGGAGAGAAGGAGGGAGGGATGGGTGGAGGAAGGAAGGAAGGGAAGGATGGGGGGATGGGGGGAGGAAGGAAGGGAGAGAGGAATGAAGGAAGGAAGGAAGGAAGAAAGGAAGGAAGGAAGGAAGGAGGGAGGGAGGGAGGGATGGAGGAAGGGAGGAGGAAGGAAGGAAGGAAGGAAGGAAGGAAGGAAGGAAGGAAGGAAGGAAGGAAGGAAGGAAGGAAGGAAATCCGATTTCAGTACAGCAATTTTGAGCAGTAGCTTGCCTTCCCTCTCGATATTTATTCTCTCGACTTGACTGGCTAGTCTATTTCTATAGGTACCTCGAAGAGGTAGAGTATGATCTAGGTAGTTCAGGTTGACCGATACATAGGCGCAAGCAATGTGTCGCTGACAGCTGTCAGCCCTATTGCTGGCGAGCAACTTCGCTCCAAACACTGATGATGATGATGATAATTACAAGAGAAAGTGCAACCACCAGCCATATGTGGACAGCCTGCTTCAGTTGCTATCTTATGTACATCAAACTACTGCCAAATTTTATGTCAGTTTTGTTAATTAACTTTATTTGGCCTGCCTCATCCCAAATTTAATTTTGACGTAATCAAACTGATTCTGTAGCATCTGCTGTTCGCAAATTAACCATTTTCATTGGATTTGTTAAAGGTAATTTCATTGAACGCCACGCAAAACGAGTAATTTCTCATGTTGGAACTTAATCACGAAATTGCTGTGTTTTTTTTTTTAATATATATATTTTTTTATATTCCGCGATGTAGTTTAGCTAATGTATTTTGTCTTAATTATATTTATTTCTTTTTATTAATTTGCGTTAATATTTTGTGAGTTATAAACACAGTGCAGGGGAAGAATCACAATTAAGTATTAAGATGTTTTTAACGTAAATATTTAGATAAATTGTGTTTGAAAGCTGTCAGGCTTTCGTTTAACCTAGTTGTGGAACTCATCTTCTGGTTGGTTCCTGTAGATTACTCATGATTGGTGGATAAATTAAACTTATTAATCTGCGCGGGTTACCAATTATGGACCGGGAGTTCCCTCCCCTTTCCTGACTATGCTAATGTGGTTATCGCCCTTACAGAGGAAGCAACATAACAGCCGGTTCATTATTTTTATTATTATTATTTAAGAGAAACAGACAGGATCTGGTCGGAACCTGGCAGAGATTATGTGAAGTTTGAGTGACATGCGCAGGTACGTAACCATGCCAGACAACAAACCACATCCTCAACTTTTCTCCTCTTTATGTGATTGTTATCATTCTTTGAATTGAACATACAGATCACGAAGTGCACTACCTCTAGCTCATATTTAAATGCTTGTGTAGAATACAGTGTGTCGAGTCAGCGGTTCGCTGTTTCCAGTCTTCTTCCTCTTCCTTTCAGCTCCGTGTGGAGATTGGTCTTTAATTAACACTTTACGACGCGTTCTGTTTCTTTCCATTCTTTTAGTCACATTCTATGTCTTCCCCATCATCTTCATCTCTGCATCCATCTGTCTTCTCCGAGAATATCTTGGTCTTCCTCTTTGTCTCTTCCTCTGAGGATTCTCAAAAAGGACCTGTCGTGTAATACTCTCAGCTTCCACAGTGTGTGTTCTATCCAGTGCCATCTTCGTTGTATCTATTTATCCACTGGTAGTTGACTGGTACATTCCTATAACTCTAAGTTGGTGATTTTGTTAATTTTGTGCGCAAACATCCATTAATGAAGATATCAAGTTTTTAATTATCATTGTTCTTGTTCTCTACGATTGTAAGCCATTGTTCTCAAATTAAAAAGGATTTACTGAGTGGATATTTGCGGCCAAAAACGTCCAGCAGAAAGTCTTATCTCATAATTGATTATAGGCATCAGGATCAGTAAACCAGAGATGATCAAGATCCTATTCCATCTTCAAATAGTGGACCAGGAAACATATTATCAAGTCTGGTTAAGCATGTAGATTATTGAAGAGGGGACGTAATCCGATATTTGAACCGAAATATTCAGATAGTCTAGCTTCATACAAACGACAAAACAGCGCAACTACGCCAAATTAACGCTACTCAAATGTTGGGCGAACAAAAGAAGAAGCCGATACAGAACATTTGCAAAGTAGATTTACCTTTCTGAGAGGGAGAAGAATGTAAGATTATAGGCAGTAATTTCAAATACATAAGCAGCTGTTCAGTCTTAAGAGAGCTGAATCTTCTGATCAACGGCTCCCATATAAATGACCGACTAGGTCAAACTGATATTTTCAGATTTAGAGAGATTCACGGCTAAAGAAAGGATCGCAACAAAATAAAGATTCACAACAATAGAAAGGATTACACGAAAAGTAAAGATAACAACAAAAGAAAGGATCACAATAAAAAAAAAGATTCACGACAATAGAAAGGATCCCAACCAAAGAAATGATTAAAGCACAAGAAAGGATCACAACAAAAGAAAGATTCACAAAAATAGAAAGGATGACGCGAAAAGAAAGGATTACAAAAAAAAAAAAAAGTTTCACAATAGAAAGGATCCCAACCAAAGAAATGATTAAAGCACAAGAAAGGATCACAACAAAAGAAAGATTCACAAAAATAGAAAGAATGACGCGAAAAGAAAGGATCACAATAAAAAAAAAGATTCACGACAATAGAAAGGATCCCAACCAAAGAAATGATTAAAGCACAAGAAAGGATCACAACCAAAGAAATGATTAAAGCACAAGAAAGGATCACAACGAATGAAAGATTCACAAAAATAGAAAGGATGACGCGAAAAGAAAGGAATACAACAAATGAAAGAATCACAAAAACAGAAAGGATCACGCGAAAAGAAAGGATTACAACAAATGAAAGAATCACAAAAACAGAAAGGATGACGCGAAAAGAAAGGATTACAACAAATGAAAGAATCACAAAAACAGAAAGGATGACGCGAAAAGAAAGGATTACAACAAATGAAAGAATCACAACGAATGAAAGATTCACAAAAATAGAAAGGATGACGCGAAAAGAAAGGATTACAACAAATGAAAGAATCACAAAAACAGAAAGGATCACGCGAAAAGAAAGGATTACAACAAATGAAAGAATCACAAAAACAGAAAGGATGACGCGAAAAGAAAGGATTACAACAAATGAAAGAATCACAAAAACAGAAAGGATGACGCGAAAAGAAAGGATTACAACAAATGAAAGAATCACAACGAATGAAAGATTCACAAAAACAGAAAGGATGACGCGAAAAGAAAGGATTACAACAAATGAAAGAATCACAACGAATGAAAGATTCACAAAAACAGAAAGGATCACGCGAAAAGAAAAGATCACAAGGGAAATGATTCCAACAAAAGTACGATTCACAATATTAAAAAAAAATCAAAACGAAAGAAAGGATTAAAGCAAAAGATAGGATCACAAAAAAGTAAGATTGTCGGCAAAAGAAACGATCACAGCAAAGGTTCAGAAACGGAAGATTCACAACAAAAGAAAGTATCATTTCAAAAGAAATAAGCACAAGGAAAGAAAAGATCACAACAAAAGAAAGGATCACAAATTAAGAAAAACTCGAAAATATAAGAAAGAATCACAACAAAAGAAAGAATCACAACAAAAGAAAGAATCACTACAAAAGGAAGAATCATAACAAAAGGAAGATTAGCAACAAAAGAAAGATTCACAACAATATAAAGAATCACAACAAAAGAAGGAATAACAACAAAAGAAAGAATCACAACAAAAGAAAGAATCACAACAATATAATGAATCACAACAAAAGAAAGAATCACAACAAAAGAAAGAATCACAACAAAAGGAAGAATAACAACAAAAGAAAGAATCATAACAATATAAAGAATCATAACAAAATAAAGAATCACAACAAAAGGTAGAATCACAACAGAAGAAAAAATCACAACAATATAAAGGATGACAACAAAAGAAAGAATCACAACAAAGTGTATAAAAATCTTTTTTAACTTTAGCTGTCAGATACACTGCGTATATAGGAGCTTAAGAACCAAACTGCCAGACGTATACAGCAGTATTGTCCCATTTGTGGCATGCTATGGTGTAAGAGTTCAACATTACAGCTGTGTTGTATGAAAATAAGATTGGAGTTCTATAAAACACTTAAATTGATCACAAAACTAGTTTTATGGTGCAAGCACTAAAATGTGGTCACAGGAGGAAAACGGAGAAGAGGAGGAGCAAGATAAAGATGAAGTGGAGAAACAATAAGAAGAATATGAAGCAGCTGAACAAAAAAATGAAGAAACAAAACAGATGAGGAAGAAGATGATGGATTATTATGATGGATGATGATGATCGATGATTATGAAGGATGATGATGATGGATGTTGTTGATGGATGGTGATAATGATGATGATGGATGTTGTTGATGGATGGTGATAATGATGATGATGGAAGGCTGTAACAGAACACATAATTCGAGTTTTCAATTGCTCTAAATTGTTCAGTAAATTTGTTTATAAATCACAAAACTATGAACTAGGCCGAAACTATGAAATAGTCGTCTTCTCCTAACCTTATGACCGTCACGAGGAAGCAGGCTTGTCTGTATTCTTCCTGGAATAGTCGTCTTCTCCTAACCTTATGACCGTCACGAGGAAGCAGGCTTGTCTGTATTCTTCCTGGAATAGCCGTCTTCTCCTAACCTTATAACCGTTATTAGGACGTAGGCTTGTCTGTATTGTTCCTGGAATAGCCGTCTTCTCCATTATAACGCCAGTGCTTGCCATTTAAATTATATTGCAGGTTATCAAGGTCATATTTTACTTAAATCCTGGCATTACCTGTAACTCCAAAGATGTGAATCGAGGAAGTTTGCCTCCATATGCTTGTCTAAATCATGCTTGATTATTTTGCAATTTATAATCACCAACAATCTATAGTAAGATAGTGAAAGCGATGATTTCAGTGAAGGCATTTATAATTTCTTCCGTCAGTTGTGATAAGATATGACACATGGCTACAGCAAATCATTGTCAAAATATTAGAGAATTTTTTTTTTTTTTTTTAGTATGTCTTGTCTGTGTATTTACTTAATCTTTCATCAACATAGTTGAAAATATGCACGTCCCAGCGTGGTAGTTTCTTTAGGCATTGGTAGTTTCATGTTGACAGAGATGCTTCTCAAAATGTCGAGGAAGTAGCGAGGGCAGAACTTTATGAAAAGATAGAGTTAAATTTTTAAGGGAAGTCGTGATATTAAAACATGCCGTTATAGAATGTCTGCTACACGAGAAGAGAAGAGTGATAGCGTAATCTTCGAGAGGAAGTGAATTGTGAGAAGAAAAAACTGCTAAATTCAAGATAAAAAACTACTTCATGTGGATTACCTGTTAGGTGGTGTCTTATAGAGGAGTACGTTTTGTAGTGTCGTTCGTTCGTTCGCTTTCGTCAGCTTTTGACCTCTGACGAAGTCCCACCCACTCAATTTTGTGGGACTGAATTTTGCGTGTAAAGTCTGTTTTATCCCATTACAGAATGCCCCTCGCCATGCAGGCAGATTTACTCCGACTTCAGAGGTACTAATTTTTAGGGAATTAGTAAAACCCAGGTGTCCTCGCCAGGGTACGAACCCCGGCTGTTGCCGTGGTAAGCCAACCGCCTATCGATTGCGCTAACCGGACACCCTGTAGTGTCTTATAGAGGAGCACATTTTGTGGTGTCTTATAGAGGAACACGTTTTGTGGTATCTTATAGAGGAACACGTTTTGTGGTGTCTTATATCGGGATAGCAAAGTTTATGATGTCTTATAGAGGAGCCCGTTTTGTGGTGTCTTATAGCGGAGAACATTTTGTGGTGTCTTATAGCGAGGCAGTAAGTTTTGTGGTGTCTTATAGAAGAACACGTTTTGTGGTGTCTTATAGCGGGACAGCAAGTTTTGTGGTGTCTTATAGCGAGGCAGTAAGTTTTATAATGTCTTATATATGAACACGTTTTGTGATGACTTATAGCAGGACAACATGTTTTGTGGTGTCTTATAGCGGGGTAGTAAGTTCTTAAATGTCTTATAGAGGAACACGTTTTGTGGTGTCTTATAGCGGAGAACTTTTTGTGGTGTCTTATAGCGAGGCAGTAAGTTTTATAATGTCTTATATATGAACACGTTTTGTGATGACTTATAGCGGGGCAGCAAGTTTTTGTGGTGTCTTATAGAAGAACAAGTTTTGTGGTGTCTTATAGTGGGGGCAGTGAGTTCTTAAATGTCTTATAGAGGAACACATTTTGTAGTGTCTTATAGCAGGACAACAAGTTTTGTGGTGTCTTATAGAGGAACACATTTTGTAGTGTCTTATAGCAGGACAACAAGTTTTGTGGTGTCTTATAGTGGGGGCAGTGAGTTCTTAAATGTCTTATAGAGGAACACATTTTGTAGTGTCTTATAGCAGGACAACAAGTTTTGTGGTGTCTTATAGAGGAACACATTTTGTAGTGTCTTATAGCAGGACAACAAGTTTTGTGGTGTCTTATAGAGGAACACATTTTGTAGTGTCTTTTAGCAGGACAACAAGTTTTGTGGTGTCTTATAGAGAAGCACATTTTGCGTTTTCTTATAGCGGGCAGTAAGTTTTGTAATGTCTAATATAGGAATACGTTTTGTGGTGTCTTATAATGAAATGTAAGTTTGTGTGTTGTCTTATAGAGGAGCACGTTTTATGGTGTCTTATAGCGGGGCAGCGGGTTTTGTGGTGTCTTATAGCGGGGCAGCAAGTGTTTATGGTGTCTTATAGCGGGGCAGCAAGTGTTTGTGGTGTCTTATAGCGGGGCAGCAAGTTTTGTGGTGTCTTATAGCGGGGCAGCAAGTTTTGTGGTGTCTTATAGCGGGGCAGCAAGTGTTTGTGGTGTCTTATAGCGGGGCAGCAAGTTTGTGGTGTCTTATAGCGGGGCAGCAAGTTTTGTGGTGTCTTATAGAGCAAAACTCTCATTTATTTTGTCGTGTGGGTGGTCATCCTTCCTATGACACTAGTTATACTTTTCCGCTCGGATTCGATTTGCTCATCGCTGATTTGTTAATCGTCACTCTCGTTTTCACTTTCATCTGTCAAGTGCATCACGGATCTTGTGATTGTTTCTCGCTTTCATCTTCATGTCGTAAACCCGATGACTACCTAACGGAATGAATAATCGTCTTCAGTATCCGCCTTTGAAAGTACGTTAAGTCGGCGGCTAGGATGTAACATTTTCAATTTTCGGCCCAAAATATCCGACTTCAGCACGACATTGTTTAGAACCAGGTTGGAGGCTAAGGCGCGCCACACAGCAGCAGAGCTGGAAGTTGTCAGCGACCCACAGCTGATGATTTGTGCCAGGATCGGTGAACCAGAACCATCCAGACCCTGCTCCACCTCTCCGTCGTGCCTCCAGTAACAGACTAACCTGTCTAGTCTGACTAAGCGAGTAGGAATCGAAGAAGGAGGACAACCTGGTACTCAAAAATCTCGTGCTGAAGTCGGATGTGTTGGGTTGAAAGGCGCAAATCTCACAGCTATACTGCAAACCACAACGCAACGCAGACACGCCCACTTAACGTCCCTTTAAGGGCGGATGACGAAGAGCTGTACTCCTTTAGTCATCGGGCGAACGCAAGCAGGCAAGCAAGAACCGGGCTGACTTCATTCTTCGATCTCTACTTGCTTGGTCGGGATGGAAAGTCTATTTACAGGAGCACCGCTGGGAGAAGGAGGCGCGATAGCTCAGTGGTTAGTGAACTGGGCTACAAAAGACAAGAGGTAGGGTTCGATCCCAACTGACGGATTCCGGTTCACCCAGCCTTTAATGGGTACCGGATTTGTTTCTGGGAAAGTAAAGCGGCACGGGCGTAATACCGACCACATTACCCCAAAAATTATGTGCCGATGGTCTGTAAAATCTATGGTTACTAACACCATATTCTCTATACGCCACTTAACGTGACGGAGGGCACTTTTTTTTTTAACCGCTGGGAGAAAGATGGTCAGCTGTATTGTTCGCTGATACTGAAGCACGCAGTCAGATGTGGGTCGCTGACCACATTCAGCTCACTTGCTGGATAGGCATCCCCGTTTCTCGATTTCATACTATAGTCAAAATTATGAAGCGTCAAAGAGGTTTGTCAGGAACCAATGCATGAACAATCTGAATACAGAAAATACGGTTATCAGAAAAATTGTGCCTCTACTGGATCGTTAAAAATAAAAATACAAAACTGAGACTCAGAATAGGTCAAAACAGAATGAACAATTCTGCGCCCCAAGTATTGGTATCTCATAAATGTGATTATTGCACGGGTAAAATGACTGCTGGTCATCTGCTAAAGGGGTGTTGAACATACATCGAACAGAGAAGGTTCTTCTGGCAATCACCAGCACTCTACGTGGACAACCTGCATTGAGTTGTCACCAACCCTGAGCTGACCAATGCTTTCTGAAATTTCTTTAGACTGACGTTTAAAAGTATCATCATCACCATCAACTGCCATACCGGTTGGCGTAGGCGATCATGTCCCTCCACAATCTTCTATCTACAATGTATTGTATCAGTTCTGTTGTTCACTGATTTCCATGCCATGACACCAAAGCTATCCACTATTTTCTCTCTTTGTCGTCCGCGATCTCGCTTTCCTTTTATTTTGCCAGTTGTAACTAAGTATTTCAACTTTCCTCTTCTCATGATGTGCCCGAAAAATATTCATTGTTTCTTTCTGATGTTTTTTTAGGAGTTCCCTTTTTGTGTTCGCCTCGTTGAGAATTTCTTCATTGGTCTTTTTAGCTGTGCAGGGAACTTTCAATATTCTTCTGAGAAATCCAATCTCTGTGGTCTCTAATCATCTTTCCATTTGTTTGTCTACAGTCCATGATTCGCTTCATTGTCAGAATTGGTTCTATATAGCAGCGATGAACTCTCTTTCTCACTTCTATTGACATAGATTTGTTGCATAAGATATTTTTCATTTTCTGAAATGCTATTTTGGCCTGAGCTATTCTGCTTTTTATTTTATTTCTGTGGCGATCTTCCATCTGATGTTATTATTGTGCCCAAACATTTTATGCGTTGCTCTTGTTTCAGAATTAAAAGTATACGCAGCAGAAATAAAAACATTTTTTTTTGGGGGGGGGGGAGGGGGGGGGGGTTGTTCCTTTCTTCTAAGTGTGTGACTTTCTAAGCACCAGCATTTTTCTCTGTGAGCTCCTGATCTTGACATCCTCTTACTTCTTCTTCTCCTTCTTTCCTTCCTCATCTGCCTTTAAGCGTCGAGGGGAGATATAATTTGCGGTCTTTTGCTTTTCTGTTCGCCTCTGTTGCTGTTATGTTTCTTAGTGCTTCTAATATTCCATCGACCCATCTTTTATGTGGTCGACCCTTGGGTCTGGTGTTATCACAACGTTTGTTGAAGGCTCGTTGTGTTTTGTTCTTTCTACCTTGTCACGTGGCCAAACCATTTTATCTGTTCTTTCCTTATATATTCTATGCTCAGAGAAATACATAGAAGATGGAGATTAAAGTAGCAACGATAAACATCCTCTTGCATCCACCGAATAAGCAGTTCGTGGTTGCTCGTTTTGTAGCACAAACATTTCACGAGAACTCTTCTCATTCATCCTGTTTCAAAATAAGAGAGTACACTCTCGAGATATTGTGTAACTTGTTTCTGTCATCAACGTGTTGCCGTATTTTCCTTTATACGCACCTGCATTTACCTTTTCTTCTTAGGTATGTCTTAAAGGGTGAGGAAACGGGTGATCGAATCGATAACTTCTGCTTCAAATCAGGACAGCGCGGTTCAGAATCTCGGTAAAAGGTACCGGTACACGGTAAAGGGTTTAAGGGTAAGCAGGGGGACATGGTAGCCCAGTTGAGAAAACCGCCCCACTAGCTACCACCGTTCGAACAACCTCTGTTTGATTCCAACTAGAAGCAGTTTGAATTGTACTCGTGGTTGCAGAAAAAAAAAAAGATACCCCTGCGGTCGACCCAGCCGCTGGCAGAAATGGGTACCAGAGCTCCTCATACTCTGAGAAGGTGAGGAAAAGCGCATCGCTCGTGAGTTACGATGGTTGAGGCGACAATAGATTGGGGTCACCGAATACTTCTAGATAGGCTGCCGAGCACATAAAAAAAAAAAAGAAAAAAAAACTCGCGTGCTAAGATGCCGGTTCAAGTCTCGTAACCTTTACATTGCTCATCGAGTCACTTGGTATGTAAGCGTGGTGTAATGTAAGCGTGGTGTAATGCAAGCGTGGTGTAGTCTTGGCATTTCAACCAGATGAATGTCCTGATCAAAGATATTTCTTTGTTTCAAATCTCTGTATCTCTAAAGGTGAAGATAAAGTACAATACTTAATCACCGTCTTAGCACGCGAGTTTCCACCCATATGTGCACGGCCACCTATCCAGAAGTGTTCGGAGACTTCTGGAGGGTGTCTCTTCAAGAATCGAAACTCACGATGCGAGGCGGTATTCCTCACATTCCCAGAGTACTACCCTCATACCCATTTCTGCTAGTGGCTGGGTCGACCCCGATGGTATTTTTTTTCATCCACAAGCACAATTCCCACTGATTCCAGCGAGAATCGAACAAGGGTTGTCCGAACGTCAGTAGCCCAGTCGGGTGGATTTCCCAACTAGGCTACCGATGCCCCCTGTATTCACATATCAATGTAATCAGCGCTTGAAATATAAACAACACTATCTTAAAGCCACTCTTAAATGCCTGGCCCCTATACTAGTGCCCTGTTAGGAGACTACGTTCCACGCCTTAAGAAACGTATGGGAAATATTATGTTAGTTTCCATATTTTTAAATGACCACGTTGTAGATGAGCTTGTCGGTATCACGCCATGCCGCCCTAACGTAGCTACACAGATCATATGATATAAAAGCAACAGGAAACTGTCTGGAGATAAATATTCTACGCTTCCGTTCGGCAGTTTCTGCTTCCAGAAGTGCTTTCATAGATTAGATTGTCATCAAAATTGTCAGACATTGAGCAGTTTACAGCTATTTAACGTTGTCTTTATTTCATTTAACAATGTGATAAAGCTTCTTTCCTTCTGCCAACAATATTCTTCTGCGATCATGGCTCATTAAGATTAGGATTCCGGACTCTCTTATGAAAGTAACTGTCTGTTTAAGTGATTTGGTTGCCCCGTATAGTATCTCTTCCAGGGAGGTGGATGTGGACCACATTGTCCTTCTCAGGTCTGTGTACTGGGGGCAATCCTGTAGAACATGTTTTGTTGTCATGTTATCCAGTGTACAGTGGCATTGACTGATACTTCCTGTTTTGAGTTTGGTGAACATGTGGTTTCTCATTTTGTTGTGGCCAGTGCGTAGGCGAAGTATGATGACTCGATCCCTCCTTGATAGTTGGAGGTATCCATCTCTCTCGTTATACTTTGGGTGTACTTGTTTCCATATTTTATGGTACTGGTCTTTGATGATGGATTTGACTTCATCGTAGCTGACCAGATGGTTCTCTTGTGGTAATCTCCCTACCTCTTTAGCTAATTTGTCTGCGCATTCGTTTCCGTTAATTATGTTTACAAATGTAATGAGTACATTATTTCAAAGTTAATACTTTGCTATTTAAAACGAGTTCATAATTTCAATGTTAATGCATGAAGAGGTGCAGGTTTTATCCCTTGTTTGTTCATCTACAATACTGTGGTTCATTGAAACCAGTTTAGTTAAACAACAAGCAACATGAGAGACCCGCATATCCAGCCTTGTGGGCGTGTGCGCTTGTATGTAGGATGATGTCCGTCGTATATAGTCAAAAGAGTGAACGGTAGCTGGTGACGTCACGAATGTGGGGTTGTGCTCAGGCCTTCTCTATAGTTGTCTATGGATAAACGTTCATTGAGAACACACAATTATAATCGTGTCATACTAGGTCTGTAAAATAAGCATAAAACAGCATGGAGCAGCTAAACTAACAGAAGACAGGACAAACTGTGACGTTTCAGCAAAGTCATCAGGTGTAACATGAACTATTCAAATTAAACAAATAAATCCAAGTCCGAAAACAAAACACTGATATAAAAAATGGCAGAAAGAAATGGTAGCCAGGATTTACGTAAAGGTTGTTTATAAGATTACCAGAGAATGTGATAGTATGATTTCATTGGATTAAAATGAACCGAACTGAAAAATTAAAGAAGGGGTAGTTACTGAGTAGATTGTTTCGTGCTTTATTTATCTGAATGTTGTGTACATCTAGAGCCGTCACCAGTCTTTTTGGTGTCCGTTAGTTCTGGAATTTCTTTCCTGGCCACACAGACACAGTTAATGAACTTCTGACGAGGACCCAATAGTGTTTTTGTCAATTTGATTTTTTGTTGTTGCTTAAAGTACATGAGTAATTTTTTTTTTTTTTAATTGTGTCGAAAAATTCACGCCCAGATTTACTCATTTCAGCTATCAACTCCTTTATCTTGTGTAGATATTTTCTTGTTGATATTTCAAGACAAATTATTGTTATAATTTTGACGGTTTTCTGGAGAAACTTAACACCATACAAGTTAAACTCCTAATCCTCTTTCCTATAAGCACTCCTGGTATAGTTGTTTGTTGCTGATACTTTAGTTGGTTAGCTCATTTGTATCTTTCCAGGAAGATAGAATTCACATGCTTCTTCTATTTGACGTACAAAGTGATTAGAAGAAGCTGTATCTTAAAAGTGGCAAAACGTAAGTAAAAAGGATTCTTTAAAATTATAAGTAATGAAAACGTTCTAAAAGAGTCCAAATCAAAAAGAGAGCTAATAGTTAGTAATAGAGCCAATAATTTTTGTTTGCCATCTAATATGAAGGGAACAGCTGGAATTTTTTGTAACAACTGAGAAAATTGAAGGACGAAGAGATAGAGGGAAGCAAAGAGAGAAGATACCAGAAAGCTTAAAAGAATGGCGTGGCAGAAGATCAACAACAGAAATGATAAATAACTGTCGAGATCAAAAGTTGTAGAGTGACATGATCACCTACGCCAGCAGACACGGCACTTGATGATGATGATTGGTCTTAAAGTTTTTTTTTTAAAAATATGTGGTTTAAACTTAAATATTACATTCCTGAAACTTTTAGATTCTCCAATCTGTGATCTTTCTTGTTACGAGCATTAACTACAGTATGTCATTCATGTATAAATATTGACTAAGACAATTTTGCGTTTTGTGTACACAAATTGAAACCACTTCCATAAAATATTACGTTTTAAGAATGAGTGGAATATATAAATAAGCTCAGGACATCTTCATTAAAACACGCTTGAGTATCGGGTTGTCGTCCCTCATCAATCCCTACTCGCTTGACCAGACTAGACAGGTTAGTGTGGTACTGGAGGTACCAGGGAGATGGGGAGCAGGATCTAGATGGTTCTGGTTCACCGATCCAGGCGCAAACTATCAGCTGTGGGTTGCTGACATCTTCCGCTGCTGTGAGGCACGCCTTTCTTCACCCTTCTCCCCCCCCCCCCCCGCCCTTCTCTCTCTGCGATTAGGACTCAATCAGAGTAGGACTCCAAACTCTCACACGAAGACAGCTGTCTGTTTAAGCCCGTTAGATCCACTCCGCTTGAATACCTGTTAAAACGTTGCACTGTGTTCTGCGCCAGTGGCCCAGTGCATCCGATTTCAGCCAGCATTTTGTTCAGGTTTGCTTTCCGTAGCCGTTGATTGTCCCCAATCTTCCTACAAGGCAGCAGATGATCTTTTCTGTAGGGGGATTCTGCCCTTAGATGGTCGGCCCGCCCAGGTTTGCGAGCACCATCTGCCCGAGTCACTAGACGTGACTAACACAGACATGCGACTTGGAATATGAGGAAACTGCAACAAGGAACACCTTTCATGCATAGCCTTCATTTGTTCCCGCCGCCTATCCCAATATACCGGTAATTCACGTCCTCTTGAAAATGATGATCGTCGTAGAACTTGATGTTAGGCCATCGTTGATGACCCCAATTCCGAACATAGAGACACACAGTCAGATGTCAAACTATCCCCATCTCACATCAAACAGCAGACCGTAAGATTAGCGCACGGCCGGTCTAGGGAGCCATTACGATGACGTAGCACAGAACAATGTCGAACACACAATCTCGCTCCTTTTAGATTTCTGATTACTCTAGTGTAAGCAGCCTACGATGAACAAAACACGAACCAAATTCCCATAAGAGACAAAACTGCGGCTGACGAAGTAGTTTACATTAATGAGTAACATGGAAATAACTTGCATCAAGGAATTCCAACAGCGGTTATGAACAGCACCAATGTGACGTAAAGCGCAGATCAAGTCTAGACGGTGGAGGGTCTCATTCACAACACTTGATTTGTCAAAAAGGGACTGTTGTAGGCCTACGACCTCGCTTTGGCGGCACAGATGTATTCAGTATATCATCATTTTGACGTTAACGCAGAAAAATGCAACGAAGAACAGAAATTAATCAGACCCTGTATGCACTTTCTGCAGCGATCGAGAGGACGTGGACTAGATCCGCCATCTTGGAGACGGACGTCGTACTCAATGATCTCCCCCTATCCAATTGATTGGATTAAAAACATGGAAATCATTAACTAGGAACGTGAGAAAGTTACCGAATTTTACTGACACTCACATAATGATAGATCACAATAATTGACTATTCATGATTCATCATCGTCAAGTACCAGGCCTGCTGGCGTAGGTGATCATGTCTCTCCACAACTTTCGATCACGACAGTTATTTATCCTTTCAGTTGTTGACCTTCTACCAAGCCATTCTCTTAAGCTGTCTGGTATCTTTTCTCTTTCCTCTATCTCTTTGTCCCTCAATTTTCCCAGTTGTTGCAATATATTCCAGCTGTTCTCTTCTCATTACAGGGTTAAAAAATGATGATTGTTTCTTCCTAATATTGGAAATTAGCTCTCTTTTTTCTTTGACCTCTTTCAGAACATTTTCATTACTCTTATTAACTGTCCATGGTATTTTCAACATTCTTCTGTGAAACCACATTTCTACAGACTCCAGTGATTTTCTTGTCTGTTGTCCTACGATTCACGTCCATATGTTAACAATAGGGAAATGTGGCAAAGAGCAAATCAAGTCACATGGGGAATAAATGATTAATAAAATGGTGGAATGAGTAAAACACAGACTTCGAGAAGTTCCTATGTTGTTGTTGTTGTTGTTGTTTGTTGCTAGGATCATCATCACTGTACACCGGACGAATCAATATTTGCTCCGATAATCCGCCTAGAGCATCCCGAGTAAATCTGAGAATAATCCTGTCCCCCGTGCACAAACTCCGTGACACGGCACTGGATCCACGGTGTGGCTAGGTTTGTGTTGATCATTTTTCTCGGGCAGCGGGAATATTCGTGGTCTGCATTTTTATTTTATTTCATTGCAACTGCCAAGAGTTCTTTAACGTGCGCGGGTGCACACCGGGCCTCCTGTTTATTGCCGTTATCCAAGAGGGCTAGAAATCGGATCTCACTACCCACGGGACGGTTTCGGTGACGTCATAATGAAATCAAGGTTTAACTGTTATCCTATTTTTTTAATACCCTCCACCCCCACACACCCCCCCCCACCCCACCCCACGCGCTTCTGATGTCCTTTGAATTTGGGTCCTTCCTGCTTGGAGGTCGACGTCCTACCTCTAGACTACCCAACCCATTTCTCCCCCTCCTCTTTTCACTTTCTACGTGTGACTCCCCTTCAAGTAATTTTATAGAACACATAGAGAACAAGAAAATGTGAAAGATCAAGAAGGGGGAAGGGGGGGGGAAGACGGAATCTGAATCTTGAGACAAAGATCTTAGACTTACGTGCAGAAAAATAGAGAAGTCTGAAAATGACAGAAGAGATTAGAGATCTTCTGATTGTCTTTTCTGAGATGATTGTTTTAAAACAGCAACCAAAAAAAACCAAAAAAAAACAAAGCTTGACACATGTAGATTTTATCAAGCTTCATTAACTATGTTTCATGTTGTGCAATATTTTCTCCTTTCTACAAGTACAGTTCTTGAGAATGTTTAATTACGACTAAAAACTATATACAGATGATTGAACATGATGGCAATAGTTAATTAACGATCTCAGTTCAGATAAACATGTCTAAACCAAGAAGAAAATTGTTCCGAAGTTAATGTTTTATTTGAAGTAGTTATCTTGATTTATAAATGCCAAATGTGCACTTTGTGCAAGCATTTGGCTTTTCTCGTCAGTCTGCAGTAGCATTGGCCAGGATACATTACCTTAATCAGTTGTGACGTTATTACTGCATAGTAATTAATTCTTACTGATTAGTTCTTTCATAACAGTCAATTTTATTTTGTTTTTAAAGTTGGATTATTTAGTAATAATAGTTGTAGAATAAAATATATCTTTATATAAATTATATCTTTATTCTAACTCTATGCTATCAATGTCAAACATGTTCTCTGACTAAAGATCAAGAAAGAAAACATGTGAGATGAGATGCCTCAGAAAAGCTGTGAACAAAACAAAGAGAAAATACGTTCATGCAAAGAGCGATGAAATCAGAATCACCGTTGGAAATCTACCAGTAATTGAATAAATAGAGAGACAAAGATGAAAGTGGTTTGAACGTTTAATGCGCATGAACCCCTCAGCACCAGTGTCAAGAGCTTATAACAACAAAATGGAGCAACGAAGAAGATATAGATATAGTCTGTAACGCAGGCATTCAGCCCTACCCTATCCAGGTGACACTTGTCACAATAGAAAAAAATAGAGATACACAATTTATTCTCCAGTTGTGATCGCAGCCTTATGCTATAGTCATGAGAACACCTTCGTGAAGGGCATCGCCTATTTATATAATATAATTTGTTAGTTAGCCGAGTTGGCAGTGTTCTCTAGCGTTTGGCTTTTCGTGGCAAGGCGCTGTGCCAAGGAGTACGGGTTCGATCCTGCTTAGGACCATATGTTGTTCTTTGTTTTTTTTTTTCTGTTGTTGATTATTTGTCATTTTTTCCGAGTGCTGTAAACATACATCTTCCTCTGAATTGATTCCAAGATATAGAGGCAGATTAAGAAGAAGATGGATTAAGGGAATTGACGACATAATAAAACAATATCATTATGTATCAAGCCACAGAGAGTGCCCTTGATAGAAAACACAACAATAACTTGTTGACTGCGATGCCTATTTGTAATAAGCAGAACAAGATAAAAGAAACAAGATAGAAGAAAGAATAAAATAAAATAAATTGGATTTTTTGTTCATGATACTAACTTTCATTCAAATTATAAATAATATAAATTAATTCATTACAACCACAATTAGAACAACTGGAGATAAAATGATGCTCTTTCTACAAAACAATTTAGAATTTAATTAAAAGTCCAGTTTTTTAATGAAGATAGCATACAAGAATTAACGGTGATAAACTCTTCATTATAACAATTTAGACAAAGTAGAAGTGATTCAATCTTTCAGTGTAACAATTTAGACAAAGTAGAAGTGATTCAATCTTTCAGTGTAACAATTTAGACAAAGTAGAAGTGATTCAATCTTTCAGTGTAACAATTTAGACAAAGTAGAAGTGATTCAATCTTTCAGTGTAACAATTTAGACAAAGTAGAAGTGATTCAATCTTTCAGTGTAACAATTTTTAATGAAGAGCTTGTTCATCACAGTTATTTATCGAACATCGCGTCAAGTAGAACGAAACCTTCTTTCAAACATTTTAAAGTGAATTTGGTTATTTGGTTATTTGGTTATTTGGTTATTGAAGACCCAGATATCACTGCAAACGAATTAAAATCCATAATTGCTCAACCGCCCGTGCAAGCGTAATCATCCGAATTAATATCTCATCTCCCAAACAAAGAAAGGTAACTGTAGTCCCCATCGTAGCAGTCTCAGCACACGCGAAAATATATAAGCGGAAACTGCGCAGAAAGTGAACACAGCCAATTGTTCCCTGTCATACGATATCGTCATTCATCGTAGACAATTGGAATGTCCAAACATGATCAAATAGGATGAGACACACAGTGTCTTACGATGTGCACAGGACACCTAACTCAGTAGCTCCTGCAATAAGCCGGACTTGGAATATGAGGAAACTGTAACAATGAACACTTTTCATACATAGCCTTCAATTGTTCATGCCGCCTATCCACCATATACCGGAAGTTCTTTAAAGTGAATTCTTTGATCACATTTTTTTTTTTGGCCAAAACCATTCGTATGTAAAGAACATTTGAATTTACTACAATTCAGATCCAGGTGATCTATTTCATGGCTATTCGATTGCTCTCGAATCTCATTAGAAAACCCCTGGATTTAGGTTGAGGGTTAGGTTTACAGTTAGGTTTAAGCTTAGGTTTAGGGTTAAGATTAGGTTTAGGGTTAGGTTTACAGTTAGGTTTAAGCTTAGGTTTAGGGTTAAGATTAGGTTTAGGGTTAGATTTAAGGTTAGGTTTAGGTTAGATTTAAGGTTAGGTTTAGGGTTACATTTAAGGTTAGATTTAAGATTAGGTTTAGGTTAGATTTAAGGTTAGGTTTAGGTTAGATTTAAGGTTAGGTTTAGGTTAGATTTAAGGTTAGGTTTAGGGTTACATTTAAGGTTAGGCTTAGGGTTACATTTAAGGTTAGGCTTAGGGTTACATTTAAGGTTAGGTTTAGGTTTACATTTAAGGTTAGGCTTAGGGTTACATTTAAGGTTAGGTTTAGGTTAGATTTAAGGTTAGGTTTAGGGTTAGATTTAAGGTTAGGTTTAGGTTAGATTTAAGGTTAGGTTTAGGGTTACATTTAAGGTTAGGTTTAGGTTAGATTTAAGGTTAGGTTTAGGGTTTGATTTATGATTAGGGTTAGATTTAAGATTAAGTTTAGGTGAGATTTAAGTTGAGGTTAGATTTAAGTTTAGGTTTGGGTTAGATTTAAGATTATGTTTAGGGTTAGATTTAAGATTAAGTTTAGGTTAGATTTAAGGTTATGTTTAGGTTAGATTTAAGGTTAGGTTTAGGGTTACATTTAAGGTTAGGTTTAGGTTAGATTTAAGGTTAGATTTAGATTTAAGGTTAGATTTAGAGTTAGATTTAAGGTTAGGTTTAGAGTTAGATTTAAGGTTAGATTTAGCGTTACATTTAAGGTTTGGTTTAGGGTTACATTTAAGGTTAGGTTTAGGTTAGATTTATGATTATGTTTAGGGTTAGGTTTAGGTTAGGTTTTATGTTTCGAATAGACTACAACTAAGCTTAAAACTAATCCTAAACCTTGTTGAAAAAAAAAATTAAAATTAATTTATATTAAATTACTTTTAATGTTATTAAAAACTCGTAAATTACCTCTTTCATTATCAAATATTTCTCCAATTTCAATTTTATAAGTGTGCACTGTTTTGTCTTTTAAAAGTTTGTTTCTATCTATCTATTGACCTTTCGAGCCGTAACCGGCCCATAGGGCGTAGACCAAGATACACCTTCTCCTATATGGATTTTTTTGTTCTAGCAGTTTTCTTTTAAAGATATTTTATCAAATCTCGCCATCTGTCTCTGTTCTGTGCAAGCAGTTCTATCTCATTGAGGGAGCCGACTCCTGCTGCTCTTGCCTCTCTCATCAATGTTCTTCTCAGTGTCTCCCTGGGTCTTCCTCTTTTTCTTTTACCTGTTGTTTCCCATATGAGGGCTTGCTTTGCTATTCGGTTATTATCTCTTCTCATCACATGTCCAACGTATGACCATCGTCTTTTCTTTATTACTGAAGATATTAGTGGTTGAATGGCGATTTCTCTAATTTCCTCATTTGTTTTGAATTCGTTCCATGCTATACCAAGTATTTTCCTTAGACATTTATTTTCGAATGCGTTCAACTTTGTTTCTATATCTCTTGTTGTTTTCCAGTTTTCACACGCATACGTAAGGGTTGATAGTACATTTGATTTGAATAGCCTAAGTTTTGTGTTTGTGCTGATAAGTTTTGATTTCCACAACTTTTCAAGGCTTCTGAAAGACATTGCTGCTTTAGCTATTCTGATTTTAATTTCTTTGCTCGTATCCCCTTCTCGATCAATGTGACTTCCAAGATAGATAAAGTGATCGATCTCTTCTACTGGTTTGTTTTCCATGTATATTTTGTCACCTGTTGGAATTAAACTAGTCATGACTTTAGTCTTTTCATGATTGATCTCAAGCCCATTTTGCTGGCTATTGATGATAGTTCATTTGTGTTTTCCTGCATCGTTTTTATAAGTTTGTTTCATTAAAAAAAAAAAAAATTATACTTTGATCATAATAAATTCTTTTTAAGAAAAAAAAAAACAGCAAACAAACAAAGAAGTGGTGAATTTCAGTCTACCAATTTTCAATACCTGTACTCACCGGCTAACAAGATGGCGTGGCTATCATATTGGAGAGTCTCAAGGATGACGTTACTTACCTGTGTTTTTTTTCTAGCCTATCTGTAATTGTTTTATCATTACATTATGAAAGGAAGAATAGTTCTGTCGCTCCTAGATCTGGTATTTTGAGCAAGAGAGAAACGTGTCATTCATTGTGGCTTTCATAAGTCGTTTTTTTTTCTTCTGTTCGCTTTCAATCTAAGATTTATACATGGACCTGCTCCTGCAGTGATAGGGGTACGCTGATATAGAAAACCTAGTTTTGCATTATCTCTAGGATGAGGAGAGGGGGGTTTGTCGATATAGAAGACATAGTATTGCATTATTTATAGGATGTTGAGATGAGGGTTTGTTGATATAGAAGACCTAGTATTTCATTATTTATAGGATGATGAGATGGGGGTTTATTGATATAGACGACCTAGTATTGCATTATTTATAGGATGTTGAGATGAGGGTTTGTTGATATAGAAGACCTAGTATTGCATTATTTATAGGATGATGAGGTGGGGGTTTTTTGATATAGAAGACCTAGTATTGCATTATTTATAGGATGATGAGATGGGGGTTTGTTGATATAGAAGACCTAGTATTGCATTATTTATAGGATGATGAGGTGGGGGTTTTTTATATAGAAGACCTAGTATTGCGTTATTTATAGGATGATGAGATGGGGGTTTGTTGATATAGAAGACCTAGTATTGCATTATGTATAGGATGATGAGGTGGGTGTTTGTTGATATAGAAGACCTAGTATTGCATTATTTGTATGATGATGAGATGGGAGTTTGTTGATATAGAAGACCTAGTATTGCATTATTTATAGGATGATGAGATGGGAGTTTGTTGATATAGAAGACCTAGTATTGCATTATTTATAGGATGATGAGATGAGGGTTTGTTGATATAGAAGACCTAGTATTGCAGTATCTCTAGGATGATGAGGTGGGGGTTTGTTGATATAGAAGACCTAGTATTGCATTATTTATAGGATGATGAGATGGGAGTTTGTTGATATAGAAGACCTAGTATTGCATTATTTATAGGATGATGAGATGAGGGTTTGTTGATATAGAAGACCTAGTATTGCAGTATCTCTAGGATAATGAGGTGGGTATGTTTAATATGGAAGACCAGGGGTTGCAGTGTCTATGATGGACAAAATCCGGCTTCCCCAGCAGAACCCATAAAATAAAGAAAACCATCATAGCCCGCTTGATTACTTTCCCTGTCTATGAGGTAACGCCTGTTGTCGACTCAATAGTAGCATGAAGATCATTATAAATTAAATTCTTCTTCTTTATTATTGTCTTTTTTCTCTCATTGTATGTACGTCCTGTAATTACTCTTCATTGAGTCGGTCCTTATGAAGACGTTAAGTGGATGTATTTTAACAAATTGGGACAGGAAACTACGCTATCCGCGCCTTTCGATCCTACATATCCTACTTTAGCCCATCATTTATTGGTACCGGATTGTTTTCCCTCTCGATCCTTCTTTCCAGGAATGGTTTGTCTGTTTCAACAGCCAACACGAGGAGGTAGAGTTGGTCTTAATTAGTTGTCATTCTTTGATTTTGACGAAAAACAGTCAGCTATAAGTTGGTGACAGCAGTTAGTCCAGGAGATGTCTAACATTTTACACCTATAAATAGACTAATCGACGAGTATACATATATATATACAAAATATAAACCCTTTATCTCTTTCAATATGTAACTTATTTATACTCTGTGCTTCTTATCCCCTTCACTTTTTCTCCCTCTCTCCCTCTCTCTCTCTCTCTCTCTCTCTCTCTCTCTCTCTCTCTCTCTTTCCCTCTCTGTTTCTATCTTTAACTCGAAAGATCGCCTTTTGTCTTTCATCTACAATATCTATCATATTCTCTTGTATTATCAGGATCTCCTATTACTGACTTTCTTTAGATTGACCTTTTTTGCGTGTGTCTGCTGCTGTGAATGTTGAATCAAATATGTTATCACATATTGTTTAAGACGTACACTTATTACATTTTAATTTCATAAAACGTAATTTAATCAAATGTCACATTTATATCCAGTTCATTTTTCTTTATTTTTCACACATCCCAATTTTAGACTCTCTTTGAATATAAACTAGACGACCTGTTAGAACACACACAATAAACTTATCAAACATTCCAATAAATTCAACGACCATTCATAAAATTCACGTCAGTACCTTCGCCGCAATTCCAGACAAAAATATGAAGTCAGTTTTTTTTCCCCTTTATAACATACATCTATTCTTGATTTCATACAATAGAACCCTTGTCAATACCAATATTCATAAAAATTAACACAAAAGCACATAGCCAGGATACATTTGCACATAGCCAGGATACATTTGCACATATATTTGGTCAACGTGTTAAAGAACCCAAATTCAGCGCACAAAATTCGGAACAGCCCTCGCGCCCTTCTCGGTTTTGTTGGTAGAACATGTCAAAATGATCGTGGTGAGACAGACGAGAACTGGCAGACATTGTGTGAAAAGACAGGCGTCGGGTCCAGATGTGTTTGTTCTAAAGCTACTTTATTTGATACCCGATATACGTCCACCATTTCGCGTGTAGTGCCCCCTGTCTTTGGGCTGTGCTTGGGGAATTCTCGTGAAAGTGTCTCCCGAGACTTGTTTTGCGCTTGATGCGGGATTGGACATTTTGAGAACTCATTTGTTTTCACTTAACTCTGGGTCCCATTGGAAGATAGTGTTACACAAAAATTCTTAAATCATAATTGGAACCGTCCAGTCCAGTCAACATAAATAATAAATAGACACATGTATTGAATTGCCCCTTGGGGGAAAGACACACGCTCTTCTTCATTTGTTTTTTTTAAATTTTACAGCGTCGGAACGAGAGATACTTTATAGGCTTTTATTTGGCTGGTTTCCTATGCTGTCATGAGTGTTTACCGTCTATCCAGAGGCGGATTAACCATTAATTAAACAAAATAATTACGTGCTTATGACATCAAGGGAAGGGGCCCCACAAAGGGGCCTCCACATTAAATGAAAAAAGTACATACAGATGTATATATAATAATAATAATAACAAGAGCACTTAGTGCAGTTCACCACCATGAGTCATGAAATCAAAGGTAATAAAAAAAAAATCCCCCCCCCCATAAATAGAGACAACAAGACAGGCAGGATGCCCTATCTCTATTAAGTATATTAGCAGGTGTGTTACATAAGATTAGTTTAAAGGATCTCATTAAAGACTTGCCAATTTAGAAAAGTAGGAGAAAACTGTTCAAATATAAAGTGGAAGTAAACAAAAACAAACATTATTTTTTCTTCTTGCTGTAAGTTTTGTTTAATTTCGATAACTTTTTTTAATGGTTTATTATTTTTTTTATATTTTGAATTATATTGGAAAAGGTGGGGGGGGGGGGGACAGAGAGAGAGAGAGAGAGAGAGAGAGAGAGAGAGAGAGGGAGAGAACAAAATCTGTTAAGTACTTAGGACCTCTGAGGATCTTAATCCGGCCTTGCGTCTATCAATCCTTAATAAGGGCGCTCTCTAGATCTGTTTCCGGTACAATTGTTCATAGACGTAAAGATCGCATTTAGTTTCCTGTGCCTTGTCAAGTGATCAAATCGTTTTATTTGTTGTTTCTTTATATTTCTACTACGTCAGCGATTGAATGTACCAGTCAACTACCTGTGGATAAAGAGATACAGCAAAGACGATGGCGCTGGATAGGACGCACACTGCGGAAGCCAACTGAGATTATTACACAACAGACCCTTTTTGGGAATCCCCAGGGTAAAAGACAAAGAGGAAGACCAAGGAATTATTTGAGAAGACAGATAGAAGCAGTGATGAAGATGATGAGGAAGACATGGAACGATCTTAAAAGAATGGCAAGAAACAGAACGGCTTGGAAAGTGTTTGTTGAAGACACAAGCTCCATAGGCAGCTGAAAGGTAGAAGAAGAAGAAGACGGCAGCAATTTCTAATGATCTTTTTCGTCGCTTTCCTCGGACCTAGAATCTCGTGTACACGGTGGACATTTGATAACATAACATCGGGCCGAAGTGCCGATCTCATAGGCACAATGTGAACCACTACGATACCTTTAGTTTTAACAGAAAATCATACACCTGTAGAACAAGTCATCAGAGGATGAGCTTATTACTCAGTTTAATCAAGAATGGAGCGAATAAACATCAAGTAAGCGAGACAATCGATGGCGCTGGATAGGACACACACTACGGAAGCCAACTGAGAGTATTACACAACAGGCCCATTTTTGGAATCCCCATGGGAAAAGACAAAGAGGAAGACCAAGGAATTCTTGGAGAAGACAGATAGAAGCAGAGATGAAGATGATGGGGAAGACATGGAATGATCTTAAAAGAATGGCAAGAAACAGAACGACTTGGAAAGTGTTTGTTGAAGACCTATGCTCCACTGGGAGCTAAAAAGTTAGAAGAAGAAGAAGCGAGACAACCATAAACTACTATTCAAACATTAAACAAACTAGACATTAAACAAACGAAACATTAAAGAAACTAGACATTAAACAAACTAGGTATTAAACAAACGAGACATTAAAGAAACTACACATTATACAAACTAGGTATTAAACAAACGAGACATTAAACAAACTAGACATTAAACAAACTAGGTATTAAACAATCGAGACATTAAAGAAACTAGACATTAAACAAGCTAGACATTAAACAAGCGCGGCATTAAACAAACTAGACATTAAACAAACTAGACATTAAACAAGCGCGGCATTAAACAAACTAGACATTAAACAAACGAGACATTAAACAAACTAGACATTAAACAAACGAGACATAAACAAGCGAGACATTAACCAAACTAGACATTAAACAAGCGAGACATTAAACAAACCAGACATTAAACAAACTAGACATTGAACAAACGAGACATTAAACAAACGAGGCATAAACAAGCGAGACATTAACCAAACGAGACATTAAACAAACTAGACATTAAACAAACGAGACATTAAACAAACGAGACATTAAACAAACGAGACATAAACAAGCGAGACATTAAACAAACTAGACATTAAACAAGCGAGACATTAAACAAACGAGACATTAAACAAACTAGACATTAAACAAACGAGACATTAAACAAACCAGACATAAACAAGCGAGACATTAACCAAACGAGACATTAAACAAACTAGACATTAAACAAGCGTGGCATTAAACAAACGAGACATTAAACAAACGAGACATTAAACAAACTAGACATTAAACAAACGAGACATTAAACAAACGAGACATTAAATAAGCGCGGCATTAAACAAATGAGACATTAAACAAACGAGACATTAAACAAGCTAGAAATAAACAAACGAGACATTAAACAAACGAGACATTAAACAAGCTAGACATTAAACAGACGAGACATTAACCAAGCGAAACATTAAACAACCTAGACATTAACAAAACGAGACATTAAACAAACTAGACATTAACCAAACGAGACATTAATCAAACGAGACATTAAACAAGCCAGACATTAAACAAGCCAGACATTAAACAAACGAGATATTAAACAAACGAGACATTAACCAAACGAGACATTAAACAAGCCAGACATTAAACAAGCCAGACATTAAACAAGCCAGATATTAAACAAGCGAGATATTAAACAAGCCAAACATTACACAAACGAGACATTAAACAAACGTGACAACCACGAACTACTGTGTAAAAATTAAACAAACGTGACAACCATGAACTACTGTTTAAACATTAAACAAACGTGACAACCACGAACTACTGTGTAAACATTAAACAAACGTGACAACCACGAACTACTGTTTAAACATTAAACAAACGTGACAACCATGAACTACTGTTTAAACATTAAACAAACGTGACAACCATGAACTACTGTTTAAACATTAAACAAACGTGACAACCATGAACTACTGTTTAAACATTAAACAAACGTGACAACCATGAACTACTGTTTTACAAAATGCAACATCATCGAAGTCCTAGAACCACATCAGGTATAAAAAAAAAAGCTCAAGATACGGGAAAATATGTTAACGTTGATAATATGTGGTCATATAGTCATTCCAACCTAGGATGGTGCTGAGCTAGTAATGACTTTCTCAACTTCCTCAGTTCTCCTGAGAACGTCCAATTGTATCCATCTTCTTGTGCCTGGTCCTCTTCTTCTACTTCTTCTCCTCTTCTACTTCCTCTTCTTCTTCCTCCTCCTCTTCTTCAACTTCTTCTACATCTTCTTCTTCGTTCGTGTCTTGTGATCACAGGAACTTGACTTTTTGTCCTGTTTCGTGATGGAATGGTAAGAACAATATCATGACACGCGATGAGCGGACCGGATGATCGTACCTCGTATATGCGTGTGTTTCCTGATTTTCCCTCTAAACATATGCCGTGGCTGGCGCACTCCGTCTTCGGCATGCTGGATCCTTGATTTGACGTAGGAGTTTTCCATCTCGTAGGATTGATGCCGTCCAGGGCTGTTGAGCCCACCCTGTCTGTGGTTTCTATCTGGGTGTTCTCCTATAGCCATTTCTCCTCTCGATGGTAACTGCTAGGTAGCAGTGGTTTGTTTACCGGAAGTCCTTCCCCGTGGTTAGAGCTGTGAATGTGGCTCTTGCTGGCATTGGCCTGTCTTGTCGTTGGACACATGAGGAGTTTATTAATTGGTGCAACAGCTCCATCTGTTGCCGTACCGGTAGAAGAGGCCTTTCATCTGGTCTTTGGTTCGTGGGGTCAGATCTGCAGTCTCATTTCCATTGTGAAGCTGAGAGCTCTTTGCTGGTCGTGACGACTGTCTCTTAGTTTCTGCCTTAGTTTAGCACCCCATAGTTTCTGCCGTAGTTCAGCACCCCATAGTTTCTGCCTTAGTTTAGCACCCCATAGTTTCTGCCGTAGTTCAGCACCCCATAGTTTCTGCCGTAGTTCAGCACCCCATAGTTTCTGCCTTAGTTCAGCACCCCATAGTTTCTGCCGTAGTTCAGCACCCCATAGTTTCTGCCTTAGTTCAGCACCCCATAGTTTCTGCCGTAGTTCAGCACCCCATAGTTTCTGCCTTAGTTCAGCACCCCATAGTTTCTGCCTAGTTCAGCACCCCATAGTTTCTGCCGTAGTTCAGCACCCCATAGTTTCTGCCTTAGTTCAGCACCCCATAGTTTCTGCCTTAGTTCAGCACCCCATAGTTTCTGCCGTAGTTCAGCACCCCATAGTTTCTGCCTTAGTTCAGCACCCCATAGTTTCTGCCTTAGTTCAGCACCCCATAGTTTCTGCCGTAGTTCAGCACCCCATAGTTTCTGCCTTAGTTCAGCACCCCATAGTTTCTGCCTTAGTTCAGCACCCCATAGTTTCTGCCGTAGTTCAGCACCCCATAGTTTCTGCCTTAGTTCAGCACCCCATAGTTTCTGCCGTAGTTCAGCACCCCATAGTTTCTGCCGTAGTTCAGCACCCCATAGTTTCTGCCTTAGTTCAGCACCCCATAGTTTCTGCCGTAGTTCAGCACCCCATAGTTTCTGCCTTAGTTCAGCACCCCATAGTTTCTGCCTTAGTTCAGCACCCCATAGTTTCTGCCGTAGTTCAGCACCCCATAGTTTCTGCCGTAGTTCAGCACCCCATAGTTTCTGCCTTAGTTCAGCACCCTCTAGTTAGATTTGCCATCGTAGTTCCTAGTGGGATGGACATAGATATATGATATCCAGGACTCAGAACAACTGTGATATTTGTGCCTTTAGGCCCAACACATCCGACTTCAGCATGACGTTTTTGAGTACTGGGTTGTCTTCCCTCTTCGATCCCTACTCGCTTGGCCAGACTAAACAGGTAACTCTGTTACTAGAGGCACTACGGAGAGGTGGAGCAGGGTCTGGATGGTTCTGGTTCACCGATCCTTGCGCAAACCATCAGCTGTGGGTCGCTGACAACTTCCAGCTCCGGTGCTGTGAGGCGCGCCTTCGCCTCCTCTAACAGTCTGTCTAACTATTTTCCGTTCATCTGAGCTATTGTTAATATCTCCAATGTCATTTCTTCTATCAATGATACTGTTTGTTGTTCTAGCAGTGGCCCACATAGTGTGCAGCAGGTGAACATAACTTGGAGGTGGAGCTCTTGGTCAACTTTGGGTCGATGCCCCTGCTGTGGCCACCATTGGTTGGTATCTCTTGTTACCTACTATATGGAATATAAAAGACAAGATCGAAGACGTGTTCCAAGAATATCACAAGGGCTTGTCCCTACATTCTCACACGGAGCAGCTGGATACAGATACATGAAGGAAGGCCCACATTCTCACACGGAGCAGCTGGATACAGATACATGAAGGAAGGCCCACATTCTCACACGGAGCAGCTGGATACAGATACATGAAGGAAGGCCCACATTCTCACACGGAGCAGCTGGATACAGATACATGAAGGAAGGCCCACAATCTCACACGGAGCAGCTGGATACAGATACATGAAGGAAGGCCCACAATCTCACACGGAGCAGCTGGATACAGATACATGAAGGAAGGCCCACAATCTCACACGGAGCAGCTGGATACAGATACATGAAGGAAGGCCCACAATCTCACACGGAGCAGCTGGATACAGATACATGAAGGAAGGCCCACAATCTCACACGGAGCAGCTGGATACAGATACATGAAGGAAGGCCCACAATCTCACACGGAGCAGCTGGATACAGATACATGAAGGAAGGCCCACAATCTCACACGGAGCAGCTGGATACAGATACATGAAGGAAGGCCCACAATCTCACACGGAGCAGCTGGATACAGATACATGAAGGAAGGCCCACAATCTCACACGGAGCAGCTGGATACAGATACATGAAGGAAGGCCCACAATTTTACACGGAGCAGCTGGATACTGATACATGAAGGAAGGCCCACAATCTCACACGGAGCAGCTGGATACAGATACATGAAGGAAGGCCCACATTCTCACACGGAGCAGCTGGATACAGATACATGAAGGAAGGCCCACATTCTCACACGGAGCAGCTGGATACAGATACATGAAGGAAGGCCCACAATCTCACACGGAGCAGCTGGATACAGATACATGAAGGAAGGCGATTGCAACGTTACTGCGCCAACGACGTTGTTGTACGGTTATGAAATAGTGTGGGAAGGAATATACAAATATGTGGTATGGGGAGGGGGGAGGGGAATGGGGGAATTAGTTGTCAGTTTAAACAGAACTCAAAGGCGGGATACGGAAATTGATGGAGTTATATTACATACAAGCTCTGGCACAGAGGTCGTGTCAAATCTTGGTAATCAATTCCATCATTTCGTGTCGCAGACATATCATATTCCAATTGTTTAGATAATCAATAATGACTTAAATGTTAGGCGAAGTGTTTTATACGTTTTTATTTTTAAATGGAGTCTGTAGAAATGTGGTTTTGCAGATAAATGTTCAGAATACCTCGAACAGCTTAGAAGAGTAATGAAAAAGTCATGAAAGAGGTCAAAGCAAAAAAGAGAGCTAATTTCCATTATTAGGAAGAAACAATCATAATTTTTTGGCAATGTAATGAGTAGACAACAGATGGAGTATATTGTAACAACTGCGAAACTTGAGAATGAAGAGATAGAGGGAAGCAAAGAGAAAAGAAACCAGACAGCTTAAGAGAATGGCTTGACAAAAGGTCAACAACAGAAATGATAAATAATTGTCGAGATCGAAAGTTGGGGATAGACATGATCACCTACGCCAGCAGGCTCGGTACTTGATGATGATTATTTAAAAATAAAAACATGGTAACTGTGCGTTGACATGTTTTAATTTAGCAATTGATAGAGGAATGAGCGAGGGATGCCTGGCCACTGTGATGACGGTCTTGTGCAAGATATCAACAGATGTCTGTAGATCACCTAATAGTCTGTCTATTAAATCAGGAATGGGGGACTGATTAGTCTCGAGGCAAGACGCGGGCCTCGAGAGAGAGAGGTTGTGGGTTCAAATCCCGGCTACACCGTTTGGGATTTTTAGTTATGATTTCTCTCTGCGGCAACCACCTCTGTTCTCAGCAGCCAGGCCCGGCTTGAAACTTAAATTACTCATCGACGGAAAAAAATATGAGTACCTCCGAAGTCGGAGTTATCTGCCTGTGCGGTGAGGGACCCCTGTGCACACGGCTGCCCGGGAAAAATGGATTGACACGCAAAATTCAGTTCCTACTCTCTAGGAACTTCGTCAGAGGTAAAAGCTGGCGTACGGGAGATAAAAAAATTCAGGAATGTTTGGTCCAAACTTTTTTTGCTTCATCCTATAAATAGTGTTTGTCCTCAGAGCTTACATTACCGTATAGTTGTGGGCGGGGCGGGTACGCTTACAACACTCGGAAAAAATCCCGATTTAAACAACAGCAAACAACCAAAAGTATAAAAGACAGTCCGATATAGGATCTAACCCGTACTTTTCGACACAGCTTCTTTCTACGAGAGATTTGCTTTACAGCACAAATGTTAATTTATTATTAATTGACATTACTGCACTAGGACACAAACGTTTCGACTTGATGTCTTCTTCTTCTACTTCTGCCTTTCAGCTCCCTGTGGAGCATAGGTCTTCAACAAACACTTTCCAAGTCGTTCTGTTTCTTGTCATTCTTTTAAGATCATTCCATGTCTTCCCCGTCGTCTTCATCTCTGCTTCTCTGTCTCCTCCAAGAATTTCTTGGTCTTCCTCTTTGTCTTTTCCCCTGGGAATTCCAAAAAGGGCCTGTTGTGTAATACTCTCAGTCGGCTTCCGCGGTGTGTGTCCTATCTAGCGACGTGATGTGACCTGTACTATTTGTTGTGTTATTTGCCGTCCAAACTCATTGACCCAATTACCATATTCTTCAGTTGGTCGGCAGGCTGTGACGGAACCTACGTTCACTGATCACAAAAGACAGCGCGTTACCTCTACACTTCTGACCATCTCTATATTATGTTTCGCCTTGTTAGATATTCTCTTGATCCTTTTCAGCGTCGAGGAAAATGGAGCTTTAATTAAAGAAACAACGGTGGATAAATTTATATTATTTTCTTTCAACGTTAATTTAAGAAACATTCTTATTTAGATCAAGCTAACTTTCAACGCTAAGTTAAGAAATAATCTTATTTAAATCAAATTAACTTTCAAGATTAATTTAAGAAACAATCTTTTTTTTTTTCAATAAGTGAATTTTCAACATTAATTTCAGAAACAATATTATTTAAATCTAGCTAGCTTTTAACATGAATGAAATAATGTTACATAAACTATACGATTTCATGCTAGAGAAAGAATTGAAGTAACACTGTTCATAATAAATCATTTTATTTTCTTTCAAAATTAATTAAAACAACTATACACGTACCTTATATAAGTTTCTTCCAAATAATTAATCAAAGTAACAAAGAAATACAAAAGCAAAAACAAAAAAACGAAACTCAACAAAGAAGCAAATTCAGATAGCAACAATATGTTCTTAAAATTCGCACTTTTCTCAGCTCAACAGACGAGGCAGATCAATATCCGCATCTGACATACTTTAGAGAACAATCCGTTCCAGATCCGGATTTGGCAAGGATTTACACGCAAAAAAACCTGTTGTTAACTGACAGCCTATAACCCTGAGCCTAACCCGTCCGTCAGGCTGTCACATACGGTTACGTTCCATCGGAGTGGCCAATTATTTGATTTTAAAGTGATTACGTTTTCTTTGTCTATGCGCGTGTACAGACGTTGTAACTCTGTCGAGGAAAGTCTATATTGCTCAAATTTCTGTTGCAGTCTCTTCTGTTTATTATTTTTTCTTTAACCTTCCTAAACGATTGATCGTCATTATGTACCGCCTCCGAATAGACGGCTGGCTACCATGGAGCGCCATTCCGCTATATCTCTTGCTTTGATGGTGCAGGTTGTCATAGGCTGACTAGTCCATTGATGCTTCTCGTCCATGTTAGTCTTGGTCTGCATATGCCTCTTTTACCTTGTATTTTCCCTTCCAAGATTAATTTTAGTAGGCTGTTGTGTCTTTTAACATGCCCCAAAATTCTCATTTGCCTTGTTTGAATTGTGTTTAATAGTTCTTTTTTTCATTTTTAGCTGTTTAAAAGGTCATTTTTTTGTTTTCTTTTCTTTCCACCCAATTCTTTCTATTCTTCTATAAATCTACATTTCAAAGTCTTAAATATTCTGTTTTCTTGTCTAATGCTTTATATTTCTGCACCATACAGGAATGTTGAGAAGCTATAACATTTTGCTATTCTTAGTTTTAGCCCTAGTGTTATTTGTTTTAATGTTAGTATATTTTTCGTGGTATTAAAATTACTTTTTATAGATCTTTCTTTTAACATAAGTTAGAATTTCTCTCCATGGCTTTCTTTGGAATAGTGCGTAATTAGGTTCCAATCTCTTCCACAGTGGTCAGCCATATTCGTCGAAACGAAGACTGAGAGATAAAGGAAGATAAGATACGAAGCTGCTTTAAAGCTGATGATAAAAATGCAAATTATAGAAAAGGAAAGAAGATGTCTAGGTACAGCTTCACGTAGTAGGTGAGGAATGGTAACAGTTGATGTGTATCTGTCTTCATCGCTCAATCGTAATAAAACATGAAATTGGCGGTGTAACACTGGGTCGGCGTTTACAACAAGCTGCATCTGTCTCTAACAATGACATTGATAAGCATCGAGTCGTGAGTAACATAAAACTGCGATATCTGCGTCTTTTGACCATGACATCCGACTTTAACATGGTATTTTTCGTGAACCGATTGTGCCTTCCTACTTTGATTTCTACTCGTGTAGGAAATCTGACTCACCCTTCAATTTGGACTAAATAATGCTCGCACAATCAGTCAACTATGAGTCGCTGGGCACTTTCATCTTAAATTGTGTTTAGTATACCTCCTAACCGGGAGCCGCGATAGCTCAGTGGTTAGTGAACTGGATTACAAAGGACAAGAGGTAGGGTTCGATCCCAACCGACGGCTCCCGGGTTCACCCAGCCTTAAATGGGTACCGGATTTTTTTTCTGGGAAAGTAAAGCGGCACGGACCACATTACACCAAAAATCATGTGCTGAAGGTCTGTAAAATTTATGGTCACTAACACCATATTCCCTATACGTGACGGGGGTACTTTACTTTTACTTTATGTAGATAAATATACATATGTAGATTGATCCTTAAACCATGAAAAATGTCTTTGAAATCTGTTCCGTTGATTTGATACAAATCTTCCATACGGAATAAGTTAACTCTTTTTTACTCAGCGGTTGAACTGTAAAAATGCAGTCAATACATAGAAAAGAAAGAGTCGGAAATAACATTATAAGAGAAAGAGTAGGCATATTACAATCCTAAGCTACCTACATAAATAACAAATCAACTGGCTTTCCGTGTAGAAATAATGCCGCGTTATTCATTACCACACAAATCATATAATAAAAGCGGAGAAGAGTGAAGAACAAGGGGAAGACACAGAGTAAGATGGACAGACATAATCAAAGAAACGTTGTTATATCAAAAGACAATGATTGAAGCGGCCGAAAAGAAAAGTACAAGAACTTTTTAGCTCCCTCAACACGCGAACGGATACAATAGGAAGTGAAGAAAGAAAAAAAAATAAAGAAAGAAAGGACGGAAAAAGAAAGAAAGAAAAAGAAAATGAACGGAAAGAATCCAAATCCAGAAGACCATAAACAATAACAGTGAACGTTTTGACATAAACTTCCCAGAACCCAAATTCCAAGAAAATTATAAACTAACCAAAATTCAGCCAGACAAAACAGGTTTCCATCAACCAAAATTCAGCCAGACAAAACAGGTTTCCATCAACCAAAATTCAGCCAGACAAAACAGGTTTCCATCAACCAAATGCGACCACTGTTTCTTTCAGGAACCTCTTCTTTGTTTATCACTTTCGGACAGTGCTCCCGTCTCCCTGTAAACTCAGCGCCGACTTCCTGCTCATGCTAGAGTTATCGGTATTGTTTATAGATTTATAGTCAGATTTTTGTGCCGATAAATATTTACACCTAAGCGTGGCCGATGTGTGAGTGTAGGAACATCAATTTACGCCTCATCTTCTCTCCCATACATACACCAACATTATGTGGCTGTCTTCCTACAATACGATTAATAGATCGCATTGTTTCTTCTTGTTCTTCTTCATTTTAGCCGCCATTATGTATTTGCTTGCTATTTGTTTTGTATGCTGGACATGCCAAACGAGGATTTAAGTTACGTCTCTGCCATCAGCAGATGATATTTGAGTATAGTATAGTTTGTCGCTTCGCTCGGTTTTTGTTTTTAATGTAGACAGGTTTGTGTTATTTTCGTTTTCTTCTTATTTTCCTCTTCTTCTCCTTTTTTCTTTCTCTTCTTCTTTTGTTCGTCCTCTTCTTCTTCTTTCCTCTTCATTTTTCTTCCTCTTCTTCTTCTTCTTCCTCTTTCCTCTTCATTTCTTCTTCTTCTTCTACCTCTTTCCTCTTCATTTCTTCCTCTTCTTCTACCTCTTTCCTCTTCATTTTACTTCTTCTTCTTCTACCTCTTTCCTCTTCATTTTACTTCTTCTTCTTCTACCTCTTTCCTCTTCATTTTACTTCCTTTCTTCTACCTCTTTCCTCTTCATTTTACTTCTTCTTCTTCTACCTCTTTCCTCTTCATTTTACTTCTTCTTCTTCCTCTTTCCTCTTCATTTGCTTCTTCTTCTTCTCCCTCTTTCCTCTTCATTTGCTTCTTCTTCTTCTCCCTCTTTCCTCTTCATTTTCTTCTTCTTCTTCTTCTCCTTTCCTTTTCATTTTCTTCTTCTTCTACTTTTCTTTCCCTTTCCTTTTCATTTTCTACTTCTTCTTCTTTCCTCTTCATTTTCTTCCTCTTCTTCTTCTTCTCCTTTCCTCTTCATTTTCTTCTTTTCTGCTAATTCTTCTTCCTCCTATTTAACTTCGTCTTTATCCTCGTCTTCTTCTTTTCCACTTCACATTCCTTAGCAGTAAATACCTTCAATAAACAATCTCTAAGACTTGTGACGTGTTCATTTCAGTGACGTTTTTGCGGCTTGCCATTTGACATTCCCGATGTGCTAACCAGCCTCATAACCAACAACAGCCAACTATAGATGTCCTGTTGGATGAAAGGAAATTACCGGAAAACTACCAACTAGCATAACATTTCAAGCTTTGCAAGCAGGGGTGATTGTGGGTAGTCAGCCATCTATAGTTTCCATCATTGATAACGTCACGCTAGTTGATCGGGTTTTCCAGTTTTATTCTCTACTCGGGGGCCTTAGTAAAACTATAGTGGTATGTGGCCCAAACCACCGTAGTGTTTCTAACGACTCTGCTTATAGGGTAGATCATCTATATTTTGTTACTCTTTCTAGCTCCGGATGGTGTTTCTTCTCTGCGTCGTTCGCATTTTTGTGTGGGATAAGCTCTGGAAGATGAGAACCCACAAGATCTTGCAATCTGTGGAGTTGGACGGTCTGTTGGTAACGGAGTCATGAAGTTCTGCTTTTTTGTTGTATTTGAAATGTTGAGGGCACTTATCCTAGTTTTCTCGGGTTTTACGCAGGTGTTTGTTCACAACAGAGGTGAGATGGTATTTGTTCACAACAGAGGTGAAACGGTGAATGTTCACAACAGAGGTGATATTATGTATGTTCACAACAGAGGTGAGATAGTGTATGTTTACAACAGAGGTGAGATAGTGTATGTTCACAACAGAGGTGAGATAGTGTATGTTCACAACAGAGGTGAGATGGTGTGTATGTTCACAACAGCGGTGATATGGTGTATGTTCACAACAGAGGTGAGATGATATATGTTCGTTCCAAATTTGTAAAGAGCAGCAAAAAAAAAAAATAATAAAATAAAGGGGCGGTGGTTAGCATAACTCTGACGCCTATTTGTAAATTGACTTCCACAATATTTTTTTCCCTGGTGTTTAAATACGGCTGAGGGCACGTCATAAACCGTGAGCCCTCAACATAAAGCTCTCATTCTCTCACATATTTCCTTCCTGTGAATTTCAACATTTCTACGCATATAAACAACAGTATGTTTAATGCTTAGAATCATAATGTCATGTCATTTAGATTATAATAATATTTTTTTTTTATTCTAAAGATAATAATGATCAACATGAAACATCATCGAAGTATTAACGACAGTTAACGAGCAGAGAAAAAAACCATTGTTTCAACGTTGATAGATTTGAAAGCGACAACTAAGATTAGGTGCTCATGTTTCTTGGCGAGGAGTTCTCCACTTCTTTTAATGATAGCGTGTCAGTTCGTACCGAATAATTTGCAGACTGAAGTTTGGCTAAAACATTAATTGCAAACAAAAAAGAGCAAAACATACTGAAAGCAGTTGTCTTTTATTCAGTCGATAAAACGTAAAAGGGGTAACATTACTTGTTCATTTTTTTTTTTTGTACATCAGCTTTTACCTCTGACGAAGTCCCTAGAGACCAGGAACTGGATTTTAGCTGCTAATCCGTTTTTTCACTGGCAGTCGTGTGCAGGGGTCCCTCGATGCACAGGCAGATAACTCCGTCTTCGGAGGTACTCATATTTTTTTCTGTCAATAAGTAATTGACGTTTCAAGCCGGGCCTCGCTGCTGAGACCAGGGCTGGTTGCCGCAGAGAGAAATCACAAATAAAAATTCCAACTAGTGCAGCCGGGATTTAAACCCACAACAACTCTGTCTCGAGGCGGGTGTCTTGCCTCGAGACCAACCAGTCTCCACACATGTTTATTTGTATACAATTTTAGGCTTTATTCTGAGCAAGTTGAAAGTAAACAATAAACAAGTGTTGACCTTACAATATAGTTTGTTCTGAAGCGGCGTCAGTTATGACCAAATGTCTGTGTTTGCGTTCGCCCAATGACTTCTCTTTAAGGGGGACTGGATAGTCTAGAGGTACGACGTCAGGGTAGTCTAGAGGTACGACGTCGGCCTCAGGAGAGAAAGGACCCAGGTTCAAAACCCACCAGAAGAAGTTGTGAATAAAAAAAAAAATTGGAAAAATTAATCCGCCTTTTCTTTATAACGTTACCTTCCCCTGATCTCTTGGGTGGTGAGATCCGATGTCTAACCCTCTCAGATAACAGTATTTAACAGGAGGTACTAGGAGCACTGGGAGCTACGATAGCTCAGTGGTTAGTGAACTGGACTACAAAGGACAAGAAGTAGGGTTCGATCACAACCGACGGCTTCCGGCTTCACCCAGCCTTTAATGGGTACCAGATTTTTTCCGGAAAAGTAAAGCGGCATGGGCGTAATACCGACCACATTACCCCAAAAATCATGTGCCGAAGGTCTGTAAAATGTATGGTCACTAACACCATATTCCCTATACGCCACTTGGCATGACGGGGGCTCTTTACTTTTTTACTTACTGTGAGCACTCAGCATCATCATAAACTATAAACCATAACACAACGCATCGTCAGCCACTTAGTGTTCTGTCAAGGGCGAATGACGAAAAGGGCTATTTATTCCTCAAAAAGTCATCGGCCAGGAAGGAAGAAATGCAGGAAGGAAGGAAAGAAGAAATTGATATAGGAAGGGAGAAAGGCAGAGTAGGGTGAGAGGAAGGAAGAAAGGTAGGAAGGAAAGGAGAGAGGGAGAGAAAGAGGAAGGAATTAAGAGAGGGAGAGATAGAGGAAGGAAGGAAGGAAGAAGAGAGGGAGGAAGGAGAAAGGGAGGGAGGATGGATGGATGGATGGATGGATGGATGGATGGATGGATTGATGGATGGATGGATTGATGGATGGGCGGATAAATTGATGGATGAATCCAATTAAAGCTGAAGCCACTGCTTTGCCCAGCTATTCATCTACTTTCAAGATACTCCAAGATCTCATTAAAAACCGTAAATAATAATTTTAATTTTGGAACATGTGAAAAGATGGCACAAGAGACACTTACCTGATACACATGTCTTCAACGTTTGACTACAACTTGTGAGACTTGACACAAAAGAAGCAGCCACACAGCGGAGACAGGCTAGAAAAGGTTCATGAAATGCGTCCATTATTATTAGCAACATGTCGACAATGTCGTTTGTTATTTCCGGTCCTTATCTGTTTATTCGGTCGAATGCTTTTTCCTGGTCAATGAAAACTATGGACAACTTTTGATTGTATTCTGTCGTGTTTTCTGATAGCTGTTTTAATGCGAAAAGAGCGTCAGTGCATCCTGTGTTTTTCTTATTTTTCATTTCGGAACCCCATATGAGACTTAACTGTAGTTTTATTGTTGGTCTCAGCCTTTTTCCGAATATTTTGGCCTATAGCTTTCCCCACATGGCGGGAAATTCACATTTGAAATGAAACGTATGTCCAAGCCATATTTTCACATCTTTTAATACACAAAGTTATATATACATGGAAGAATCGATGGCAAAGCAGCGAATGAACTCGCCTGCTAACTAGATGACACGAGTTCAATTTCATCTGTGGATTTTTTTTTAAAATATAAGCACGGCTCCAGTAGACTGCACCCAGGCTCCATAAATAAGTACCCTGCAATTATTTGTGGAGACACTGGCAGTATGACTTGATGTTGACCACTTTATCCATCAATGTACCAATTCCTCTTCTTCATTTATTTCACACTTACTTGTTAACGTTGAGGGGGATATCGTTTGTGCTTTTTTGCTTTTCTGTTGGCCTTTACTACTATTGTTGCCTAGTGTTCTAATATTCAATGAATTCATCTTTTTCGTGGGTGTCTCTTGGGTCTGGTGTTCTAGTAGCGTTTGTTGAACTCGCGTTGTGTTTTAATCTAATTTTTCTGTATTATCATGTTCATTTCATTGGGTTCCGTGTCCGAAGTTTGACTTATCATGTTGCCGAGCCATTTTATCAGTTGTTTCTTGATGTATTAGACGGTCAGCTTAATGTTGGTTACAAATAAGGACACAAACACCATATTCGCCATACACTACAAGCTGTGGCGATTACACCTTAATTTTTTGCTGATCATTCATCATCATTGAGTGCCATCTCCGCATTGAAGGTTAGCTATCATGTAGCCCCATTCCACTCTGTCTCTTGCTTTGATGGTGCAGGTTGTCATAGGCTGACTTGTCCATCTTTTGATGCTACTCGTCTACGTTAGTCCTGGTTTCCTCCGCCTCTTTTACCTTGTATTTCCCCCTCCAAGATTACTTTTAGTACGCTGTTGTGTCTTTTAACATGCCCAAAAAATCTCATTTGTTTTGTTTGAATTATATTTAGTAGATATTTTTTTTCTTTTTTAAGACTTCATCTTTTGTTTTCTTTCCATCCACTTCTTCCTGCTCTTCTATAAATCTACATTTCAAAGGCTTCAATTTTCTGTTCTGTTTTCTTGTCTAATGTCCATGTTTCTGCACCCTACATGAATCCTGAGAAGATGTAACATTTTGTTATTCTTAGTCTTAGCCCTGGTGTTATTTGTTTTCATGTTAGTATATTTTTCATGGCTTTAAATTACTTTTTGCCATCTTTATTCTTTTGTTTATTTCGATTTTACAATTTCTATCACTGGTTAATAGTATGTCCAAGCTAATTGTATCGCTGAACTGTCCCCAGGTCTATTCCTTCAATTTTGATATCCACTTTTATCTAAATAATACCATTACTTCCAAACCGAGGCGAGGATAAGGGGCAGATCCCTAACCTGAAAACGCGAGTGCTGAAAACCTGGTTTGTTCGAGGCTGACAGCTGTACCTATAAATCACCCCTTTCCGTCGACACGACCTTAGGTCGAACACCTCAGGTCCAGACGGTAAAGCGCATGGCGTCTCTACATAATAGACGCGTCTAGTCTTGCCGGAAAGGCTTCTGACGTGTAAGAAAAGAAATGCCAGTGATGATTGGATAGACACCAGAAGGCCCGGCTCTCAGGGTGGCATGTGGTACATATCACATCCCCGTAGAACCTCGTTAACAAGCTCGTCCGGCAACAGTTGAAAACATTTCTTGACCCTGCCCTCTAATAATCGCTCGCTGGTGTTTTAGGTAGTTTTTATGTGCGACTCGTTAATTACGAACATCCCACGTCTTCTCCTCCTTGCTTCCTTAATCCTTGCTGTCCTATAAAGGAAACTACTATTTGCCTTTGTCTTTTCTTTAAAAACAAAACGTATGTTGTCGACATAAAAAAAACTGTAAAGAAACAAGGGCCGAACACACATACATTATGTTAATTATATGAATATAAGATATGCCGTCGTCGCATCGACTACTTTCTCTACTTCTGATCGCACCCATTTATCTTCCAGCGTCGAGGGTATAACACAGGAAAAACAGAGGGGAAAAAGAAGCCATATACAGCATGAGAACATTGATTGAAAAGTACACAGAAGTAAACAAACCAATATATGCCTGCTTTATAGACTACACCAAAGCTTTCGATAGAATACACCATAACCAACTCATACACTGCCTAAAGGATATAAATCTAGACGACACAGACATACGACTAATATGTAATTTGTACTGGGAGCAAACAGCATTAATAAGATATAACAAGGAGAACTCTACACCTATGGACATAAAAAGAGGAGTAAGACAAGGATGCATCCTATCACCAAGTTTGTTCAATCTATACACTGAGCAAATCTTTAAAAACATCTCAGAGATACCAGGCCTAAACATTAATGGAAATATAATCAATAACCTAAGATATGCTGATGATACTGTTCTACTAGCAGAAAATCCTAAAGACCTACAACAATTGCTTAATGTGATAAACTTAACAAACAAAAAATATGGACTAGAAATGAATATCAAAAAGACTAAAACTCTGATCATAAACAAAGAAAATTCTCAAGACCTACAATTAAATATCACAGTTGATGGAATACATCTAGAGACAGTCCAGAGTTACAACTACCTGGGACATACTATAACCAATGATGGAAAATGCAAAATTGAAATAAACAAAAGAATAGGTATGGCAAAAAGTAATTTTAATGCCATGAAAAATATACTAACAACAAAACAAATATCAGCAAGGCTGAAACTAAGAATGGCAAAATGTTACATCTTCTCAATATTCCTGTATGGTGCAGAAACATCGACTTTATACAATAAACAAAACAGAAAATTGAAGCCTTTGAAATGTGGATTTATAGAATAACAGGTAGAATTGGATGGAAACAAAAGATAACAAACGATGAAGTTTTAAAACAACTGAAAATAAAAAGAGAACTACTAAATACAATTAAGACAAGACAAATGAAATTTTTGGGGCATGTTAAAAGACACAACAGCCTACTAAAAGTAATATTGGAAGGAAAAATACAAGGTAAAAGAGGCAGAGGCAGACCAAGACTAACATGGACGAGTAATATCAAAAGATGGACAAGTCAATCTATGACAGCCTGCACCATCAAAGCAAGAAACAGAGTAAAATGGCGATCCATGGTAGCCAACCTTTGTTGCGGAGAAGGCACTCGATGATGATGATGATGTCAAGGGTATATAGTAACAGCAGTAAACATTTATACCAGAGAGATACAAAGATAATGCTGGGAAGTAAAGGCGGCATGGCGTCATACCGACCATATAATCCAAAAATGTGGTGTGGTCGTGGAAGATATGGTCACTAAGACATTATTCTCCATACGTCTAGCAAGGCGAGGGTGGAACATTTACCTTACTTATACTTTAACTTACTTATCATTTGTATTCCCTTACATCGTTGAGTATATAGTTTGAGGTCATTTGCTCTTATGTTCGCCTCTGTTGCTATTATGGTTCCTAGTGTTTCTAACATTCCATCACTCCATCTTTTTCGTGGTCGCCCCTTGGATGTGTGTTCACATAACACTAGTTGAAGGCTCGTTGTGTTGTGTTTTGATCTTTCTGCCTTATCAGGTGGCAAAACCATTTTATCTGTTGTTTCTTTATGCATTCAAAGGCGGCATTCTTCCTAGCTTTTTTCCCCTCAGTTCTTCATTTCTGAGCTTATCTCTCGGGCTGTTCTCTGTCATGCATTTAACACATGTTATGTCTTCATTCAATAGCTTTCTTATTGTACTTCAGTTTAGCGGCTGATATTGGTATACAGCGTCGGGATGTACATTATGTTGTACAATGCCCGTTTTGCCTTTAGTGTTATTTTTCCTTGTTGGATAGCAGTGATGATAATTGTACGATGTTTTGACAAGCTTTCTTGCATGTTGAATCTATTTTTTTTCTGCTCATGAATTATCGTTTACCACTAGACCTCCTCGGTGTCCGGTTAGCGCAATCGATAGGCGGTTGGCTTACCACGGCAACAGCCGGGGTTCGTATCCTGGCGAGGACACCTGGTTTTACTAATTCCCTAAAAATTAGTAGGAGCCGCGATAGCTCAGTGGTTAGTGAACTGGACTACTACGGACAAGGGGTAGGGTTCGATCCCAACCGACGGCTCCGGGTTCACCCAGCCTTAAATGGGTACCGGATTTTTTCTGGGAAAGTAAAAGCAGCACGGGCGTAATACCGACCACATTACCCAAAAATCATGTGCTGAAGGTCTGTAAAATATAGGGTCACTAACACCATATTCCCTATACGCCACTTGGCGTGACGGGGGGTACTTTACTTACTAGACCTCCTCGTGAGCCGCGATAGCTCAGTGGTTAGTGAACTGGACTGCAAAGGACAAGAGGTTGGGTTCGATCCCAACCGACGGCTTCCGGGTTCACCCAGCTTTAAATGGTACCAGATTTTTTTTTCTGGGAAGTAAAGCGGCACGGGCGTAATACCCACCACATTACCCAAAAATCATGTGCTGAAGGTCTGTCAAATTTGTGGTCACTAACACCATATTCTCTATACGCCACTTGGCGTGACGAGGGCTCTTTACTTTTTTTTTTTAAACTAGATCTCCTCGATATATACATTTCTCCAAGCCAGTTAAACCTCTCTCTCTCTCTCTCTCTCTCTCTCTCTCTCTCTCTCTCTCTCTCTTTAATTTTCCGATAGATATGTTTTCACATCTCTTGTTGTTCATATTTCATTGTTATCCATCGCACAATGGCAAATTACAACCGTCAGAGATAAAACTGCAACTTATGAGGAATCAAACAAGCGGTTTGTCAAGAACAAATACATGAACAAGCAGAGTTCAGGACATCAGTGCTACCAGAAAAATGATGCCCTCCACCTGATCAACAGAAAATAAAAAGTAATAATTTTTTTTTCTATCGCCAGATTTTTTTTTTCCCTCAGACGACGTCCCTAGAGACTACGAACTGAATTTTGTGTGTTATTCCATTTCCCCCTGGCTGCCGTGTGTACAGAGATCCCTCGCCGCACAGGCAGATAACTCCGTCTTCGGAGGTACTCATATTTTTTCCGTCGATGAGTAGTTGACGTTTCGAGCCCGGCCTCGCTGCTGAGACCAGCGGTGGTTGCCGCAGAAAGAAATCATTAATAAAAATCCCTACCGGTGATAGCCGGGATTTGAACCCGCAACCTCTCTGTCTCGAGGCCTGCGTCTTGCCACGAGACCAACCAGTGTCCCCCAAGTAACAATTTTAAGGATTCTCAACAGGCCCTAACGGATTGAAGTACCCGCTTTTCAACAACAGTGTAAGGATTGGTACCTCTAATGAATGTGACTGTGGCACAGGCAAGGCAACTGCTGAATATCTGCTATCATCATGTATAACATATGATGAACAGAGAGGGTCGTTGTGATCATGACCAGTCCCATACCGGGCGGGACAAGCTGTGTGATGACATGAGGAGAAATGAAAAAAAAAAATAGATATAGAAAAAAATTGGACAGAAAAAAATAGATATAGAAAAAATTGGACAGAAAAAAATAGATATAGAAAAAATTGGATACAGAAAAAAATTGATGTAGAAAAAAATGGATAAGGAAAAAAATTGATATAGAAAAAATAATAGATATAGAAAAAATAGATAAAGAGGAAAATATATATAGAAGAAAATAGATATAGAAAAAAATAGATATGGTTAAAGCTTCACGTAATAAGTGGACACCACAAATCAGAACGTCGTTTCGGCGCAAAGGCCTTCAACAGGAACATACATACACACACATGCACATATGTATTTACAAGGGAAAAAATAAATAATTTAAAAAATCGAACTAGAAGAGAAATGAAAAGTAAAGGAGAATAAAATGTGACTAAAAAGTACCCTTAAGATGTTATCATGGCTTATAGTGACATGACCAGTCGTGAGCTCACAATGATGTTATCATGGCGTATAGTGACATGACCAGTCGTGAGCTCACAATGATGTTATCATGGCTTATAGTGACATGACCAGTCGTGAGCTCACAATGATGTTATCATGGCGTATAGTGACATGACCAGTCGTGAGCTCACAATGATGTTATTATGGCTTATAGTGACATGACCAGTCGTGGCTCACAATGATGTTATCATGGCGTATAGTGACATGACCAGTCGTGAGCTCACAATGATGTTATCATGGCGTATAGTGACATGACCAGTCGTGGCTCACAATGATGTTATTATGGCGTATAGTGACATGATCAGTCGTGAGCTCACAATAACTTTCTTCCAACTAATTATCATTGACGTTTAATGGTGTTAGGGGTAGTGGAAGAAAGTATTGAAGAAGAAGAGGAAGAACAATAAGAACAAGAAGAAGAAGAGGAAGAACAAGAACAAGAATAACAAGAACAAGAACAAGAATAACAAGAATAAGAAAAACAAGAACAAAGTAGAACAAGAACAAAAACAAAAATAACAAGAACAAGAACAAGAAGAACAAGAATAACAAGAACAAGAAGAAGAACAAGAACAAGTAGAAGAAGAAGAACGAGAACAAGAAGATTAAGAGCAAGAAGAACAAGAACAAGAACAAGAATAAGTAAAGAAGAACAAGAACAAGAACAAAAACAAGAAGAACAAAAACAAGAATAACAAGAACAAGAACAAGTAAAGAAGAAGAAAAAAAACAAGAATAACAAGAACAAGAACAAGAAGAACAAAAACAAGAATAACAAGAACAAGAACAAGAAGAACAAGAACAAGTAGAAGAAGAACGAGAACAAGAAGACAAGAGCAAGAAGAGGAAGGACAAGAACAAGAATAAATGAACAAGAACAAGAGCAAGAACAAGACAAGAAGAACAAGAACAAGAAGTACAAGAAGAATAACAAGTAGCAGAAGAAACAAAAACAAGAAGACCATGAGCAAGAAGAAGAAAAAAAAAAACGTTCACTTTCGTTTACAGAACAATATGTTAAAGATTCTGCAGTGAGAGGACACAGAAAACAATAAAAAATTCTGAAGTGAGGACACAGAAAACAATATGTTAAGAAGTGAGAGACACAGAAAACAATAGTTCTGCAAGAGTGACACAGAAAACAATATGTTAAAGATTCTGAAGTGACAGAAAACAATATGTTAAACTGCAAGAGGACACAGAAAACAATATGTTAAAGATTCTGCAGTGAGAGGACCACAGAAAACAATATGTTAAAGATTCTGCAGTGAGAGGACCACAGAAAACAATAGTTAAAGATTCTGCAGTGATGACCACAGAAAACAATATGTTAAAGATTCTGCAACCACAGAAAACAATATGTTAAAGATTCAGTGAGAGGACACAAGAAAACAATATGAAAAGACAGTGAGAGGAACACAGAAAACAATATGTTAAAGATGCAAGTGACCACAGAAAACAAATTAAAGAGCAAGAGTGACCACAGAAAACAATAGTAAAGATTCTGCAGTGAGTGAGGACACAGAAAACAGTATGTTAAAGATTCTGCAGTGAGAGTGAGACCAAGAAAACAAGAAAGAGCATGAGTGACCAAGAAAACAATATGAAGATTCTGCAGTGAGTGTTAGTGACACAGAAAACAATATGTTAAAGATTCTGCAGTGAGTGTTTGTGAGGACAAGAAAACAGTATGTTAAAGATTCTGCAGTGAGTGTTTGTGAGGACACAGAAAACAATAGTTAAAGATTCTGCAGTGAGTGTTTGTGAGGACCACAGAAAACAATATGTTAAAGATTCTGCAGTGAGTGTTTGTGAGTGACCACAGAAAACAATATGTTAAAGATTCTGCAGTGAGTGTTTGTCAGTGACCACAGAAAACAATATGTTAAAGATTCTGCAGTGAGTGTTTGTGAGGACCACAGAAAACAATATGTTTAAAGATTCTGCAGTGAGTGTTTGTGAGGACCACAGAAAACAATATGTTAAAGATTCTGCAGTGAGTGTTTGTGAGGACCACAGAAAACAATATGTTAAAGATTCTGCAGTGAGTGTTTGTGAGTGACCACAGAAAACAATATGTTAAAGATTCTGCAGTGAGTGTTTGTGAGTGACCACAGAAAACAATATGTTAAAGATTCTGCAGTGAGTGTTTGTGAGGACCACAGAAAACAATATGTTAAAGATTCTGCAGTGAGTGTTTGTGAGGACCACAGAAAACAATATGTTAAAGATTCTGCAGTGAGTGTTTGTGAGGACCACAGAAAACAATATGTTAAAGATTCTGCAGTGAGTGTTTGTGAGTGACCACAGAAAACAATATGTTAAAGATTCTGCAGTGAGTGTTTGTGAGGACCACAGAAAACAGTATGTTAAAGATTCTGCAGTGAGTGTTTGTGAGGACCACAGAAAACAATATGTTAAAGATTCTGCAGTGAGTGTTTGTGAGGACCACAGAAAACAATATGTTAAAGATTCTGCAGTGAGTGTTTGTGAGGACCACAGAAAACAATATGTTAAAGATTCTGCAGTGAGTGTTTGTGAGGACCACAGAAAACAGTATGTTAAAGATTCTGCAGTGAGTGTTTGTGAGGACCACAGAAAACAATATGTTAAAGATTCTGCAGTGAGTGTTTGTGAGGACCACAGAAAACAATATGTTAAAGATTCTGCAGTGAGTGTTTGTGAGGACCACAGAAAACAATATGTTAAAGATTCTGCAGTGAGTGTTTGTGAGGACCACAGAAAACAATATGTTAAAGATTCTGCAGTGAGTGTTTGTGAGGACCACAGAAAACAATATGTTAAAGATTCTGCAGTGAGTGTTTGTGAGGACCACAGAAAACAATATGTTAAAGATTCTGCAGTGAGTGTTTGTGAGGACCACAGAAAACAATATGTTAAAGATTCTGCAGTGAGTGTTTGTGAGGACCACAGAAAACAATATGTTAAAGATTCTGCAGTGAGTGTTTGTGAGGACCACAGAAAACAATATGTTAAAAATTCTGCAGTGAGTGTTTGTGAGGACCACAGAAAACAATATGTTAAAGATTCTGCAGTGAGTGTTTGTGAGGACCACAGAAAACAATATGTTAAAGATTCTGCAGTGAGTGTTTGTGAGGACCACAGAAAACAATATGTTAAAGATTCTGCAGTGAGTGTTTGTGAGGACCACAGAAAACAATATGTTAAAGATTCTGCAGTGAGTGTTTGTGAGGACCACAGAAAACAATATGTTAAAGATTCTGCAGTGTTTGTGAGGACCACAGAATAACAACCTCAAAACGTCCCCTCGCACCCCAGGTTGCAGTCATCACGTGAAGTCCAGGCTTAGTTTCCTTCTAAAATACAATCAAGTAAAGAAATAAAAAACTGACTATCAGAAATCGAATTTACGTCCACTTGATTGGACAAGTTGTGCACTGTGATAACATCAGATTGGAGATGCAACACAAAAATAAAAAGCAGAATAGCTCAGGCCAAAATAGCATTTCAGAAAAAGAAAATTATCTTATGCAACAAATCTATGTCAATAAAAATGAGAAAGAGAGCTCATCAGTGCTATATAGAACCAATTGTGACATATGGAAGCGAATCATGAACAATAGACAAACAAATGAAAAGACGATTAGATGCCACAGAGATGGGATTTCGCAGAAGAATGTTGAAAGTTCCCTGGACAGCTAAAAAGACCAATGAGAAAGGTCTCAAATATGCCAACACAACAAGGGAGCTCTTAAAAAACATCAGAAAGAAGCAATCAACATTTTTGGGCACATCATGAGAAGAGGAAAGTTGGAATAATTGGTTACAACTGGCAAAATAAAAGGAAAGAGAGATCGCGGACGACAAAGAGAGAAAATATTGGATAGCTTGGTGTCATGGCATGGAAAACAGTCAACAACAGAACTCATACGATGCTCTGTAGATAGAAGATTGTGAAAGGACATGATCGTCAAAGCCAACCGGTACGGTACATGATGATGATGATAATTGGATAAGAAAGTGATCCAAATCACGTGACCACCCATTGTTCTCCATGAATATATCAAATACACAAAATTGAGGCAGGTTTTAATATTTATAAAATATTATCAGACTGAATCAGCCAAGAATAAAGCTTGTTTGTGAGTGCTCGCATGTATTTGTACATTACAAAAACTATCTATGTGGCATTACCCCATATGTGAGATCTGCGGGGAGGGGGGGGGGTGGAGTGGGTCTGGGGAAGGACTTATAGGACCGGAGAATAGAATTTGTTTTTCAGTGCTGTCGCCACGAGGTATTCAGGTCTAAGTTGTTATATCATCACCTACGCAGGTAAAAGCGCACCGCAGCAGCAGAGCTGGAAGATGTCAGCTATGATTTACGCCTGAATTGTTGAACTAGAACCATCCACACCCTATTCCACCTCCCCGCAGTGCCTCCAACAGAACAGACTAACCTGTCTAATCTAGCCAAATGATTAGGGATCGAAGAGGGAAGTCAACCGGTACTAAAAAAAAAGGAATGTTGAAGTCGGATGTGTTGGGTTGAAACGAGGACATGAACTTCAACACAACGCAGCTATACCCACTTAATGTCTTTCTAAGGATGAATGAGGAAGACTATCACTTCCTTTAGTTGTATTCGGGTGAACGACAGAAAGAAAAAAGAAGGATACCACCTCCTGTATAAAAAAAAGTAAAAAAAAAACAACTGTTGACCTTAGGAACCGGTGCTCTCCTGGTTAGGAGCTTGACAAGTTATCGATTCGGGTACTATTTTCTTCTCACTATCACCATTATCAAATTGTGAACAGCTAGAACTAAAATCAACCAATTTTAGTCAGAAACTAGCGGCTGTGCTAATATAATGTAATATGTATTAGATATGAATATCAAAAGGGAACCGCGATAGCTCAGTGGTTAGTAAACTGGACTACAAAGGACAAGAGGTAGGGTTCGATCCCTACCGACGGTTTCCCGATCCACCCATCCTTTAATGGGTACCGGATTTTTTTCTGGGAAAGTAAAGCGGGACGGACGTAATACCGACCACATTACCCCAAAAATCATGTGCCAAAGATCTGTAAAGTGTATGGTCTCTAACACCATATTCCCTATACGCCACTTGGCGTGATGGGGGTACTTTATTTTATTTTTTTTTTTTTATGAATATAAAAAAGACTAAAACTATGATCATAAACAAAGAAAATTTTCAAGACCTACAAATAAATATTAAAGTTGAAGGAATACACATGGAGACAGTTCAGAGCTACAACTACCTGGGACATACTATAACCAGTGATGGAAAATGTAAAACTGAAATAAACAAAAGAATAGGTATGGCAAAAAGTAATTTTAATGCCATGAAAAGTATGCTAACATCAAAACAAATAACACCACGGCTAAAACTAAGAATAATAAAATGTTACATCTTCTCAATATTCCAGTATAGTGCAGAACCATGGACATTAGACAATAATACAGAACAAAAGATTGAAGCCTTTGAAATGTGGATTTATAGAAGAATAGGTAGAATTGGATGGAAAGAAAAGAAAACAAACGATGAAGTTTTAAAAACAACTAAAAATGAAAAGAGAACTACTAAACACAATTAGAACGAGACAAATGAAATTTTTGGTACATGTTAAAAGACACAACAGCCAACTAAAAGTAATATTGGAAGGGAAAATACAAGGCAAAAGAGACAGAAGCATACCAAGACTAACATGGTCGAGTAACATCAAAAGACGGACTACTCAGCCTATGACAATCTGCACCATCAAAGCAAGAGACAGAATGGAATAGCGCTCCATGGTAGCCAACCTTCGGCGCGGAGACGGCACTCAAGGAAGGAGCGTCTGTGCCCATCTTTTCAACTGTGTGACAGTTTCCAGTTAAGTTTTATTAAACCACAGTCCTTAAAAGACTTATCTTAACAATTGCATCTCCGTTGTGCTGGCTTACACACAATACCATCACCAACTACGTTGATACGTTACAATGATAGAAGACTCCAGAAGGGGAAATAATAAGAGATGATGATTTAGCGCTTCTTGCAGTTGTCGTTACTGTCATGTCAAAACATCTTTAACAGTTCATGGTGAATTAACGGCCGCAGGTATCGTCATGGTGAATCTTAAACCAGGTAAGAGCTCCTGGATAATCACTTAATAATGCTGTTAACACACCTGACTCTTGTGGGCTCTCTAGTTTGTTTTTTGGTGATATATATATTTGCTCTTATACATTTGTACAAACATGTTTTTACACATTTGTACAAACTTGCTCTTACACATTTGTACAAACTTGCTCTTATACTTTTGTACAAACATGCTCTTACACATTTGTTCAAACATTCTCTTACACATTTGTACACACTTGCTCTTACACATTTGTAAAACTTGCTCTAGGTATGCAGCAGACAATGATGGTGGGGTGGGAGGGGGGATGGAAAAAAATTCAATAATATTTTTCCGGAAGACAGTGGAAACATAGATTAAAAGATTGGGCCAGATCTAGGACATCTGTGAAGTATGGTCCAGACCAACAAGAATTGCATAAACTTTCTAGCTACCTTACCAGACACTACAAAGCGTTAGAGCAGTAATATGATTGATCGCTCCGTGCCCATGAAAACAAAGAAGATATTTACAGACATGTATTGTGATACTTATTGAACATTTTAATAGAAAGTGAAAGTAAAGTACCCCCGTCACGCCAAGAGGCCTATAGGGAATATGGTGTTAGTGACCATAAATTTTACAGATCTTCAGCACATGATGTTTTGGGGTAACGTGGTCGGTATTACTCCAGTGCCACTTTACTTTCCCATTAAAAAAATCCGGTACCCATTAAAAGCTGGGTGAACCCGGAAGCCGTCGGTTGGGATCGAACCCTACCTCTTGTCCTTTGTAGTCCAGTTCACTAACCACTGAGCTATCGCGGCTGAACATTTTAATATGAATAGCGAAAATAGGTATACCTGCGTTTTGGTGTCTATATCTATATTTATATATTAAAAAATATATTTATAGCCAAGACAATATATATATATATATATATATATATATATATATATATATATATATATATATATATATATATACTTGATGGCATAACAACTGACGCATTTAGGACATAACTGACAGACTTCGTCAACCTTCTCCCTGTGTTTCTATATCCAGCCATTCCTTTCGGACTCTGCGGTGCCGACCACCGTCCTTTCGTTGATCTTATTTTCCGATCTAATTCTTTGTTAACTGCTCCTTCTATTTGCTTTCAGTTTTCACTGCAAAATGGTATTTTCCAGGCAATATGATCTACATACACGGTCAATGCAATTAATTTTCTGTTTCCTCATAATAGGATCAGCACTTACTCCGAATTCTTGTTGTATTCTTTTGCTAACTTCTGTTTTTGTGATACGATCTAAGTAGGAGACGCCCAACGTCTTACAATAACATTTAATCTTAACACAATACTTGTTTTATGTAGGTCTGCTGTGAGTGTCCATGTTTCGCAGGCGTATAGACAAATTGATATAACAAGGATGGGCATCAGTCTGATTGTAGAGTCAAGAGTAATGTTATTTTCTTTCTAAATAGATTTTAGCTTTGCTAGGATTGTTATAGTTTGTGATATTCTAGCCGCTATTTCATTTGTTGAGCTTTCATCGCTGACAATTGATCCCAGCTATTTAAATGTGTCATATGTTTCTAGTATTAAAAAAAAAAAAGTAAAGTACCCCCGTCACGCCAAGTGGCGTATAGGGAATATGGTGTTAGTGGTCATACATTTTACAGACCTTCGGCGCATGATTTTGGGGTAATGTGGTCGGTATTACGCTCGTGCCGCTTTACTTTCCCAGAAAAAAATCTGGTAGCCATTAAAGGCTGGGTGAACCCGGAAGCCATCGGTTGGGATTGAACCCTACCTCTTGTCAACTGTTTCTAGTATTTGACAATTTATTTTTATTTTTACAGCAATGCCTCTAGAGTTTATTAGTCATCATATTTTTTGGAGCTTTAATCTGAATGTCATCTACACAACCTGTTTTATCTAATGGGTGTATGAAATCTCTTAGTTCTTGTTTTGTGCAAGCTAAACTGTTCATGCCATCAATAAATCACGGTAGAGTTCAGCCACCAATACTAGCATCACTAAACATACATGCACGCAGATGAACTAACAGTTCGAACGTAGAGGCAAGGTTGTATCTACTGGCAGCCGTGTGTACAGGGGTCCCTCGCTGCACAGGCAGATAACTCCGACTTCGGAGATACTCATTTTTGTTTCGTCCATGAGTAATTGACGTTTCAAGCCGGGCCTCGCTGCTGAGACCATGGGTGGTTGCCACAGAGAGAAATCATAAATAAAATTACCTACAGGTGCAGCCAGGGCTTGAACCCACAACCTCTCTGTCTCGAGGCCGTCATCTTGCCTGGAGACCAACCAGTCCCCCTCTAAAATTTAATATTCCAATTCTGGAACGTTGGAAGCTTGAAATACGAGACTCCACTGTGTATATATTTATATACATCTGAGGGACATTTTATACTTGTCGTCGCTCGCACTTTGTGGTTTGGTACTCTCCTACTTATTTAAAAGAAAGAGACAAGAGTTGGTGGCAAACACGGAGTAGTTCTTTGGAATGACGGAGTCAAGGATTGCATAACAAGATTGGGGCCAGACATGCCCTGAAATGGGAACCAGAGGGTAAGAGAAAAGGAAGCCGATGAAGATAGTAGTGATACATGGAAAAGAGCACTGAAGTGAGATGCAACAGCAGCAGGCATCTGGTTACTGAGGGTTGAGAGACCTACCCAGAGCAGGGACCTTTGGCGAGATGCAGCTCTTGTGTAAGGTCTGATATTTAATGTCAAAGATCTTCGGACATGGAGAGTCTTAAGCTTCTGTTATCTTAGGCTCAAGAGGACAATATGTAAATATATATACAGACACATATACAGACATATATACAGACATATATACAGACAGACATATATATATAATTGGTGCAATGGGTGATATAACCAAATGACATAGATAGATATAAGGTGTAACAAAGCATGCCAAGTTATAGGCCAAGTATCAACACTATTGAAAAACAAAGCAATAACTACGGAAGCAAAAAGGGCAATGTACAAATCAATGTTGGTACCAACCCTGTGCTATCAGTGCCAGAATTGGACGCTGGACTCTAGAACATTAAGAAAGATAACGACCACCGAAATGAAATGTGCCAGAAGAATGACAGCAAACAGCTTAAGGGACAGAGTAAGAAACACTGACCTGAGGAAGAAACTCGAGATTGAAACAGCCTTCGAATACATAAAGAAACAACAGATAAATTGGTTCGGCCACATAATAAGACAAAAGGAACTAACAATAACTCAAAATAACTCAAAGAGCCATAAACAAACGCTACGAAAACGCCAGATTAAGAGGAAGACCGAGAAAGAGATGGATAAAGGGAATACTAGAGTCACTAGGAGGGATAACACCCGTAGAGGCCAACGAAAGAGCAAAAGAATCGCAGATTGTATCTCCCCTCGACGCCAACGGCAACGGAGGAAGGATAGAAGAAGGAAGAAGAAAAAAGAAGAATGGGTGATAGTGAGAATCTTCCTCGCTACTAAGAGAGTATTAAAGAAAGATACGAAAAGTAAAGAATCTATCACTCACTCACACTCTCTAACTCTCTCACTTTCCTTATCGTTAACAAACACTCTCTCACTTTCCTTATCGTTAACAAACACTCTCTCGCTCTCTCACTTTCCTTATCGTTAACAAACACTCTCTCGCTCTCTCACTTTCCTTATCGTTAACAAACACTCTCTCGCTCTCTCACTTTCCTTATCGTTAACAAACACTCTCTCGCTCTCTCACTTTCCTTATCGTTAACAAACACTCTCTCGCTCTCTCACTTTCCTTATCGTTAACAAACACTCTCTCACTCTCTCACTTTCCTTATCGTTAACAAACACTCTCTCACTCTCTCACTTTCCTTATCGTTAACAAACACTCTCTCACTTTCCTTATCGTTAACAAACACTCTCTCACTCTCTCACTCTCTCACTTTCCTTATCGTTAACAAACACTCTCTCACTCTCTCACTTTCCTTATCGTTAACAAACACTCTCTCACTCTCTCACTCTCTCACTTTCCTTATCGTTAACAAACACTCTCTCTCAAACACACACACATTTCACACATCAATCGATCTCTTGTATTGTTTTGAAACATATTCTGCCATTGCCAATGACCTTTTACCTGTCCCATCCCACCTTCCAATACAAACAAGGTAAACACGCTTCCAAAAAATTGCTGAACGATTACCTGGAAATAATATCCGCCCTAAGACTGCATGAACAAAACAGAGGTTATGGAAAGAGATGAATGAACATTTTGAGCGACGTTCTTAGAAAAAAAATTTGAAATACGAATTGATCAGTTAGATAGAGAGAGATAGAACCAAAAGTGCTCGGTATTTGATCGAGTTGTCTCGCATGCAATTCACCGTGTTGGAACTTTGAATGAAATAATCTGAATAGCTTTTCTCCCCACCCCCATTTGAATTGCCAGGTACAAGCCATCCATTAAGTGTAACATGCAGGCTGCATGCTTTATTGGCTATGCAGCGATCATTAATTGTTTGACAAGTGACACGATCTAGCTGTAAAAATACGTAGTTGACTTGCACGGTTCGTCATCGTCGTCATCATGATTATCATAATCGCCAACATCATCATCATCATCGACAATATCATCTTTATCAACATTATCGTTACCATCATCACAGTCAGCATCATCATCATCACTGTCGTGTAGCAAGTATTCCAATTTCAGAATGTTCCTTGTCTAGCTGTCAGGCCTTACATCTTTCGTTGTCCTGTTACATTTCCTGCTTCAGTGAGTTCAGTCCCCAAATGAATTGTACGTGACATCATCCACTTACTTTCATCCATTACCTACTAGGTCGCCTCCTCTACGTTCTGCAAGATCAGGCAGGCTCTCTATTAAGAGTAACATGCAAGGTTGTATGCTCTATTGGCTGTTCAAGTCATCGAAATATTTGCTGTCTGACACGATACGGCTGTAAAAATACGTAGTTGACTTACTAGTTCTTCATCATTATCATCATCATTATCCTTCAACATTATCATCATCCCTCAACATTATAATCATCATCATCATTATCCTTCAACATTATCATCATCCTTCAACATTATAATCATCTTCCATCACCATTATAATCATCATCCATCAACATTACCATTATCATCATCAACATCATCAACATCATCAATATCATCATCCATCAGCATTATCATTATCATCACAATCATCCATCAACATTATCATCACCATTATCCATCAACATTTTCATTATCATCATCCATCAACACCATCAACATCATCATCCATCACATTATCATTATCATCTCCATCCATCAACATTATAATCATCATCCATCAACATGATCATTAGCAGTATCATCATTATCCATCAACATTATCATTATCATTATCATTATCATCATCATCCATCAACATTATCATTATCATTATCGTCATCATCAATCAACATCATTATCATCATCCATCAACATTATCATTATCAACATCCATCAAAATCATCAACATCATCATCCATCAACATTATCATTATCATCATCATTATCATCATCCATCAACATCATCAACATCATCATCCATCAAAATTATCATTATCATCATCATCCATCAATATTATCATTATCATCATCCATCAACATTATCATTATCATCATCCATCAACATCATCAATATCAACATGATCAACATCATCATCCATCAACATTATCATTATCATCATCCATCAACATTATCATTATCATCATCCTTCAACATCATCATCCATCAACATTATCATTATAATCATCCATCAACATCACCACCATCAACATTATCATTATCATCATCATCCATCAACATTATCAACATCATCATCCATCAACATTATCATTATCATCATCCATCAACATTATCAACATCATCATCCATCAACATGATCAACATCATCATCCATCAACATTATCATTATCATCATCCATCAACATTATCATTATCATCATCCATCAACATCATCATCCATCAACATCATCATCCATCAACATTATCATTATAATCATCCATCAACATCACCACCATCAACATTATCATTATCATCATCATCCATCAACATTATCAACAGCATCATCCATCAACATTATCAACACCATCATCCATCAATATTATCATTATCATCATCCATCAGCACATCATCCATCAACATTATCATTATCATCATCCATCAACATCATCATTATCATCATCCATCAACATCATCATCCATCAACATTATCATTATAATCATCCATCAACATCACGATGCAGGAAACACAAATGAACTATCATCAATAGCCAGCAAAATTGGGCTTGAGGTTATCATGAAAAGACTAAAGTCATGAAAATTAATTCCAACAAGTGACAAAATATACATGGAAAACAAACCAGTAGAAGAGATCGATCACTTCATCTATCTTGGAAGTCACATTGATCGAGAAGGGGATACGAGCAAAGAAATTAGAATCAGACTGGCTAAAGCAGCAATGTCTTTCAGAAGCCTTGAAAAGTTGTGGAAATCAAAACTCATTAGCACAAACACAAAACTTAGGCTATTCAAATCAAATGTACTATCAACCCTTACGTATGCGTGTGAAAGCTGGAAAACAACAAGAGATATAGAAACAAAGTTGAACGCATTCGAAAATAAATGTCTAAGGAAAATACTGGTATAGAATGGAACGAATTCAAAACAAACGAGGAAATTAGAGAAATCGCCAATCAACCACTAATATCTTCAGTAATAAAGAAAAGACGATGGTCATACGTTGGACATTGATGAGAAGAGATAATAATCGAATAGCAAAGCAAGCCCTCATATGCGAAACAACAGGTAAAAGAAAAAGAGGAAGACCCAGGGAGACACTGAGAAGAACATTGATGAGAGAGGCAAGAGCAGCAGGAATCGGCTCCCTCAATGAGATAGAACTGCTTGCACAGAACAGAGACAGATGGCGAGATTTGATAAAATATCTTTAAAAGAAAACTGCTAGAACAAAAATCATATAGGAGAAGGTGTATCTTGGTCTACGCCCTATGGGCCGTTACGGCTCGAAAGGACAATAGATAGATAGATCAACATCACCACCCATCAACATTATCATTATCATCATCCATCAACATTATCAACATCGTCACCCATCAACATTATCATTATCATCATCAACATTATCAACATCATCATCCATCAACATGATCAACATCATCATCCATCAACATTATCATTATCCATCAACATTATCATTATCATCATCCATCAACATTATCATTATCATCATCCATCAACATCATCATCCATCAACATTATCATTATAATCATCCATCAACATCACCACCCATCAACATTATCATTATCATCATCATCCATCAACATTATCAACATCATCATCCATCAACATTATCATTATCATCATCCATCAACATCATCATTATCATCATCATCCATCAATATTATCAACAGCATCATCCATCAACATTATCAACACCATCATCCATCAATATTATCATTATCATCATCCATCAAAATCATCATCCATCAACATTATCATTAACATTATCATTATCATAATCCATCAACATCATCATCCATCAACATTATCATTATTATCATCCATCAACATCATCATCCATCAACACTATCAACATCATCATCCATCAACATTATCCTTATCTTTATCATTATCATCATCATCATCATCCATCAACATTATCATCATTATCATCACTCATCAACATTATCAACATTATCATCATTATCATCATCCATCAACATCATCAACAACATCATCCATCAACATTATCATTATCATTATCATCATCATCCGTCAACATTATCAACAACATCATCCGTCATCATCATCATCCATCAACATTATCATTAGCATCATCATCCATCAAAATTATCATCCATCAACATTATCATTAGCGTCATCATCCATCAAAATTATCATCCATTAACATTATCATTATCATCATCATCCATCAACATTATCAACATCATCATCCATCAACATTATCATTATCATCATCATCCATCAACATTATCAACATCATCATCCATCAACATTATCATTATCATCATCATCCATCAACATTATCATCCATCAACATTATCAACATCATCAACCATCAACATTATCATTATCATCCATCAACATTATCATCCATCAACATTATCATTATCATCATCATCCATCAACATTATCATCCATCAACATTATCATTATCATCATCATCCATCAACATTATCAACATCATCATCCATCACCATTACCATGCTTGGGTACCTTGTCCATGTTGAAACGTCTTTATTATATCTCCCAATCCGAATGTATCATTTGTTTACCTGCTGTATCTTTCAGTGAGTTTAGACTGGAAGTGTACATTACATTACTTCATCCATTGTCCACTAGCATGTCTTTTCTTCCTTTTCTAGGAATTATTTCCTCCGTTATTGATGCATCAAAATCGTGACAAATTGCCCGAGGAAAATTCCAGAAACTGTGTTGGTGAAACAGGAATAGAAACTAGCACCTGTTCAAATGTGCAACCAACAGGAGATTCAACAAATGGGGTGCAACAATTAAGAGATGCAACAAATGAGGTGCAACAATTAAAAGATGCAACAAATGGGGTGCAACAAATAAGAGATGCAAAAAAATAAGGTGCAACAATTAAGAGATTCAACAAATGGGGTGCAACAATTAAGAGATGCAAAAAAATAAGGTGCAACAATTAAGAGATGCAACAAATCAGATGCAATAAATAAGAGATGCAACAAATGAGGTGCAATAATTGAGAGAAACAACAAATGAGGTGCAATAATTAAGAGATGCAACAAATGAGGTGCAATAAATAAGAGATGCAACAAATGAGGTGCAACAGTTAAGAGATCCAACAAATGAGGTGCAACAATTAAGAGATGCAACAAATGAGTGCAACAAATAAGAGATGCAACAAATGAGGTGCAACAATTAAGAGATGCAACAAATGAGTGCAACAAATGAGATATAACAGATAAGAGATGCAACAAAATTAGGTGTAACAAATAGGATATGTAACAAATAAGAGATGCAACAAAATGAGGTGTAACAAATAAGGGATGCAACAAATAAGGTGCAACAAATAAGAGACCAACAAATGAGGTACAATAACGGTTAAGAGATGCAACAAATGAGGTTCAACAATTAAAAGGTGCACCAAATAAGAGATGCAAGAAATAAGAGATGCAACAAATAAGAGATGCACCAAATTTGATGCAACAAATAAGAGAAACAACAAATGAGATTCAACAAATAAGGTGCAACAAATAAGAGATGCAACAAATGAGGTGCAGCAAATAAGATAAGCAACAAATGAGGTGCAACAAAGAAGATATGCAATAAATGAGATGTAACTAGCATAAGATGCAACAAATGAGGTGCAACAAATATTAGATGTAACAAATATGAGATGCAACAATTGAATGCAACAAATAAGAGAAGCAACAATGATGTGCAACAAATAAGAGATGCAACAAATCATAAGAAACAGACGACTGAGACTGCACAGTTCTTGTGTTCAGTGAAGACCAATGAACAATCACTAGATCTGTCATGCATTATACTCAAGAATTACGTCGAACTAGAGACAGACTAAGGGCGGAAGACAGCGGAAAGAGACGAGATAATTGGTCTGTGACAAACAAAAAGAAGAAATTATGTCTGAGCCAAAAAGGAAAAAAAAAAAAAAAAGTCAATTATCTTTGTGACAATAGAAAAGAATTTTTAAATATCCATAAAGTATGTGACAAAGGAAAAGAAGAAACAAAATCCAATATGTTTGTTACTATTTTTTGGCCATGTAATGAGAAGAGAACAACTGGAATATATTGTAACAACTGGAAAAAAATTGAGGGACGAAGAGATAGAGGGAAGCAAAGAGAAAAGATACCAGACAGCTTCAGAGAATGGCTTGACAGAAGGTCCACAACAGAAATGATAAATAACTGTCGAGATCGAAAGTTGTGGAGAGACATGATCACCTACGCCAGCAGGCTTGGTACTTGATGATGATGATGATGTTCGTTACACTGGAGAAGAAGAAAAAGGTCCATTATGTATTTGACGATGGAGAACAAAGAAATGAAGTCCATTATGCCTGTGACAAAGGAAAATAAGAAAAAAAAAAGTCCATTAAATCTGTGACAAAGTAAAAGAAGAAATATGACCGTTATACTTGTGACCAGGGAAAAGAAGCAAAAAAACAAAAAAGTGCATTACGTCTGTGGTAAAATAAATGAAAAAGAAAGTCCATCACGGAGTTTGATGAGACCAAATTATATCAGTTGTCTTTGTTCTAATGAGTTCATTGTCCCACCAAAGAGCACACGATACACTCTATCAAGAACAAAACACCTCACAAACATTTAGAAACAGCGCGCCTCAGAAGCTGTCTAATGACAAAGTCTGGTAGATTGATGAATCAATATATAACTACCCAGATACCTTTAACAAGACGCTGGGTTCAGGAGCTTATAGCTCTGTCTGCAAGCCTGCAAAAGCTGGTCTAAACTTGGCCCTGGTTGCGACTGTCTCAGACGGAAGACTGAAAAGATACCAAGATTATTTAATAAATGTAATGCCTTGCACAAAACAGGAAGCTGGTCTTAGACGTTCATCATTAGACTAACAGAATTTAATTTTTTTTTTTTTTTTTTTTGGGGGGGGGGGGGGGGGGGGTTAAATTCATGTAGACTTAATCCAGATTACCCTACTCCCTCTTTCCACACGGTCTGACATTTTTACTTTTATTTATTTTTTGTTTTGTTTTATTTTTTATAATTTTTTTTTCTATGTGATCTTTAACAATTTTAGACAACTAATTTTCGTTTTAATGTTTATATTCTCTCTCTCTCTCGCTCTCTCTCTCTCTTTTTCTCTCACTCTCTCACTCTTTCTCTCACTCTTTCTCTCACTCTCTCTTTTCTCTATTTCTCTCTCTCTTTTCTCTCTTTCTCTCTCTCTTTCTCTCTCTTTCTCCTTTCCTCTCGTTTCCTCTCTTTCTCTTTCTCTCTCTCCCTCTTTCTCTCTTTGTCTTTCTCTCTCTCTTTCTTTCTCTCTCTTTCTCTCTTTCTTTCTCTTTTTCTCTCTCTTTCTCTCTCTCATTTTCTCTCTCTTTCTCTCTCCTTCTTTCTCTTTCTTTCTCTCTCTCTTACTCTCTCTGTTCTGTCTCTCCCTTTCTGCCTCTGTCTCTCTCTCTCTCCTTCTCAATTGAAAGTATCATGACATCAATGTGGTTCTGTTGTTGACTTTTCAACTAAAGATCAACGGGGCTCACTTCGCGGAAAATAGGAAGGGATTTTATAAGAGAAATGGACCCAGTGCCGGACTTAAACGTTGGTGACGCCCTAACCTCGCTAATCGCAGTGAAACGGTAAGGCCCTAAGCTCGCTAAGCTCAATGAAACATTGATGTCCTACATTCAGTAAGCTCAATGAAACTTTAAGGCCCTAAGCTCACTAAGCTCAATTAAACATTAATGCCATAAGCTCACTAAGCTCAATGAAACTTTAAGGCCCTAAGCTCGCTAAGCTCAATGAAACATTGATGCCCTACATTCACTAAGCTCAATGAAACTTTAAGGCCCTAAGCTCACTAAGCTCAATTAAACATTAATGCCATAAGCTCACTAAGCTCAATGAAACTTTAAGGCCCTAAGCTCGCTAATCTCAATGAAACTTTAAGGCCCTAAGCTCACTAAGCTCAATGAAACTTTAAGACCCTAAGCTCACTAAGCTCAATGAAACTGTAAGGCCCTAAGCTTAATGAAACTTTCAGACTCTCAGCTCACTAAGCTCAATGAAACTTTAAGGCCCTAAGCTTAATGAAACTTTCAGACTCTAAGGTGGCTAAGATCAATGAAACTTTGAGCCCCTTAGGTCGCTAAATTCAAAGAAACTTTCAGGCCTCTTGTTAACAAATTATCCCTAGAATCTTAAATAATAATATAGACACATTTTAAAGCCCCCTCGGATTGTGTATGTCCAAACTGTAGTTCATTTAGAATAGATTTCAATCTGGCTCTGAGTGGAACCCTGAGACACATACCAGACTACATAAAAAAAATCCAGCCTGAATACGCGATGACCCAGAATAAGAATAACAGTTTTAGTGTAGTGGCAGAATTCATTTGTGATTATTCCCGGATGGACGATTTGACTCAACTGATACCTTGATGGATATACGACTGATGGGTTAAGATGGCGTCATAGCTATACATGTTTGTCGCTATGCCCCTGTGTATTTCCATTAAAGAGGATAGCAAAGAGACCATGCGTTGATAACAGTTTTCCTGCAAGATACCTGTGATTGTTGTGATTTCTCCGATGATGTTTATGTAATTTCATTGATATGGATTGGATTGTTTCCCCTTCATTGCGGACTCAATGTAAGTTGAACTATACTCGATAAGTTAAACAATAGGATCATGTTTGGAGAGAGCTAAGGCACAATCCACCTGCAGCCTCGTACACAGGGTAGGTGGCTTGATATATTGACATACTTCTAAACATGTCCACTAGTGGAACAGTGGCCAGTCTCTAGATATAGAGGCGTGCTGCAAATATAGAACAACCAGCCGAGTTCCGTAAAACGAAGTCAAGTGTTGATTACAGGGGGTGAGGTGAATTAGTTGCGTGGGGTAGCTAATTCTATAAAATGCCCATATGCTCTATGATGTTTTCAACGGCGAGTCGGAGGCGCCCTAACCTTCTTCCTGGGCAGATGCGACCCGTTAGCATAAGAACGTCAGCGCATCTAGGAGAATGTAAACTCCGATTATAAACTCCCCGCTGTCTAGCGGGTCTACCCGTTCACCGAATAGACTTTGGGAGTAAACCCTAGGAACAATCCGGAGATGGAGTCTTTAAGGCAGTTCATTGTTGATTTCAACATTGCTCTAGCAACTCCTGTGATGCAGTTGACACCTAACTATTCTTGCCCGACTAGACCTTTGCTCGACTGCGCGGAGAGAAGAAACATGTTGCACGAGTAACAACTTATCTCTTTCTGTTGCTGCCGAAACTCGCGTCCTGGAGAGGTTTCTATGGACGCTGAAAAATCTAAAGTCAACTGTGACTGACGGAGGCTACTACTACAATTTGATATTCTACAGTCGGTCCACATATAAAAGCATGAGCTCCTGCAAAACATAACTAAAAAAGTGGCGGAATAGTAGAGCAGAGATCCGTGTACAAAGAGGTCAGGTTCGATCCCGATCGACTTTTTGGTTTATCCAGCTATAAATGAGTACCAGAGATTATTGTGGGATGGAAAGACGGCTTTGGCGTACTGCTGACCAAATCATCCACTAATGTGCGGGTAATGAAAAAATATGGGCACAAACTCTATATTTGCTTAAAGTCGACCCGGGATGTGACGGAGATATTCCTGTCCTACCTTCTTACACAGACCTAGAACCAGTACAAACACAAAAATCACTGCTAAATGATTTGGATGTTAACCCCTTGAGTTTGAAGTACCTCTACAGCATGATATCCTCGTGACTATCTTTATTGGTATCTTTGAATAGCGTTCTGATCCAGCCCTTTATCAGTCTTTACTGTCATTATGTATATTCCATGCTATCGGCATGCGCGATATCACGTATATCAATGCAGAGGAGCTCATAGCAGGGGGTGATGTGGTTGTGGGTAGGTGTCCGCGTAACAGCCAGTTTAAAGATAGAAGGGTTGCCAAATTAACGTAAGAAAAATGTTCATTAAAAAAAAAAAGTGGATGTTTGAAAATGGGGAAGATGTCAAAGATAGGAAGGAAGTTTCAAAAAGAAGATAGGAGATGTCTTTAAAAGAGACAAAGGTGCAGTAAAGAGAGGGAAACAAATGCCAAAAACGCGTCGCGCATGTTAAATTGTTAGACTAATCTGTCTAGTCTGGCCAAGCGAGTAGGGATCGAGAAGGGAAGACAACCCGGTATTCAAAACTATCGTGCTGAAGTCGGATGTGTTGGGCCGAAAGGCGCAAATATCACAATTATACTGCAAACCACAACACAACACAGACACGCCCACTTAACGTCCTTTTAAAGGCGAATGATGAAGAGGTGTACTTACCTTTAGACATGGGGCGAACGCAGGCAAGCAAATGATTAGACTTACGTTAAAATAAATGATCAAGTTCATTCAAAAGGAAAAGGGAATTCTAAATGGCAGGAGAGTTAGTGTTATACAGATATGGTGAACAAGTAGAAATGAAGTGTGTCAGACGCATGGCAGAAAACAGCAAGAGAGATACAAATTTAGAAATGAAGTGTTTCGAAGAAGGCTATGAACGGAACCAGCTATTGAATACATAAAGCGGCAACAGATCAAGTGGTTCGGCGATGTGATAAGGTATAAAGGACTAAATCTAATACAACGAGTTATCAAGAAACGATACGACGACACCAGACCAAGAAAAAAAGTTTATCGGAATACTAGAAACACGGATGATAAACGGAATACTAGATACATGGATGATTAACGGAATACTAGATACACGGGTGATAAACGGAATACCAGATACACGGATGATAAACGGAATACTAGATATACGAATGATAACGGAATACTAGATACACGGATGATAAACGGAATACTAGATATACGAATGATAACGGAATACTAGATACACGGATGATAACGGAATACAAGATATACGGATGATAAACGGAAAACTAGATACACGAATGATAAACGGAATACTAGGTACACGGATGATAAACAGAATACTAGATACACGGATGATAAACAGAATACTAGGTACACGGATGATAAACGGAATACTAGATACACGGATGATAAACGGAATACTAAATACACCCTGCTGAAGTTGGATGTGCTGGGCCGAAAGGCGCAAATATCGCAGTTGTACTGCAAACCACAGCACAACGCAGACACGCCGACTTAGCGTCCTTTTAGGGCGGATGACTAAGAGGGTTACACCTTTAGTCATCGGGAGAAAGCAAGTAAGCAACTAGATACACGTATGATAAACGGAATACTAGATACACGGATGATAAACGGAATACTGGATAGACGGATAATAAACAGAATACTAGATATACGGATAATAAACGGAATACTAGATATACGGATAATAAACAGAATATTAGATACACGGATGATAAACGGAATACTAGATACACGAGCGATAAACGGAATACTATATAGACGAATAATAAACAGAATACTAGAAACACGGATGATAAACGGAATACGAGATACGCGGATGATAAATGAAATACTAGATACAAGGATGATAAACGGAATACTAGATACAACGAAGATAAAACAGTAGGAAAGGTCAATAGAGGGACAAACAAAACGGCGAATAATATCTCCTCTCGACATCGGATGGCAAATGAGGAAGACAGAAAAAAAAAAATGAAAGAAAAGAAAGAAAGATTAGAAAGAAAGAAAGGAAGGGCTCAAAATGAGGACACGATGCTAGGAGTGGGTAGAAAGTTCATACAAAAAGGGAAGGAGTTTGCTCAAATGCAGATAAGGAATTTTGAAAAGGAGGGACTGGTTGGTAAAAACAAAATAGAAAGTGGAAGGCCAAAGCAGTCATCCAGCAATTGAGCGGAGTGCGGTGAGCGACCCATAACTGACTGCGTGTTTCAGTATTGGAGAACAGTGGAATCGACCAAGACTCTGCTCCACCAATTAGTGGTGCTCCTATAAAGAGACTAACCAGTGTTGCCAAGCAAGTAGGGGCCAAAGAGGGAAGGCAACTTGGCACTAACAAATGATGTGCTGTAGTCGGAAGTTGTGGGCCGGAAGGCGTAAATAAATTCAAAACATTACATATCTAGGCCCTCTAAACGTCCTTTTAATGACGTCAGAAATGACGGAAGGAAGGAGGGGGAAAGAAAGAAAGCTAGAAACAAAGAAAGAAACAAATAAAGTTGCTAAATGTAAAGACACGTGTATCAAACATAAATGAACGGAGTGACTAACAAAGCGCTGTTTGTCTATGAAATGAATGTGTGATTAACAAAATGTTGTCACATCTGTAAAACAAAATGTAAGGGAGTCATCACAAGTTAATGAAATGGAAATGTCTAAACTATGACACCCTGGAGTTCAACACGCTCAAACTGACAATTTAAAAAAAAAAATGTTTTTTAAAAGGAATCGTAAAAATCTCTTTTATAATGGACAAAACGTGGACATGGCATTCGTATAAAACACACATTCCGTCTAACGTGTACCCGTCCACGTTATGTTGAATCACAGCTACCACTAACAGGATCAAACTGTTTAATGTGCAAAATAATTAAGACCCTTTTTTGTTCTTCCATTATAATTACTTTAAAGCTCATAGTTATATGCACAGAAATAGCGGGAGATGGCTTAACCTTCTCATGGGATATTGCTCACTTTTGGTTTAAATACTTTTCATTCGTTTTTTTTAAAACCTATAAACTTTACTCAATTACACGCGATTTATCTCTCTTTTTACTCATTTATGTTGACTTGGTGTAGGCAGTTTATTTCATGTTTCTCTAGTATTATTTGAAAACTTCTGCATGTCAGCTCCCTTCTATTTTCATCACCTATTATTTGAAACTCTATTTTTATGCTGTGGTCGATTCAACGTCATTGCTCTCGGCTTATTCGTGGCACTTGTCCACAAAACGTAATCTCTGCAATGTTCTGCCAGCTTTCATCCCGCTGAGATAACTACTCTTATTCTTCTCGTGTTCTTTTTTTCTTTCTTTCTTTTTAGTTGAAGCGCACTTTTGTGTTTAGTTGTCGCTAAATGCTGCTTCTTATTTCGGATGTTCACAAAAGCTGACTTCACATTCGATAACTTTAGTAAACGTTTGCTTCCCATTGGCACTTTAAGATTACATTGTAATTTATTGTTCTCACTTATTTTATTGATCTTTTTTTTAATTTGCTTTGTTTTTTAAAGCTGAATGTCTTAATTTGACTGATGTCTTTGTCGTGCTTTCTCTTTCTGCTCTCCATCTTGTACCCGCTCAGTTGTCGAGGGAGGTACAAAGTCAGGCTCTCAGTCTTTTGACGCCTTCTTCTTCTCTTCTACCTTTCAGCTCCCTGTGGAGCATAGGTCTTCAACAAACACTTTTCAAGTCGTTCTGTTTCTTTCCATTCTTTCAAGATCATTCCATGTCTTCCCCATCATCTTCATCTCTGCTTCTGTCTGTCTTCTCCAAGAATTTCTTGATCTTTCTCTTTGCGTTTTCCACTGGGGATTTCAAAAATGGCCTGTTGTGTACTACTCTCAGTTGACTTCCGGTGTGTGTTTCCTATTCAGCGCCATCATCTTCGCTGTATCTCTTTATCCACTCTTATTTGACTGGTACATTTCCATAAACCTATATTTTAACGACTTCACTCATTGTCAATTGATGTTGTGGTGTTTCTTTGATGTTGTATGTCCATCTTATTCTCGGTATGCCCTTCCTCCTGTCCATTTTCTTTAATATGAATCCTTTGTATGGTAAGCCATAGCACGACATTCTTTCTATATGCTGAAACTAGTTTATTTGTTGTTTCTGTATGTAGCTTAGGACTGGTTCAATGTCTCCTCTTTCTCATATAATATCTTTTCTAGTTCTGTCTTTTCTGGTCACTTCTAATCTTTGTAAAAAAAAAAAAAAGTAAAAAGTAAAGAGCCCCCGTCACGCCAAGTGACGTATAGGGAATATGGTGTTAGTGACCATAAATTTTACAGACCTTCAGCATGTGACTTTCGGGGTAATGTGGTCGGTATTATGTCCATGCCGCTTTACTTTCCCAGAAAAAAATCCGGTACACATTTAAGACCTGGTGAACCCGGAAGCCGTCGATTGCGATCGAACCCTACCTCTTGTGCTGTGTAGTCTAGTTCACTTACCACTGAGCTATCGCGGCTCCTTCTAATCTTTGTACCTTCAGCTTATTTCTTATTCATTTTATGCTTTCTTTGATTGCATAAAGAATTGACTTTTATTATAGAAATATTGTCTATTTCTGTATTGATTTTGTTATTTGTTTGGTGGGAAAGAGAGGTGTGAATGAGTTCTCAGCTGAATAAATCAATCATTGTTTCATTTAGCTAATGTAAATAACAATAAACATAAAATAAATACTTGGAATTTTCTTTCGCTTGCATTTTTATGCCAGCGTGACATTAAGCAGCCAGTGGTTGTTATGAAGACATGCCATCTCTGTAGCCATGAGTGGTACTCGATTGACGATCAGAAGTTCCCAGTTTCCCCTTTTCGGAGATTACCTGTGCACCCTCAGAGTAAGCGACCGAAAGCTGATTAAGACCCCATTACACATATTTTATGGAGCTCCGGCCATAATAAAGTCTATGTCATAAAAGACTGACTAGCGAGTAGAGAACCCAGGTGATCCACGTACTAGTAAGAAGTACTGGAGCTATCAGTAGTGCAGTACTGTACTATTTATCACGAACAAGTTCCAGATTGTCACGTGGTTCATTACAACCCGCCATATCAAAAACAGGCCAAAAGTTCATTAGCTGGAACAACTCATTTCAATGCGTTAAGAAAGAAAGAAAGAAGGAAAGAAAAAAAGAAAGGAAGGAAGAAAAGAAGAAAGAAAGAAATGAAGGAAGGAAGGAAGGAAGGAAAAAAATAAGCAAGGAACGAAAGAAAGAAAGAAGCAAGGAAGGAAAGAAATAAAGAAAGAAATAAGCAAAGAAAGAAGGAAGGAATAAAAGAAAGAAACGCATGTAAAGAAAATAGTTCCTGCATGTAACGTTTTCTGGATCTCGAGTTTTGTGATGGGCGTTAAAGAATCTGTCAGAATTCTGTTCATGGAATCCCTTTCACTGCGATCGGAAACTTCCCATATCTGCTCCACTGTCACAGCTCCATATAAAGAGTGTTGGTAAAATCTGTTGACAAGGTCGACTACCATGCATCCCCAAAATCAGCCAGAATATATTTCTATACACCTGTCAGGCAAAGTCCAGAGGTATTCCAGAGCTTGAGACATCGTTTTTCGCATGCCTGTAGAGACTTCGGTCTAACAATAAGTTTGCAGAAAACTAACATACTCGGTCAGAACTTCGAAGCAGCACCTGTCATCTTTATCGACATATACAAACATGATGTCGTGCAGCAGTAGTATAGCTAAGTGGGGTCCTTCATCAACAAAAATCTATCTTTAAATACAGAAATTGAGATCCACATTGATAAAGCTGCTACAACCTTCGCCCGTCTTTCTAAGGCGTGTTTGGCAAAGCAGCAAACTGACAACAAAAGGCATTTTTAATACCTGCATCATTAGTATCCGTCTCTATGGAAGATAAACATGGACAACTTATGCAAAGCAGCAAACTGACAACAAAAGGCATTTGCAATACCTGCATCATTAGTATTCGTCTCTATGGCAGATAAACATGGACAACTTATGCAAAGCAGCAAACTGACAACAAAAGCAAGGCATTTACAATACCTGCATCATTAGTATCCGTCTCTATGACAGATAAACATGGACAACTTATGCAAAGCAGGACAGAAGACTAAATGCATACTATAGGCGATGTATGCGAGGTGTTTTTGGTATCACCTGGAAGGGCAAGGTGACAAAAGTGGAGGTCCTCACTCACACAGGCCTCCCGAACATCTACACGCTGCTCAGACAAGGTAGGTTACGCTGCCTTGACCACTTACACCAAATGAAAGATGGCCGCATGCCAAAATATATACTTCATGGACAACTAGGATGGCATAAGAACTAGGGGACGCCAAAAATGCCGATTTATCGATGTGTGTAAAGGTGACACGAAGACTGAATATAAACACTGCAGCCTGAGAAGAGAAGCTGCACACCGCCATTTTTGGAAACACACTCTAAAGCTCCAACTCAAACAAGAATCAGACAGATTCATAGAAAAATAGAATACACACCGAAAGTTAAGAAAAAAAAAACATGTCTAGGAGCGCTGCAAAATCCATAGTCAACTATAACTATGACTGACGGAGGCTACTACATATATGTTGTTATAAGACTGATATATATATGACATTTTTACAAGGAACCACTCATTGTACACAAATAGTAAAGCAGATTTGTGTTATATGTTATAACCTGGACCACTACGATCTCAGCCTTCTGCCACTTGCAAAGCTACAATATCAGGTACTCACCGCTCTTCCTGAACCATGACAGAGAGGGTTGCACCTATCTGTTCGATCTGCCCAGGTGTAACTGACATTAAAAACACGGTAATTCATCACATTGTTATATATTTTTTTCTGAACATCGCCGTGACGCCCATCTTGTGACACGTGATTGATTAATTGGGTCATGCACCGCTGGAGCCTTATCGAGTGTGTCTGTTTCCGAGTGTCAGAGAAAATTCTGTCTAGTTCCAGCCGTGCTGACAAGGATGCCTAGATGTTGAGAGAAGAACTATGGGGTGAGGAGGAGGTGGTTGGTGGAACAAGTTTGCATTTGTTAAGAGCCCCCGCAGTGCTCTCCTTTGAATTCCTGCCCATATAGTCATGTTGCTTTTACGTAATTGGTTTGGTTCCGAGACTATGGCTTCCCTGGACGGTGGTTAGAGCAGAACATTAACCTGTATGCAGGTGTTTTACTTCTTCCATTCTTCATTTATTCTGTTCTGCTTTTTGCCGGAAGGCGTCGCAGTCTTAATTCAATGTTGTGTTTTCTATCAAGGGCACTTTCTGTGGCTTGGTAAAAAAAAAAAGTAAAGCCACCCCCCCCGCCCCCCCGTCACGCCAAGTGGCATATAGGAATATGGTGTTAGTGACCATAAATTTTACAGACCCTCAGCACATGATTTTTTGGGGTAATGTGGTCGGTATTACGCCCGTGCCGCTTAACTTTCCCAGAAAAAAATCCGGTACCCATTATAGACTGGGTGAACCGGAAACCGTCGGTTGGGATCGAACCCTACCTCTTTTCCTTTGTAGTCCAGTTCACTAACCACTGAGCTATCGCGGCTCCCTCTGTTGCTTGGTACATAGTATTGTTTTATCATGTCGTAAATTCCCTCAATCCATCTTCTTCCTGGTCTGCCTCTATATCTTGGCTGTTCCATTTTGTTGTTTGAAGCTCTTGACGCTGGTGCCGACGGGTGGCTGTTTTACTGTTCAGGACAATCCAGCACATTTAATGTTTTCTCTCTTTTTTTTCGCGTCACTATCATTATTGTGTTTTTTCCCTCATATTTACGTCCTTCGCTTTCATCCTTCTCATGTAACTCTACTTTGACAGTTCTCGTTGCCTCTATTTTGTTCAAACTTCTCGTTATTTCATATTTTCACTCAACGTTGTTTATTGTTTGTTTTAGACATTATTACGTGTCTTCTTGTGTGATTTTATACTTTTCCTTCACACCTCCATTGTTCATTCTGACAATGTATTATTGATGTTCTCATTTCCTACTTAACGCTCCTGTCATAATTTTCTTTTATTATCTGTTATTTTTTTCTTTCCTTCTTTGTGTTTTCTTCTTTATTTCTACTAGTGCATGCACGTCTTTCTTAACGTAATAAATGTTACTTTTTCTTTTCACAGGTCGCCGTTTCTTCTTCTCATTCTACTTCTTCTCCTACTTCTTCTTCTGCTTCTACTTCTCCTTCTTCTTCTTCTTCTTCTCCTACTTCTTCTTCTTCTTCTACTTCTCCTTCTTCTTCTCTTCTCCTTCTTCTTCTGCTTCTTCTTCTTCCCTTAAGTCTCTATGGAGCATATGTCTTCAACAAACACTTTCCAAGCCGTTCTGTTCCTTGCCATTCTTTTAAAATCTTTCCATGTCTTTCTTACCATCTTCATCTCTGCTTCTATCTGTCTTCTCCAAAATATCTTGATCCTCCTCTTTGTCTCTTCCACTGGGGATTCCAAAAAAGGGCATGTTGTGTAATACTCTCAGTAGGCTTCCTCACTGTGTGTCCAATCCAGCGCCATCGTCTTCGTTGTATCTCTTTATCCACTGTTATTTGACTGGTACTTTTCCATATAGAGTTATTGAATTATTTGCGGGTCATCATCATTGCACTCTGAACATGTCCATAGGTGCTCAGATCCCCTCCTCAGCAAGTCTAGCGACTGACGACTCCAGTTCTATGTTGGTTAATAAGTCTTCTTACACGGCCACTAAGTTTCTCATTTCTGGCTGTGCCCATCTTAACTCCCATTTCCATCATCCGAAGAAGTGACGTGGATCTGAAGTGACTTTTCCATATTCCTACGTTAGTGACTTTGTCCTGCCATTTCCATCCTTTTATTCTGCACAAGGATTCATAAATGACGGTCTATATATTCATAATTGTCATTTTGGTTGTTTTCCATGTTTCACTGCCATATAATATGACTAACTTAACATATGAACATTTTTATTTTTGAATTTAACCTAATTTCATTGATTTCCATATGTTTGTTAGCGCAAGGAAGGCTCCTCTTGATTTTTGTATGCTTATTTTGCTAACTTCGTCTGATACTCCCTCTTTATCTATATTACTGCGAAAATACGTAGGGAGGTCAAAAAGTAATGCACACCAATTTTTTTCTCGGCTAATAATAAAGATAGGAATATGAAATTTTGCACACTTGGAATATGGCATGTTCCAATTATGTGCACCAAATTGCACAGCATTCTGCAAAATATTACGCAATTTATGAACCGTTAAAATGGAGCTTGTCAACAATGTCCGTTACAAACAGCGAATTGTCATAGAATTTCTGGTTGCGGAAAAAGAAACTGTGGCAAACATTCATAAACGACTGTGTGCAGTGTACAAATGTTTTGCAGTCGATAGGAGCACAGTTAGTCGCTGGGTTCAGAGAATTAAAGCTGCAGAAAGTGTACGAGTGGAGCTGCATGATTTACCGCGTTCTGGACGTGTTGCCTCGGCTACCAGCACAGACATGTTAAACCGGGCTGATGCCATTATTCGTAAGGATAGGCGTATCACTAGTCAGCAATTGGCATTGCAGCTTACAGTCAGCAAGGGAAGTGCAATCGCAATTTTTAAAACTCTCGGATATTCAAAGATTTGCGCTCGTTGGGTTCCTCGGTGCCTAACAAATGATCACAGAGTTCAAAGGAAAACATTCTGTTCTGAATTGTTGGAGCGTTTCGGTGTTGAAGGAGAAATGTTTTTGTCAAAAATTGTTACCGGTGACGAAACGTGGGCACATCATTATGAGCCTGAAACAAAAATGCAGTCAATGGAATGGCATCATCCGCAGTCACCAAAAAGAAAAAAATTCAAAACATCTCCATCAGCCGGAAAGGTGATGATCACTGTCTTCTGGGACATTGATGGTGTGATTCTTGTTGATGTAATGACAAGAGGTGAGACAATCAACTCGACAGCTTACATCAATACACTGACAAAACTTAAAAATCGGTTCCACAGAGTTCGGCCTAATAAGCCATCTGCAGATTTGTTGCTTCAACATGACAATGCACGCCCTCACACAAGTCTGGTAACACGGGAAGCAATCAACAAATTTGGTTGGACTGTACTGCCCCATCCTCCTTACAGCCCTGATCTGGCTCCCTCAGATTTCCATCTGTTTGGACCACTCCAAAGGAAAATTCCTGCGTGGGAAACACTTTGACAATGATGAGGATGTGATCCGTGCAGTTAAAAAATGACTACGCGAGCAGGACAAAACTTGGTACAAACGAGGCATTCATGACCTAGTTTCGCGTTGGCGTAAGGCAATACGCTTGGACGGAGATTATGTTGAAAAATAGGTAGTGTAAAGGGGATGTTCAGCTACAATCTGTGAAAATTTCACACATTTTGCCCGAATAGTTTCCGAGAAAAAAATGGGTGTGCATTACTTTTTGACCTCCCTTCAGTATATGTAAGATTGTACGTCTAGTAGAGGTATTTCTCCTATTATTATTTAGTTATTGCCAACTGCATTAATTCTCATCATTTTGGACTTATCTCTATTTATTTTCAATCCCAGCTGTTGTGATATCTCATCAAATGATCATCTAATATTGCATCTGTTGATGATTATGTGGCAGAAGAGCTATATCTTCAGCAAAGTCATTTTTCTAAGTGACCACTTGATTCCAATTCTGTTGTTCTGCGTTATTTTCATAATCCAATCTATGACCCGAGGAAGAGAAGTGAAAATAGAAGGCATCCCTGTCATACTCCTATTCTTATTTCAAATGATTCTGTAAACTACCCTTCATGCACACCACTGCATTTTCTAACTTCATACATTGTTAACGTTAAGATAAAAGATAAAGAAATAAAACAAGTAGAGGAATTCACGTATTTGGGCACAATGTTTACAGAAGATGGAAAACTAGACAGAGAAATTGACATGAGAATACAAAAAGCAAATGCTGTCACATACCAGCTTTCACCATTGTTAAGACATCCAAACATTTCTATAGCAGCTAAACAACAAATGATGAATAACATTTTCATACCAACTTTGTGCTATGAAAGTCAAACATGGACCCTTCCTAAATCACATTTAAGGAAGATCAATACATGGGAGATGCGATGCTTGAGAAAAGTAACAAACAACACAAGAAGAGATAGAATACCAAATGAAACCATAAGATAAATGGTAGGAATAAAACCCTGCCAAGAATATACAGAGGAACAACAACTTAAATGGTTGGGCCACCTGGTCAGAATGAATCCTCACCAATCACCATCAAGGGCGTTCTTCTCGAGAATGCATGGAAAAACACCAAGAGGAAGAGCTAGAAGAAGATGGATAGATTCAGTGACAGAGACATGTAACAACAAAGGAAAAATCACTAATTCAGACAGTTCGAGCAGCTCAAGAACGACAAATGATATAAAACCACGACACCTTTTTGGTAGCAGTGAAGAGAGAAAAGAAAAAGACACATTGTTTTTATCAGGTTAATAAACTTTATGCGGATTCCGTAATGGCTCCAGCAACTTCCAAAGCATTCCTCTGTCTCTGAACTGACTTTTCATAATCTATGATTGCGATATAAAGTGGGGACCATAGTTCCACAAGTTTTGTTCAATTATTATACGCAAGGTAATTATTTGATTAGTGCATAAACTGTTTTCCCGCTTGTCTTCATTTGTATATCACATATTTTCATGTCTCTCTAACTAGTGTTTGTCACTGACTTTGAGCAACCAGACCACACGACTCAAGTTTTAACTGTGCTGGTTATTCAAAATGCTCCATCAATATGGACATCAAATAAGTTTTGTTTTCAATCATTTCTTTGTACTGCCAAATCAATTCTTTCCTTAATCCTGACACAGTCTCTCTCTCTCTTTCTCGCTCTCTCTCTCTCTCTCTCTTTCTCACTCACTCACTCTCTAACTCTTTCTCACTCACTCACCTCACCCATTCATTCACTCAATCACTCACTCACACGCTCACTCTCTCTCACTCACTCCCTCTCACTCACTCACACTTTCTCTCTTTTACTCACTCTCACTCTCTCTCACTCACTCTCTCTCTCTCTCACTCACTCACTCACTCTCACTCTCTCTCTCTCTTTCACTCACTCTCTCTTTCTTTTTCTCTCTCTCTCTCCCTCTCTCACAAAACAATTATTTTATAACTAATTATCAGTTACTAACCCTCCTTCTCACAACAGTAAAATCTATGCCTCGGATAACCAACAATAAAAAAAGCAATAAAGGCAAACAAAACGATTTAAAAATTAAAACGAACTGGTTTATAAACATCCTTCTACGGAGAAAATTAAATACTTTGGCCACATCAAAAGACACAACGAGCTGAAAAGAACAATAATGGAAGGCGTGGTTCCTGGGCGATGCAACATGGGCATACCAAAAAGAAGGTGATTTTACGACAACAAAGAGACAAAGAACATGATAACAGAAGTAGGAGGTCTGAATAGAGCCATGTTCTTTCAGAGGGGTTATGGTGAATGCAACGTTCTGTGGGAGATCTGGCTAGAGAGAGAGATTCTTTCAGAGGGGTTATGGTGAATGCAACGTTCTGTGGGAGATCTAGATAGAGACAGAGATTCTTTCAGAGGGGTTATGGTGAATGCAACGTTCTGTGGGAGATCTGGATAGAGACAGAGATTCTTTCAGAGGGGTTATGGTGAATGCAACGTTCTGTGGGAGATCTGGATAGAGACAGAGATTCTTTCAGAGGGGTTATGGTGAATGCAACGTTCTGTGGGAGATCTGGATAGAGACAGAGATTCTTTCAGAGGGGTTATGGTGAATGCAACGTTCTGTGGGAGATCTGGCTAGAGACAGAGATTCTTTCAGAGGGGTTATGGTGAATGCAACGTTCTGTGGGAGATCTGGATAGAGACAGAGATTCTTTCAGAGGGACTGTGGTGAATGCAACGTTCTGTGGGAGATCTGGCTAGAGACAGAGATTCTTTCAGAGGGGCTGTGGTGAATGCAACGTTCTGTGGGAGATCTGGCTAGAGACAGAGATTCTTTCAGAGGGGCTGTGGTGAATGCAACGTTCTGTGGGAGATCTGGCTAGAGACAGAGATTCTTTCAGAGGGACTGTGGTGAATGCAACGTTCTGTGGGAGATCTGGCTAGAGACAGAGATTCTTTCAGAGGGGTTATGGTGAATGCAACGTTCTGTGGGATATCTGGCTAGAGACAGAGATTCTTTCAGACGGGCTGTGGTGAATGCAACGTTCTGTGGGAGATCTGGCTAGAGACAGAGATTCTTTCAGAGGGGTTATGGTGAATTGAATACCACCCATTGTTCTGTGGGAGATCTGGCTAGAGACAGAGATTCTTTCAGAGGGGCTGTGGTGAATGCAACGTTCTGTGGGAGATCTGGCTAGAGACAGAGATTCTTTCAGACGGGCTGTGGTGAATGCAACGTTCTATGGGAGATCTGGCTAGAGACAGAGATTCTTTCAGACGGGGTGTGGTGAATGCAACGTTCTGTGAACGATCTGGTTAGAGACCAAGATTCTTTCAGAGGGTCTGTGTAGTGAATGCAACGTTTTGTGGGAGATCTGGCTAGAGACAGAGATTCTTTCAGACGGGCTGTGGTGAATGCAGCGTTTTGTGGGAGATCTGGCTAGAGAAAAAGTACAATGCTCTGTGGGAGATCTAACTGGAGACAGATACAATGTTCTGTGGGAGATCTGACTGGAGACAGAAACAATCTTCTCATTTTGATTCACTTTTTTCAATAAATCATCATTTTTTAACTTGTTTCCATTTTCATTCCGTTTTTTCTATAATTGACTTTACATTATTACACCATTCTCATCATTGATTTATTTCAATAGACGCACTGTCTTCGTTATTCAACACAAATTGTGTCAATGTTTCTCACGTACGCACGAACATAACAGACATAAAAAAAATGTAAACACATGACATGTGGTGGTTAAATTATTTGACTGTTGTAATGTGTGTTTTTTGTGTGATATGTTTATTCAATATTAAAACTTGGTTATGACGTTTGTTGTAGGTCTCACGGTTTCCATGGCAACTCGAGTACCGCAAGTCTACTTTGTCCTGACAGTGAGCTCCCTTGTGGGTAAGTAGTCCCTTGAGTGTCTGCAGCACTTAAGTGTCGCTTTAATGTAGTTGTCTGTATCTTCTCTAACTTGTCAGTAGTCAAGTTTGATGGCTATAGTCGTGGAGTCAACATGACTTTATACAATAATTTTCCTTTCACGATCATCGTCATTAACATCATCATCGTCGTCGTCATCATCATTATCAACAGTTATTGGGAGTGAGAGGTTACTGTTTGCTGTTGGGCAGTAAGCTTCCAGGTTCAAATCCAGTTAAGGTGAATATAAACCCACATTACCCTTCTGTCTTTGAAAAAATATGGGCACTTATACCATGTTCATTGTTAGATATTGGCACTTATACCATGTTTATTGCTAGATATTGGCACTTATACCATGTTCATTGCTAGATATGGGCACTTACACCATGTTCATTGCTAGATATGGGCAGTTATACCATGTCCATTGCTAGATATGGACACTTACACCATGTTCATTGCTAGATATGGGCAGTTATACCATGTTCATTGCTAGATATGGGCACTTACACCATGTTCATTGCTAGATATGGGCAGTTATACCATGTTCATTGCTAGATATGGGCACTTACGCCATGTTCATTGCTAGATATGGGCAGTTATACCATGTCCATTGCTAGATATGGGCATTGCTAGATATGGGCACTTATACCATGTTCATTGCTAGATATGGGCACTTATACCATGTTCATTGCTAGATATGGGCACTTATACCATGTTCATTGCTAGATATGGGCACTTACACCATGTTCATTGCTAGATATGGGCACTTACACCATGTTCATTGCTAGATATGGGCACTTACACCATGTTCATTGCTAGATATGGGCACTTATTACCATGTTCATTGCTAGATATGGGCACTTATACCATGTTCATTGCTAGATATGGGCACTTATACCATGTTCATTGCTAGATATGGGCACTTATACCATGTTCATTGCTAGATATGGGCACTTACACCATGTTCATTGCTAGATATGGGTTCATTGCTGATATGGGCACCACCATTTTCATTGCTAGATATGGGCACTTACACCATGTTCATTGCTAGATATGGGCACTTACATGTTCATTGCCACCATGTTCATTGCTAGATATGGGAAGTTATACCATGTTCATTGCTAGATAAGGGCACTTATACCATGTTCATTGCGAGATAAGGGCATTTATACCATGTTCGTGTCCGGTTAGCGCAATCGATAGGCGGTTGGCTTACCACGGCAACAGCCGGGGTTCGTACCCTGGCGAGGACACCTGGGTTTTACTAATTCCCTAAAAATTAGTACCTCTGAAGTCGGAGTAAATCTGCCTGCATGGCGAGGGGCATCCTGTAATGGGATAAAACAGACTTTACACTCAAAATTCAGTCCCACAAAATTGAGTGGGTGGGACTTCGTCAGAGGTGAAAGCTGACGAAAGCGAACGAACGAACGATACCATGTTCATTGCTAGATATGGGCATTTATACCATGTTCATTGCTAGATATGGGAAGTTATACCATGTTCATTGCTAGATAAGGGCACTTATACCATGTTCATTGCGAGATATGGGCATTTATACCATGTTCATTGCTAGATATGGGCATTTATACCATGTTCATTGCTAGATATGGGCACTTACACCATTTTCATTTCAAGTGAAAGACACTTACACGATATTTTTTGCAAGATATGGGCACTTACGCCATATGTTTTGCAAGATATGGGCACTTACGCCATATGTTTTGCAAGATATGGGCACTTACGCCACATGTTTTGCAAGATATGGAAATTTGCTCAATATTTTTTTTACAAGATATGGGTATCTACACCATATCTTTTTGCAAGATATGGACACTTACACAATATCTTACACGATATGAGCAATTACACCATAGTTTTGCAAGATATGGGCACTTACACAATATCTTACACGATATGAGCAGTTACACCATAGTTTTGCAAGATATGGGCACTTACGTCGTATTCATTGCAAGAAGATATGGGCACTTACACCGTATTCATCAACGGATACTTGCTCAGAATAAAAGGATGGAGAAGGCTGGACAAAATTACTAACTTAGAATTATGGAAAAGAACCAATCCTATACAAGCGGGAAAAGTGATGCGACAAAGACACAAGCGCTGGATAGGACACACACTGAGGAAGTCACCTGAGAGTATTAAAGAACAAGACCTATTTTTTTAAAAATCCCCAGGGAAAGAGACCAAGGGAAGGCCAAAATACACTATGAGGACAGGTGCAAATAGAGATGAAGAGAAAGGGAAAAACATGTAAAGATCTTTAGAGAATGGCAAGAAACAGAACAGCTTGGAAAATGTTTGTGGAAGACCTATGCTCTACAGGGAATTTAAAGGAAGAAGAAGGCGGCACTATATCCATTGTAAGAAATGGGTACTTACATCATTTTCGCTTTAGATATGGGCATTTACATCATTTCGTTTTAAATATGGGCACTTACATTATATTTATTATAAGATATGGGCATTCACACCATATTTATTATAAGATATGAGCACTTATACTATATATATTGCCAGATGTAATTTCTTACACCATATATATATTTCCAGATGTAAGTTCTTACACTATGTTCATTGTAAGATGTAGGCAGCATCACATTTACATTGTAATATAAGGTAACTGATGTAGTGGTTTGGATGGAAGCCTTACTTACTTTACAGGCATAGGCGATCATGTTACTGGAAAATAATCATTTCTCTGGTTTTCCTCGCCAACTCTAGTGTCAGGCTGAGTTAAGTTCTACAGTAATTTTACCATGCAGTTTTCTTCTGTCTCCTCTCTCTCTCTCTCTCTCTCTCTCTCTCTCTCTCTCTCTCTCTCTTTCTCTCTATCTCCTTTTACTTATCAATTTTTTAAAGTATTTTCAAACATATTCTCACTACTGCCCGGTAATGTAGGCTGATCCTTCGAAAAACATTTCAAACACTCTCTTTACGCACCGGCTTCTTTCAGACCATTAGGTTTCTTCTTGTATATAAATCTCTGTTACCGTAAACGTTCTTCTATGCACACACATCACATTTCTGATCGCCAAATCATCTTTTAAATTGTTCATTAATTGTGCATAACACACTTTCATTTTATCAGAAAAGAATCTCTGTTATACTGAAGAACTATTTTTTCTCCTTTCTTCTGTTGAAAGACTTACAGCAAAAAACACTTTCCACTTCTCGAAATGCCGACTTTTATTCCACTTGGATGCATCGCTTATAAATCATCTTTGTTTTATGCTTCAGTTCGTCTATCTATTAAATTATGTATGATTACCATGAATCTTTTAGACCTCACATAAAAGATCTTAATCTGTATCTGGCTACAGTATTGTATCACACCGTATATACAAAGATCATATTGATATCTCTACATCAGTGCACGTCCTGGTTCAGGGAAGGACATCTCAATATTTATGTGATGTCGAGAATTTATTTGATAAGCTTTAACAATTAATTGTATCGCTCTGTCTTTACACGTTTTATATCACCACTGATATGATAAATATTGAAGCTTACACATTATCACTGGTCTAGCCTTTTATCTCTAGAACAGTATTTATTGAACTATAATCAAATGTTTTACAACAACAAAGACATTTTGTTCATTTATAATACTATGTATATAGCAGTCGGCGTCACAACGAAATGTTTCATAAAAGATGTAAATAGTTCAGCTGCTCCATTCCATTTTATGTTTATTTTATCAACATCATCATCAAGTACCGGGCCTACTGGCGTAGGTGATCATGTCTCTCCACAACCATCGATCTCGGCAGCTATTTATCACTTCTGTTGTTGACCTTCTGCCAAGCCATTCTCTTAAGCTATCTGTTATCTTTTCTCTTTGCTTCCCTCTATCTCTTCGTCCCTCAATTTTTCCAGTTGTTACAATATGTTCAAGTTGTTCTCTTCTTATTACATGATTATACAAAGAAGTTACGACGGTGGTTTTCTGTTGCCTTCCGTCGGTTTGCTTACGGTTGGCTCCGCTAGCCTCTGACTAAAAAATCTCACCCACAAGGCAGTGGGGTTGTTTTATTTCAGGGTATCCTCCCTTAGCCTTTTACTCTCCCGAGCTTACCTGCAAGGCAGCAGGGCAACCACAGGTTGTACATTTTACTCCATACAGTAGCAGGTAAAATTACCCGACCTGACAATTTTATATATGCTGCTATTCTCGCGGCTCCGCATAGTTAGATCTGTGTTATGTTTTCTGGCATGAAATTGTGTCTTTTATATGTATAGTTTGTTTGTTATACCCAAAGAAGGGTTTTACCGAGACGTTGTAGGTTGTCTTATCTTTGTATTAATTTAACTGCTTCATACTATTTTATTGTTATTTTATATTTTCTCTGCAACTATACTCACAGCCCCGCATAGTATTTAATATTTTTTTGTATTTGATATGTGTTTACACGAAATGATGTTTAGCTATGGTCAAGATTATCAACAATGATAGAACTTAGAGGCACCACGGAGAGGTAGATCAGGGTCTGAATGGTTCTAGTTCACCGATCCTGGCACAAGCCATCAGCAATGGGTCGCTGTCAACTTCCAGCTCTGCTGCTGCGAGGCGCGCCTTCGCGTCCACTCTAAAGTTTTTGATTCGTAAAGAGATCTCAATACTCGCGTACCGTAATGAGGCGTGTCTCTAACAGCCTTCTCGGGACTTAAGGTGATTGCCTCAGCCTCTATATTTGAGGCTTATGCTGGTTAATAGTGAATGTATGAAGAAGGGTGTTTTAGGAAGAGGGTGTTTTTTGTTTTGTTTGAGGTGAGAATGTTTTGGAGAAGAGATAGATGGTGAGAGTGATCAATACTCACAGTGTCTCTGAGAGAATGAATGAAAAGAGTGAGAGAAACTGAGATTGTTAAGATGTTATATAACAGAAAATACTTAACTTCGTATTGCAGATGTACAACAGAGATGAGGTGAAATTTGGACCAGACAAGGGCGGAGCTCCAAAGAATGAGAAAGATATGCAATCCTTTTTTCTCGATGGAAATAAGAAAAAGAGTTTTGCCAAGCCAGTATTAACATATGGATGTGAATCGTGGACACCAGGAGAATAGTCAAACGAATCGTTATGGCCACATAAATGTGGTTTTACAGAAGAATGTTAAGAATACCATAGACAGAAGAAAAGAGAAATGAAGATGTTTTACAATAGATGGCAGCAAAAAAGGAAGTAGTTAATTTCCAACATCGGAAAGAAAACGAGAATCGCTTTTTTGGTCATATATAGAGAAAGGAGCAACTGGAATATATTGTGACAATTGGAAAAGTTGAGGGAACAAGAGATAGAAAGAAAGACAGAGAGAAAGTGTTCAAATGAATTTAAGATAACAGTTTGGTCATCATCATCAGGTCCCATGTATTTTGCAGGACGAAGCATTCGTCACAGTCCGCCTGAACGAATCTCTGTCTCTAGCCAAGTCTCCCACAAAACGTTGCATTCACCAAAGTCCGTCTGAAAGTATCTGTTCTAGCCAGATCTCCCACAAAACGTTGCATTCACCAAAGCCCGTCTGAAAGTATCTGTTCTAGCCAGATCTCCCACAAAACGTTGCATTCACCAAAGCCCGTCTGAAAGTATCTGTTCTAGCCAGATCTCCCACAAAACGTTGCATTCACCAAAGCCGTCTGAAAGTATCTGTTCTAGCCAGATCTCCCACAAAACGTTGCATTCACCAAAGCCCGTCTGAAAGTATCTGTTCTAGCCAGATCTCCCACAAAACGTTGCATTCACCAAAGCCCGTCTGAAAGTATCTGTTCTAGCCAGATCTCCCACAAAACGTTGCATTCACCAAAGCCCGTCTGAAAGTATCTGTTCTAGCCAGATCTCCCACAAAACATTGCATTCACCAAAGCCCGTCTGAAAGCATCTATTCTAGCCACATCTCCCACAAAACGTTGCATTCACCACAGGCCGTCTGAAAGAATATTTTGTCTATTGCCAGATCTCCCACTTCTTCTGTTGTTATGTTCAAGGTCTCCTTTTTGCCTCGAAAAAAACTTTTTTTGGTCTGCCCCTGATACGTCGAGCAGGAACCATGCCTTCCATTGATGTTCTTTCCAGGGTGCTGTCTTTAGACGTGGCCATGATATTTGAATTCCCTCTATAGAATGGTATTTGTAAGCCAGTTATTTTAATGTTTAAGTCTTTTAGTTTGCCCTTATTGCTATTTTTCATTATCCAATGTTAAATTGTTTCTTTTGTTTTTGAGAGTGAGTAAGAATAGTTGTATTACATATATTGCAAGAAAGTGAGAGAGAGAGAGAGAGAGAGAGTAATTGTGTTATAGATATTGCAAGAGAGAGTGAGATAGATAATAATTGTGTTATATAAAACGCAGGAGAAGGTGAGTGAGAGAGAATTACTTTATTACAAATATTGCATGACAGGTTTTGAGAAAAGAAACATAAACAATGTGACAGACCGTATGTTTGTGCAAGAAAAGTGATCTCTATTAGAGAGATAGAAAGATCGGAAAGAATAAACAAGGAATGGTATTTTAATGTTCTGTCTTCACTTTTACTAGATCGATATCTAGCTTGACACTTATACAAACACGTGTCTGATACTTGAGTGAGGAGGCGGCCCATCTCATGATTATACCCTTCTATTTTTATTCTCATTGTGAGTGCTTTCATTCGGCAATCAAGCGGCCAGATCTATCCAGACTATATACAACAAACTTTGATTGAGTGAAATCTTGCGTGAGGCATAAGGTCGACAGTGCCAGGTCTCTATTATTCATTACACCAACAGTTGTTAGCTTTACAGCCAAGATAAATAAACACGGACTCCTGACTTGCCCTGGAAAGGTTAGAGACAAAGATAGAAGTAGCAGCTCCATCTTAAGTCATTACTGACAATCGGTCGAGTATCCAACGGCTATGCTCTCAATGTTTTCTTTCTTTTGAAATGCGTAGGTGCCGCCCTGGGTAGAGTTAAATATTGGAATGCGTGGAATGATTCTCTCTTTCCACCTCTGTTGGTTGGTTGATTTTTGTGGATATTGATCTACAGCTTTGGGCATGATACTTCTCTACTAAATGTTGTTTTTGACATTTAAATAAGAATTAATTTGTGGACTGTTTGACCACCCAAGCATGATTTCAGAATAAGTCAAATCATCATCATCATCTTCATCATCAAGTACCATGCCTGCTGGCGTAGGTGATCATGTCTCTCCACAAATTTCGATCTCGACAGTTATTTATCATTTATGTTGTTGACCTTCTGCCAAGCCATTCTCTTAAGTTGTCTGGTATTTTTTCTCTTTGCTTCCCTCTATCTCTTCGTCCCTCAATTTTTCCAGTTGTTACAATATATTCCAGTTGTTCTCTTCTCATTACAAGGTCAAAAAATGATGATTGTTTCTTCCTAATATTGGAAATTAGCTCTCTATTTGCTTTGACCTCTTTCAGAACATTTTCACTACTCTTCTTAGCTGTCCATAGTATTCTCAACATTCTTCTGTAAAACCACATTTTTACAGCCTCCAGTGATTTTCTTGTCTGTTGTCCTATTGTCCATGATTCAGTTCCATATGTTAAGACTGGCTCTACATAACATTTTAAAACTATTTTTCTTGTTTCTATTGTCAAAAATGGATTGCATAGTATCTTCCTCATTTTTTGGAAAGCTGCTTTTCCCTGTGCAATTCTGCATCTCACCTCTTTTGTACATCTACCATCTCACCTCTATTGTACATCTTCCGTCTGTGGTGATCTTCTATTATGACATTTGGATAAAGTGCTCACACTTTTTTCTCGTGGTTTTCCTCTGCACTTTTTTCTATTCATTCTGCCTGTTGTTATAGTATTCTCAATCCCTTCTTTTCGCATTCCACGCCCAATAAATGTAGATTGTCTCTACCATATCATTTTGATGATATTTGTGGTTTCTCCTCCTCGTTTTAGTTCGTTTTAGACATTCTCATTTCATTTGAAATTTTTTGCTACCCATGGAATTCATAGCATTCTTCTGATAAACCACATTTCACTTGCCTCTAATGTTCCTGGGATATCAATATTTTTTTGGTTAAGCAGCGCCACTGCCAGAAATTTTGCTAACAGGTTTTGTTGCTGTGAAATAAATAATATTCTGAGACTGTGCCAGTTTACAGCAAGTAAAGTAAAGTAAAGTAAAGTAAAGTAAAGAGCCCCGTCACGCTAAGTGACGTTAAAAGTAGTAAAAGTAGAGAACCCCGTCACACCAAGTGGCGTATAGAGAATATGGTGTTAAAAGTAGTAAAGAGTAAAGAGCCCCTTCACAATAAGTGGCGTATACGGAATATGGTGTTAAAAGTAGGGGAGTAAAGAGCCCCGTCACACCAAGTGGCGTATACGGAATATGGTGTTAAAGTAGTAGAGTAAAGAGCCCCGTCACACCAAGTGGCGTATAAGAAATATGGTGTTAAAAGTAGTAGAAGTAGAGAGCCCCGTCACGCCATGTGGCATATAGTGAATATGATGTTAGTGACCATAAATTTTACATACCTTCAGCACATGCTTTTCGGGGTAATGTAGTCGGTATTACGCCCGCGCCGCTTTACTTTCCCAGAAAAAAATTCCGGTACCCATTAAAGGCTGGGTGAACCTGGAAGCCGTCGGTTGGGATCGAGCCCTACCCCTTGTCCTTTGTAGTCCAGTTCACTAACCACTGAGCTATCACGGCTCCCTTGCCAGTTTACTGTAGCGATGCTTTATCTACATATTTTAGTCGACCGATCACGTCAGACACATTAACTGTCTGTCCAATTACAGTAATTGTGAGTCGTCCCTTACAAATACTAGTCAATGTTTTGAGTTTGTTAAAAACTGACAATCATCTGCGATGAATATAAGAACTAATTCATGAGAAGTGACTTCAATGAAAGATTTAACAGAAATTAGTTCTTTATTGTTCATCTTCTATCTTTCAACTCCCAGTGGAGCATATGTCTTCAACAAACATTTTCCAAGTCATTCTGTTTTCTGCCATTCTTTTAAGATCATTCCATGTCTTCCTCATCATCTTCATCTCTGCTTCTATCTGTCTTCTCCAATAATTTATTATTCTTCCTCTTTGTCTTTTCCCCTGTGGATTCCAAAAAGTGCCTGTTGTGTAATACTCTCAGTTGGCTTCCGTAGTGTGTGTCCTATTCAACTCCATCGTCTTCGCTGTATCTCTTTATCCACTGGTATTTGACTGGTACATTTCCATAATTCTATGTTAGTGATTTTGTCCTGCCATTTCCATCCTTCTATTCTGCGTAAGCATCCATTAATGAAAGTCTGTATATTCGTGATTGTCAATTTTGTCATTCTCCATGTTTCACAGCCATATAATAGGACCGACTTAACATTTGAGTTGAAAATTGTTTTTTTTTTATTTAACCTAATTTCTTTGGATTTCCATATGTTTCCCAGTGCAATGAAAACTCGTCTTGCTTTTGATATCCTTATTTTGGTATTATTTTCTGTTCCTCCCTCTTTATCTATATTACTGCCCTGATATATGTAAGATTGTACGTCTAGTAGAGGTATTTCTCCTAGTTTTATTTGGTTATTACCAACTGTATTAATTCTCATAATGTTGGTCTTATCTCTATTAATCTTCAGTCCTAGATGTTATGATCTCTCATCAAGTATGTTAATTTTATCCTGCATCTGTTGATGGCTGTGTGATAGGAGAGCTATGCCATCAGTAAAGTCTAAATCATCAAGTTGTTTGGTCAGTGACCACTAGATCCCATTTCAGTTGTTTTGAGTTATTTTCATAATCCAATATATGGCCAGTAGAAAGATAAATGGAGACAGAAAGCACCACTGCCTTACTCCTGTTCTTATTGCAAATGCTTCTGTAAGCTGTCCTTCATGCACCACACAACATTTAGTTCTTTCATACATTGTTTGAATATTTAATGAGTTGTTAATTGGGTTGATTCCACTGGCACGGGGGTTTGAGCAATTATGGATTTACATTCGCTTTCAAGTGATACCGGGGCTTTCGAATAACCATAACCATATAACTAGTAAAATCATTGCTATGATAGTAGTCAACAACTGCCATGAGCAGCAAAGACACTACCTACACTAACATAAACTTCTATTTTAACGTACCCTATTTACCCTGCTACAGGTTTTCTTATATATCTCTATCGCAGGTCATGCTTTAGCAGAATAATTCATAAAACATGATAACGCTTCAACATGGGCTCATTGTGCGCTCCAAATTTCATAACACAGACGACCAAAGCCCCATAAACCTGACAGATATTAAGATGTATACGTTGGACGGCTGACATTTGTTAAAGTTTTGTACGGCAGTCACTTAGAGCATTTAATAGCAAACATATGTGAAACATGCCATTTGGATAAAAATGTAGTAGAAAAATATGTTTTCTGACATTTACGATTTGGTTATACTCTAGTCCATATGACTCTCATTATACAACCTGAAGGTTTCGGAGAATCGAAATACCTGAGCTTGGAGAATGATTGCAATTGAGAGAAATGTATAGTTTTGTAAATAAACTTTGAAATGTGGGGAAAGGGAATAGGACACTGAATTACGAATGATATGAAAACGATAAATGACTCATAGATGGATGCCGATACCAAGACATTGAATTATGAATGATAAGAAAACGATCAATGACTCATAGATGAATGCTGATGCCGGAACCAGTGAATTACAACTGATTAAGACCCTGTTCTAGTTCCACGTTTTCTTCCTGAAAAAAAAAAACATTGAAAAAAAAATATAATAAGAAGATTTTGAACACAGGAGAAGCCGTGTAGGTGTAGAATGTATTGAGTCGATAGGCACAAATAACATAGAATGGTGTAAGTTATAACACAACGTACTATGCGACCTTCCACCGTCTAGAGTTGATCTCCGGTTTACGTCACATTGAGTGCTGTTCAATGAACGTTGTTGGAATTGTTTGACGCAAGACATTTCCATGTTACGACTTATTAATGTGGATTGCTCCGTCAAGTCAGCAGAAATTTTATCTCTTTAGGGAATTTGCACCGTGTTTCGTTCGTTGTAGGCTGCATTCACTAGAGTGACCATGAATCTATGGGCGCTGCCATTGTTGTATGTGCTACGTCATCATAATGGCTCATCGTATATCCCTAGACAGGCCATACGCTAATCTTACGGTCTGTTGTTTGATGTGCGACGGGGATAATCAGACGACGGTGTTCGGGATTGGAGTCACAAACGATGTCCTAACATCATCAGGCGCTTTACATTTTAAAAAATATGACGATCATCATTTTCAGGAAGACGTGAACTTCCGGTCAATATGGTGAATAGGCGACAGGAACCATTGACGGCTATGTATGAGAGTGTTCCTTGTTGCAGTTTTCTCATATTTCAAGTCCAGTTTGTTGCAGGAGCTACTGAGTTAGGTGCGCTGTGCACACTGTGAGCTGTGTATTTAATCCGTTTTGAATATGTTTCGATATTCCAATTGTTTACGATGAATGATGATATCGTATGACAGGGAACAGTTGGCTGTGTTCACTTTCTGTGAGGTTTCGCCTTATGTCCTTTGGCGTGTGCTGAGACTGCTATGATGGGGACTACAGCTACTTTTTTTTGTTTGGGAGATGAATTAGTAATTCGGATGATTCCACTGGCACGGGCGGTTGAGCAATTATGGATTTTAATTCGTTTACAGTGATACCGAGGTCTTCCATAACCAAAGAACCAAAGAACAACGTACTAATGCCCACTTAACGTCATATTAAAGAGAGGACAGAAAAGAGAAGCAACTGCTGGGGAGGGAAGAACAAATAATAACACAACATAAATGTGATTGCAGTAAGGAAAATAAAGGCTATAATAAATGCTCGTCAAGCCGCATTTCCATTCTAGAACGTTGCATTCACCACAGTCCATTTCAAAGAATCTCTCTTTAGCCAGGTCTCCCTACTTCTGGTGTCAAGTGTAAGGTCTTTTGGCTACAATTAATAATAAATGAATATTATTTATATTATTTCTCTGTTGTTGTTTATTTGTTATATTTTCTCTGATGTTTATTTGTTATTTTTTCTCAGTGCTATAAAACATACCTTTTTCTCCTATGATTCGCTTTAGGTCTTTGGTGTCGAAACAACTTTCTTCTTGTTCTGCATGTCTCATCGACCTGAAACCATGCCTTCTGGTGTTCTTTATAGACCTCTGTATCTTTTGACGTGGCGTAAATATTTAATTTCTTCTGTGAAATGGTGTTTATTCATTTATTGAGCGCTGTCTCCGCATCGAAGGTTGGCTACCATGGAGCGCAATTCCGCTCTGCCTCTCGCTTTGATGGTGCAGATTATCATTGATTGACTTGTCCATCTTTTGATGTCACTCGTCCATGTTAGGCCTAGTCTGCCTCTGCCTCTGGCTCTTTTACCTTGTATTTTAAGATGGTGTTTATTGTCATCATCATCATGTGCCATACCGGTTGGCATAGGCGATCATGTCCTTCCACAATCTTCCATCATATCAGTTCTCTTATTGACTGTTTTCCATACCATGACACCAAACTATCCATTATTTTTTGGACGTAATTATACTAGGCAATATAAGAAGGTAGTTTGCCTTTCCTTTCCTTCTTGGTAGTGACTGTACTAGTCGGAGATCGCAGCCATTGTCTCTATACATGAAATCCTCTACCTGCTATCACGGACTGGGGACCATAACCAGCGCTACTTGTCGGTTGCTCCGACAACACCATCCACCACCTGCTTTAATGGGCTTCATGTAACCCTGATTTGGAGGCTAAACAGAAGTTCCACCTTGACCAAGGGGATCCCGAAGACTAGCAGAGGAAAAGAGACGTCTTACCCCTCCCTTGGTAGGGGATAACTCTACCCCCGCTAACCAATATAACCGGTGTTTATAAGTCAGTTTTTTTTGTTTTTTACAACGTATGAGTCTTTTCATATATGTATTATTTGCTCTTTTTCATTATTCAAGGTATGCAATGCATATTTCTGTATCATTTTGTTTCGAATGAACACATTATCTTTACTCTTCTTTACGAGATTGTTCACATTTCATAACCACATGTTACTAATATGGTATGTAGCAACATGAGCCGCGATAGCTCAGTGGTTAGTGAACTGGACTACAAAAGACAAGAGGTAGGGTTCGAACCCAACCGACGGCTTCCGAGTTCACCCAGCCTTAAATGGGTACCGGATTTCTTCTGGGAAATTAAGCGGCACGGGCGTAATACCGACCACATTACCTCAAAAATCACGTGCTGAAGGTCTGTAAAATGTATGGTCACTAACACCATATTCCCTATACGCCACTTGGTGTGACGTGGGCTCTTTACTTTTTTTTTTATGTAGCAACATATGAGCAATAACCTGAAAGAATTGCTAGATAGACAAACAAATGAAATAGATAAAGTGATATACACAACCATTTGCGCAGAAACGAGGAAGCAACGACCTTTTGGCACCGCGCCGGCGATTGCAATTTAAATAAAAGATTATCTACTCTTTAGGAAATGTTTCAAATATATCAAATAAACATTAAATGGTATTAAGCAGCTGAACCTGAGAGATAAAGCAAACAACGACGTTACGGCAAACGCCTTCATCGAGTTCAAAACAACAGATATAAATACAAAAACACACACGCCTCAATTTGTAGATAAATTCTTCCGTTTCCTGGCTTTTAAGTCAGACTGGCCGCCAGCTTCCGTCACCTGAGATCGAATTGTGAACTGGTTTGTCACTTCACAAATTCACATTGCAGGGAGGGCATACGGTCTGTTGTTCGATGTGCGCTGAGAAAAATTCGACGTCTAACTGTATTTCATATGTTCGGATATGGAGAAAAAATATGGATATGTCCTAGCACCATCAAGCACTATACATTTAAAAAAATCATTTTAAGGAGGACGCGAACTTCCGGTCAATATGGTGGATAGGCGGCAGGAACCGTTTAATGCTATGTTTGAAAGTTTTCCTTGTTGCAGTTTCCTCATATTCCAAGTCCGGCTTGTTGCAGGAGCTACTGAGTTAAGTGCTCTGTGCACACTGTGAGCTGTGTGTTTCCTCCGTTTTGATGTGTTTCGATATTCTGATTGCTTACAATGAATGTTGATATCGTATGACAGGGAACAGATGGCTGTGTTCATTTTCCGTGCGGTTTCGCCTTAAGCCTTTTGGCGTGTGCTAAGACCTCTATGATGGGGACTACAGCTACCTTTCTTTGTGTGGGATATGAGATACTAACTCGGATGATTCCACTTTCACGGGCGGTTGAGCAATGGTGGATTTTAATTCGTTTGCAGTCATACCGGGGCCTTCCATAACAATAACCATAACTCCGGCACCTCTTCCGCACTTGACAAATATATTTCTACAACCACCAAGGAGATTACACATTTCCGCCCACAGAGATCACAACGCTCTTTCTTTTTATCCTTCATCCCCAGATATTTTTTTAATGTTTTAAACAGCACTGTGATAGTTATAAAGAGGGCATTAAAATGTCTCTTGCCTTCTCACCTGCCCAGTTAATGATGGGACGTTAAGACAATATCAGCGGACGTAAATATTCGCTTCCAGTTGTCTCCTCTTAACGCGGATACATGGGCTTTGAGGAAGTCATCAACTGTCTATACCTTGATATGGTCTGTCTACCCAGTTCTTTCTCCGACTGTGTTTTATTACTTCCACAATATAATGGTCCTAGCTAGCCTTACAATCTCTCACAGACATTAAAAAAAGGTATTTAAGAAATGAGTAATTATATATATATATATACACACACAATACAATATATATACACACACACAATACAATATATATATATATAAGAAAAATACAGTAAAGTTGCAGCTTCATGTAGCAAGTGGACAACACAAATGAGAAAGACGTTTCTGCGCAACAGGCCTTCAACACGAACAAACATACAACACACTAAAATATAGTAAACACGTAGGACGATATACAAACATAGAGTAGCTGAGGTATTGTACTAGTAGGGACGAGGCAAAGAAATGCACATAAAGGCATAACAATGCCAGGCTGCAGTGAAGCTAACAGTGAGGAGAAATGAACCCAAAAAAAAATATATATATATATATATAGGAAAAGAATTTTAAAAACGGAATGATTAAAGCTTCACGTAACTCTCTCTCTCTCTCTCTCTCTCTCTCTCTTTCTCTCTCTGTCGCTTTATATATATATATATATACATTGTATATATGGGAGCCGCGATAGCTCAGTGGTTAGTTAACTGGACTACAAAGGACAAGAGGTCGGGTTCGATCCTGATCGGCGGCTTCCGGGTTCACCCAGGCTTAAGTGGGTACCGGATTTTTTCTAGGAAAGTAAAACGGCGCGGGCGTTATACCGACCACATTACCCAAAAAATCATGCTCCGAAGGTCTGTAAATATGTTGGTCATTAACACCATATTCCCTATACGCCACTTGGCGTGACGGGGGCTCTTTACTTACTTTATATATATATATATTTTTTTTTTTCCCCCTGTATCTTCACTATTAGCATCACGTAGCTTAGCATTTTGATGGCCTTTATTTGCAGTTCAAAAGAACATGTTCTAAGAATGTCAAACACATATACGAACACTATAATTGTAAATCTGTTCTTACAAATCATCTGGGCTGGAAATGGTTAGCAGCTCATAGCTGATTTTTTTCCATCAGGATCGGTGAACTACAGCTGATTGAAACCCTACTACATTTCCTCGTGGAGTCTCGATGGCTGAGTGGTTAGTGTGCTCACCTCGATGGCTGAGTGGTTAGTGTGCTCACCTCGATGGCTGAGTGGTTAGTGTGCTCACCTCGATGGCTGAGTGGTTAGTGTGCTCACCTCGATGGCTGAGTGGTTAGTGCGCTCGTTTCCTGATCGTAAGGTTCCGGGTTCGATTCCCAAAAGTGGCGGACTTTTTTTTTCGGACCAACAAGGCTCCGGGATTCACCCATCCTCTAAAAATGGGTACCAGAGGTTTTTTTTTAGTTAAAGGCGGCCTGGCGTGATACCGACCACATCACCCAGAAATGTGCAGATGTTATAGAAAAGGGATGGGGGAACCGTTACTTATTGTGACTATTTACACCTTCTGGAAGTGGGCCTTGGAAAAAGATCATACAGTCTGGCCAAGCAAATAGGGATGGAAGATTGAAGGCAATCCGATACCTAAAATGGCAAGTGAAAGTCGGATATTTTGGGTCCAAAAGCGCAGATATCACACCTTTTTTGTTTGGCTATACATAATGTTACGTCGATTTAACTTCCATTTAAGGGCTGACGATAAAGATGTGTTGTCGTGCGAACGCAGCCAGATGAAAAAGAAGAAGAGGACGAATATGTTGTTACTGTTATCTATTCATAAATGTTGTTGAAAATCTCATTATCAACGTCCTCTGCTCAAATAAATTAGACGACGGCACGATAACAAGATAACGAGCGCGTACATTACTTTTCGCGCAGAGCGAGAGAGGAAAGGAGAGTTACGCAACGTCATCTTCATTCTCTTGATCATGAATATCTTAATCCAGTGCCATGACAATATCAAGACGGTTGAAGCTGGGGTCACAGGCAATGGATAACCAGGGCTTGCTGTTATGTCTCGCCGTCTTCGTCTATCTTTGCATATTGTTGCTTCAAATCTCGTCGTTTTCCGTTAAGTTTGTTCGGGACGCTAATATCAGAAGACGAGATCGATGAACATAGTGACCTTGGGTTAACGAATGTTATCTTTAAATCTATATTTGAGTTGATATATGAAAATATGCGAAGAAGATAAACACGATATTTACGAGTGTGTTTATGTATCTACGCAGGTATATTAAGAGCTGAAGTGTATGTGATCACTCAGTGTGTGTGTGTGTTTGAGTGTTTATCTCAAATGGTTATCGGATTTTTTTCTGCGAAATAAAGACAGCGGTACTGGTGTAATGCTGACCATATTGCTCAGAAATGCGCTAAGTACAACAGAAGATGGGCAATAACAGCATATTCGTTAAATACCGTGGCGATTGTTTGGATTTTCTTCTTTCTTCTTCATTGTAGGTAAGATCGCAAGTACCAACAACTTCAAGTATTTCTGTTGCACAAAACCAACAACTGCAAGTACTTCTGTTGCACAATACCAACAACTTTAAGTACTTTTATTGTACAATACCTACAACTTCAAGTACTTCTGTTGCACAGTACCAACTACTTCAAGTACTTCTATTGCAAAATACCAACCCCTTTAATTACTTCTATTGCACAATACCAACCACTTCAAGTACTTCTGTTGCACAATACCAACAACTTCAAATACTTCTATTGCACTATACCAACCACTTCAAGTACTTCTATTGTACAATACCAACAATTTCAAGTACTTCTATTGCACAATACCAACAACTTCAAGTACTTCTATTGCACAATACCAACAACTTCAAGTACTTCTATTGCACAGTATCAACAACTTCAAGTACTTCTGTTGCACAATACCAACAACTTTAAGTACTTTTATTGCACAATACCTACAACTTCAAGTACTTCTGTTGCACAGTACTAACCACTTCAAGTACTTCTATTGCACAATACCAATAACTTCAAGTACTTCTATTGCACAATACCAACCACTTCAAGTACTTCTATTGCACAATACCAACCCCTTTAATTACTTCTATTGCACAATACCAACCACTTCAAGTACTTCTGTTGCACAATACCAACAACTTCAAATACTTCTATTGCACAATACCAACCACTTAAAGTACTTCTATTGCACAATACCAACCACTTCAAGTACTTCTATTGTACAATACCAACAATTTCAAGTACTTCTATTGCACAATACCAACAACTTCAAATACTTCTATTGCACAATACCAACCACTTAAAGTACTTCTATTGCACAATACCAACCACTTCAAGTACTTCTATTGTACAATACCAACAATTTCAAGTACTTCTATTGCACAATACCAACAACTTCAAGTACTTCTATTTAACAATACCAACAAATTCAAGTACTTCTATTTCACAGTACCAACAACTTCAAGTACTTCTGTTGCACAATACCAACAACTTTAAGTACTTTTATTGCACAATACCTACAACTTCAAGTACTTCTGTTGCACAGTACTAACCACTTCAAGTACTTCTATTGCACAATACCAATAACTTCAAGTACTTCTATTGCACAATACCAACCACTTCAAGTACTTCTATTGCACAATACCAACCCCTTTAATTACTTCTATTGCACAATACCAACCACTTCAAGTACTTCTGTTGCATAATACCAACAACTTCAAATACTTCTATTGCACAATACCAACCACTTAAAATACTTCTATTGCACAATACCAACTACTTCAAGTACTTCTATTGTACAATACCAACAATTTCAAGTACTTCTATTGCACAATACCAACAACTTCAAGTACTTATATTGCTCAATACCAACAAATTCAAGTACTTCTATTGCACAGTACCAACAACTTCAAGTACTTCTTTTGCACAGTACCAAATCCTGACACATAATTTAAATATGTTACAAGGCCAGAAGGTGTGTTGGCAAAGTCGTTAGCGTGCTCACCTATTAAGCAGATGGTCGAGGTTCCACTCTTAATTTGTGTGGTCTTCTTTCTTTCTTTCTTTCTTTCTCTTTTTTTTCCTTTCTTGCGTTAGCCAGATTTCACCTCTGTCGAAGTCCCTGGAGACTAGGAACTGAATAGTCCGTGTTAATCCATTTTACCATGGCAGCCGTGTGCACAGAGGTCCCTGGCCGCACAGGCAGATAACTCCGTCTTCGGAGGTGGTCATATTTTTTTTTTCCGTCCATGAGTAATTGGAGTTTCAAGCCGGGCCTCGCTGCTGAGACCAGGGGTTGTTGATGTAGAGAGAAATCATAAATAAAAATCTCAACTTGTACAACCGTGATTTGAACTCACAACCTTTCTGTCTCGAGATAAAAACGTCACACCAGTGGGAGGTTCTCCTGAAATTCTCTCTCAGCCCGCAGGCCTAAGTAAATCTATAGTTAGCTGTGCGCAACCACTCTCTGTAACATCAGCAACGGCTTCACTGGCATCTAAAGCAACACAGACATCATTGGTCGTGAAGTCAGCAAGAAGAGACAACGCCCTTCTGAAAGTAAAGCCACACAAATGTGGATCTCGACGCTGGATAGCACTTGGGCTAATGGGTCAGTGGTGGACAACTGATTGCATGTATAACGGTCAATATCTCGGCAAGCTGTACCTCTCCTTGATAGATCTGGCTCTAATGAACCATTCTGGGCAAGTAATCGATTGAATGGAAGGCAACAGAGCCCTAAAATGTCATGATGAAGTCAGATGTGCTTGGGGGGGGGGGGGGGAGAATAAAGGTAAAACTACAAATTGCTGTAAAGGACACATAACGCAACTACGTCGACTCAGCGCCGTTTTAAGCGAAGACGATAAATAGGACGAATCATCATGTGAACACAGCGAAAAAATAGTAACCTTAAGAGACAACTTTAGCATGACAAAAAGCAAAGAAACTATATAACTCAACTTTGAGAGACGATTCACGTGAACAAGCTCAAACAATCACAGACTCATTACAGGCTGATGGCGTCAGGGTTCATCTAAAAACATGATCAAGACCCTACTCCATCTTTTTAATTGCAGTAATGGAATCGGATGTACCCGTCTCACTATATAAAAAAGTGATATAGAGGGAAGGTACAAAATTACAGCGTTGATGTTAAATGTATTGCGCCGAAATGAGCAAAATTACGACCATTTATTTATCTGTTTATGTTCGGACGTCCAGGAGAGCAATATCCAGAACGAATATCAAAATGAAAGTTAACTGTTATTGCAAGAATAGCGCGCGGTTGTTACAGAGTTCTTGAGACGTAACAACAAAAGTTACAAGTCATTTAGAGCATCTCTTCTGCTGAAGTGGATCTCTCATAATCTGAACAGGACGGAGGCTTGTTTCATAAGTGGAAAGGAACAATCAGAGACAAAAGTCATCAGTGCGACGTTTCAGATTTAAGCACGTAACAATTCCGTCAGAATGTTCCTTCATAACGAGTTTGCTCATTTACATCATCCTCAAGTACCATACCTGCTGGCGTAGGTGATTGTGTCTCTCCACAACCCTCGATCTCGACTGTTATTTATCATTCCTGTTGTTGACCTTCTGCCAAGCCATTCTCTTAAGCTGTCTTGTGTCTTTTCTTTTTGCCTCCCTCTATCTCTTCGTCCCTCAATTTTCCCAGGTGGCACAATATATTCCAGATGTTCCATTCTCGTCACATGGTCAAAAACATGATGATTGTTTCTTCCCAATATTGGATATTAGCTCTCTTTTTGCTTTGGCCTCTTTCAGAACGTTTTCATTACTCTTCTTATCTGTCCTTGGTATTCTCAACATTTTTATGTTAAACCACATTTCTAAAGCCTCCAATGATTTTATTGTCTGTTGTCCTATTGTTCATGATTCACATCCATATCTTAAGACTGTCTCTATATAATATTTAAGAACTCTTTTTCTTATTTCTATTGTCAAAAATGGATTGCACAGTATCTTCCTCATTTTTTGGAAACCTGCTTTGCCTGAGCCATTCTGCATCTCACCTCTGTTGCACATCTACTATCTGAGGTTAACAATGTTCGCAGATATTAAAATTTATTTACCTGTTTTAATATTGTTCCACTTCTCTTTATTGTCCACAGCCCATGTGCAAGCCTCGTGGATTGGCCGTAATCAACGAGAATAAACTGAAGAAATGTAAACCTGAACCTCTCTCAGCATCGCAAATGATGACCATAATGGCAGCATTGTCTGTTATGTCGCATGAATGGGGTTAGTGAGCCAAACTGACACTTGAATACGCGCCCTCATGCAGTTCGGGCATACTCGTAGAGAAGGTTCTAGTCGATGAACATGTTATCCTGAAGTTGAACTTTCATTCGTCCAACAGGAGAATAACTTCATTGTTCAATATTGCTGAAGTTGATATCACAGCGCTTAAAGGCAAGCCAATTGGTTGTTATCGGATCCTATCAGCGGATAATGCTTGTTTGCTTGCGTTTATTTAATAACTTCATCGTTGATCTTCCAAGGACGTTAAGTGGGCGGCTGTGTCTTTTGTTTGTAGTTCGCAGTGAAACTGTGATATTGGCGTTTTTCAGACCATCACATCCGACTTCAGATGGGTATTTTTAGTACGGTGTTGCCTTCCCTCTCGATCCTTACTTGGTCAGACTGGACTGGTTAATCTATTGCTAAAGGAATCGCGAAGAGGTGAATTGGTTCTGGACAGTTTTCTCTTACTCTTCTTTGCGTTCACACATTAAGAGGGCGTTGATGCGTTGTGTCGCTAGTTTAGGACATATTCGCGATTTCTGCGCCTTTCGACCCGACACATCCGTCTTCGGGATGGGTGGGTAGATTTGCAATTTTTGCCCAGACAGCGACCATTTTTGGCCTGACCTTTCGACTTTGAACTGTCAAGGGTCCTTTAACGTGCGCGAGTGAACACGGAACCTCCTGTTTTTCGCCTTTTCCAAAAGGGCAAGATGTCGGATCACACTACTCAGAGACCAGTGAGGGTGAAGCCACGAAGAAATTATTGGTTCGATTTTTGTGTAAATGTTCACCGCCTGCGGTAGGAGTCGAATCCTTGACCTTTTTATCCAGAGGTGGATGCCTTTCCACTGGACCACCCAGTCCCATGAGGATAGTTTTGATTCACCGATCCTTGATCAAGCCATTAGCTATAAGTCTCTCACAACTTTCACCTCCGTTGTTGGTGCGAGCCTCTAGTCAGAAGATAATGAAGTATGAAGTGAGGTAAAAAAAAAAAAAAAAAACTGTCTATTAAAATGTGACAGGAGACAAATAATACTAAATGAATATTATTATAGAGGGAAACATCCGAGCCGATAATCATCGAATCGATTCAGAGGAAGATGTATGTTTACAGTGCTCGGAAAAAATGACCAATAATGTGACAACGTGTTGTTTAGGAATCAAACAGAACAAAACAAATTGTTTTAGAATCAAATGCAAAACAAAATTAATTCTTCCTTAGAAGCTCCATAACTTACTTCAACGAAATGGCTCAGAGCTTTCATTTCAGTCGGACCGATTTTACATACAGGCAACGTAGCCAATGATTAAGGTTACCAAGTTTAAGACGGCGCCCTTCCAGCATGGCTTCTGATTAGGCTATGGCGCCTGCATCGAAGTCGAATAGCTGTCCCTTTAGAGATTTAAGAGGGGCCAGATAAATGAAAGTAACGTGGTGACATATATGATCGGTAGGTTGTGTTGTTGCAGACCATCCCACCGCCTTCTTGCTAACGCTTCCTGCACATTGTTTACGACATTCAAGCCAGCATTGTAGTGCAGCAGAAACACACCAATAGAAGGATGCCGGGGCTCTTGATTTTGTTGACTGTATGCATGTTGTCTAGTGTGTCTTTGTAGCTGATGGCAATGACATTCACATCAGGCTCTCTAAGGTCTACCGATAGAAGTCCTTCATTGTCAACAAATGCGGACAAATTCCGTATCACACCGGCCATTTTTCCAAAGGAACACATACACAATTGCACATTCATCATGATCTTCAAGTACCGGGCCTGCTGGCGTAAGTGATCATATCTCTCCACAACTTTCAATCACCACAGTTATTTATCATTTCTATTGTTGACCTTCTGCCAAGCCATTATCTTAAGCTGTCTGGTATCTTTTATCTTTGCTTCCCTCTATCTCTTCGTCCCTCAGTTTTCCCAGTTGGCACACTATATTCCAGCTGTTCTCTTCTTATTACATGACCAAAATATGATGATTGTTTCTTCCTAATATTGGAAATTAGCTCTCTCTTTGCTGTGGCCTCTTTCAGAACGTTTCCATTGCTCTTCTTAGCTGTCCATGGTATTCTCAAAATTCTTCTGTAAAACCACATTTCTACAGACTCCAGTGATTTTCTTGTCTGTTTTCCTATTGTCCATGATTCACATCCGTATGTTAAAACTGGCTCTACATATCATTTAAGATTTTAATTTAATTGCACATTAGTATGTGTTTATTATGGGGAGCCGCGTTAGCGTAGTGGTTATGGACTGGGCTACAAAGAATAAGAAATCGGTTTCGATCCTGTCAACAGCTTCCGGGTTTACATAGACTTAAATTTGTACTCAATTTGTTTCTGGCAAAGTAAAGCAGCACGGGCGTAATACTGACCACATTACCCCAAAATCATGTGCCGAAGGTCTGTACAAATGAATGGCACAAATACAGTACTCCGTTTACGCCACCTGGCGTGACGGACAACTTTACTTCTTTTTTTAAAAAATATGTTTATTATACCTTTAGTAGAGAATTAAAAAGAACAATGAAGACATAGTATACGATTTAAACAATAGAAAGAAGTGGCTTATAAACACCATTCTACAGAGGAAATCAAAATACTATGACCAAGGCAAAAGACACAGCGGGCTGGAAAGAACATTAATGGAAGTCAATACTCCTGGGCGACGGATCAGGGGCAGACCAGGAATAAAGTGGTTTCAAGACATTAAAAAGATTTTGAACATGACAATATAAGAAGTGGGATATCTAGCAAGAGACAGATATTTTTTTTCAGACGGGCTGTGATAAACGCAACGATCTGCAAAGGACATACGACCTGATGATAATGTGTGCCTACTCGTCAGATGCTGGCATAATCATGCCTCCTGCGTATATCCACTTAGAGAAGCTCGGGCTGGTTTCATTTGAACACTTTCGTATTATATATAGTTACTACATTTGGGCGTAAGCATATTCAATATATCATCATCATCATCAAGTACTGGGTCTGCTGGCGTAGGTAATCATGTCTCTCCACAACTTTCGATCTCGACAGTTATTTATTATTTGTGTTGTTGACCTTCTGCCAGGCCATTCTATTAAGCTGTCTGGTATTTTTGTATATTTGCTTCCCTCTATCTCTTCGCCCCTCAATTTTTCCTGTTGTTACAATATTTTCCAGTTGCTCTCTTCTCATTCAATATATCAATTTGCTATAAGGACTAAATAATATACGGTTGACATTACTAATTATTCTGAAAGTTGTAGCTGCAAAAGTAGTTCATTAACTCCTTCAATCCAGTTCATTTCTGGACTCTTGGAAAATAACACTGACAACAAATACACGCGTCTATATAAAAAAAAACCTATCTTTACGACACAGTACCATTGCTGGTGTATGTCGGGGGACAACGATAGAACCAGAGGGATAAAGACCGCTTGGTCAAGCAGTCGCCACGACGTGTGAGACTCAGGATTTTTATTTCACCCCCGATAGAAAAAATAATTTCTGTCTACCGCGGGCTTCGCACACCATACGTCAGCTTTCCAGCCAGCGGAACAGTGGTTTTAGCGCGTCTACATACTGTATAGAGAGTGTAAACAAATAAGTAGAACCAACATTAATGTTAGTGGCTCCAACAATTTGATGGGTTTTTTTTTTTTTTTTAATTTAGCTTGGAGGCAGGATTCGTGCTCTCCCCGCCATCATGTCCCAACAACTTCATGTCAAAGTGACCTCCATAATTAACCTAAACGATATGTAAATGCCTTCCGTCGGTCTAAACTAGTTCCGCCAAGGTAGATTACTCTATTGGTTGAGTACCCGCGTCGGAAAAATTCATTTTTCAGGATGTATTCGCTTTGTTAAGCTGATAACTCGATTACGTAATTAGCGAGATTGTAGTAGATTATTTAATGTGGTAATCTACGTGAACACCGCATCGATACTAGCCACTCACTAAGATATGCGTGATTGACTCTACCATCATTATGTGCATGTTTGAATCAATAACCCTCCAGCATTAACTACACCTTGAGAAAATCAGTTTCCGCTCTAGTTTTCCCTAGACTAAATATTGCATCAGCAAGGAGAGAGAGAGAGAGAGAGAGAGAGAGAGAGGGGAGGGGGGATGGTTTCCTAGGTGTAGTTGCATTTGAGTTTTGAGTCAGAGAGTCTAAAAAATTAATTCTGTAAAATAAAATGGATCTCTCTCTCACTCTCTCGCTGTTTCTGTTTGTCTCTCTCTCGCTGTTTCTGTATGTCTTTCTCTCGCTGTTTCTGTTTTTTTTCCTCTCTCTCTCTCTCTCGCTGTTTCTGTATGTCTTTCCCTTTCGCTGTTTCTGTATATCTCTCTCTTTTTCTCTCTCTCTCGTTGTTTCTATAAGTCGCTCTTTCTCTCTATCTCTCTCTCTGTTTCTGTATGTCTCTCTCTTTCTTTCTCTCTCTCGCTGTTTCTGTATGTCTCTCTCTTTCTCTCGCTGTTTCTGTATGTCTTTCTCTTTCTCTCTCTTTCATTCTCTCTCGCTGTTTCTGAATGTCTCTCTCTATCTCTCGCTGTGTCTGTATGTCTCTCTCTTTCTCTCTCTCTCTCTCGCTGTTTCTGAATGTCTCTCTCTTTCTCTCGTCGTCTCTGTATGTCTCTCTCTTTCTCTCGCTGTCTCTCTCTTTCTCTCTCTTGCTGTTTCTGAATGTCTCTCTCTCTTTCTCTCGCTGTCTCTGTATGTCTCTCTCTTTCTCTCTCTCTCTCTCGCTGTTTCTGTATGTCTTTCTCTTTCTCTCTCTTTCTCTCTCTCTCGCTGTTTCTGAATGTCTCTCTCTTTCTCTCGCTGTCTCTGTATGTCTCTCTCTTTCTCTCTCTCTCTCTCGCTGTTTCTGAATGTCTCTCTCTTTCTCTCGTCGTCTCTGTATGTCTCTCTCCTTCTCTCGCTGTCTCTGTATGTCTCTCTCTTTCTCTCTCTTGCTGTTTCTGAATGTCTCTCTCTCTTTCTCTCGCTGTCTCTGTATGTCTCTCTCTTTCTCTCTCTTGCTGTTTTTGAATGTCTCTCTCATTCTCTCTCTTTCTCTCTCTTGCTGTCTCTGTATGTCTGTCTCTTTCTCTCTCTTGCTGTTTCTGAATGTCTCTCTCTTTCTCTCTCTTGCTGTCTCTGTATGTCTGTCTCTTTCTCTCTCTTGCTGTTTTGAATGTCTCTCTCATTCTCTCTCTTTCTCTCTCTTGCTGTCTCTGTATGTCTGTCTCTTTCTCTCTCTTGCTGTTTCTGAATGTCTCTCTCTTTCTCTCGCTGTCTCTGTATGTCTCTCTCTTTCTCTCTCTCTTGCTGTTTCTGAATGTCTCTCTCTTTCTCTCGCTGTCTCTGTATGTCTCTCTCTTTCTCTCGCTGTTTATGTATGTCTCTCTCTTTATCTCACTGTTTCTGTATGCCTCTCTCTTTCTCTCTTTTGCTTTTTCTGTATGTCTCTCTATTTCCCTCTCTTTCTCTCTCTTTCTGTTTCTGTATGTCTCTCTCTTTTTCTCGCTGTCTCTGTATGTCTCTCTCTTTTTCTCTCTTTCTCTCTCTTGCTGTTTCTGAATGTCTCTCTCTCTTTCTCTCACTGTCTCTGTATGTCTCTCTCTTTCTCTCGTTTGCTGCTTCTGTTTGTCTCTCGCTTTATCTCTTTTTCTCTCTCATGCTGTTTCTGTATGTCTCTCTCTTTCTCTCTCTTGCTGTTTTTGAATGTCTCTCTCATTCTCTCTCTTTCTCTCTCTTGCTGTCTCTGTATGTCTGTCTCTTTCTCTCTCTTGCTGTTTCTGTATGTCTCTCTCTTTCTCTCGCTGTTTCTGTATGTCTCTCTCTTTATCTCACTGTTTCTGTATGCCTCTCTCTTTCTCTCTTTTGCTTTTTCTGTATGTCTCTCTATTTCTCTCTCTTTCTCTCTCTTTCTGTTTCTGTATGTCTCTCTCTTTCTCTCGCTGTCTCTGTATGTCTCTCTCTTTTTCTCTCTTTCTCTTTCTTGCTGTTTCTGAATGTCTCTCTCTCTTTCTCTCGCTGTCTCTGTATGTCTCTCTCTTTCTCTCGTTTGCTGCTTCTGTTTGTCTCTCGCTTTATCTCTTTTTCTCTCTCATGCTGTTTCTGTATGTCTCTCTCTTTCTCTCTCTTGCTGTTTCTATATGTCTCTCTTTCTCTCGTTTTCTCTTGTTGTTTCTGTATGTCTCTCTTTTGCTCTTTCTGTATGTCTCACTCTTTTTCTCGTTTTCTCTCGCTGTTTCTATATGTCTCTCTCTTTCTCTCTCTCTTTCTCTCTCTTTCTCTCTCTTTCTCTCTCTTGCTGTTTCTGAATGTCTCTCTTTCTCTCGTTTTCTCTTGCTGTTTCTGTAAGTCTCTCTCTTTCTGTCTTATGCTCTTCCTTATGTCTCTCTCTTTATCTCTCTTTTGCTGTTTCTGTATGTCTCTCTTTCTCTCTCATGCTGTTTGTGTATGTCTCTCTCTTTCTCTCTCTTTTGCTGTTTCTGTATGTCTCTCTCTTGCTGTTTCTATATGTCTCTCTTTCTCTCTCTCGCTGTTTCTGTATGTTTCTCCCTTTCTCTCTCTTGCTATTTCTATATGTCTTTCTCTTTCTCTCTCTCTCGCTGTTTCTGTATGTCTCTCTCTTTTTCTCTCTTGCTGTTTCCATATGTCTCTCTCTTTCTCTCTCTCTCGCTGTTTCTGTATGTCTCTCTCTTTCTCTCTCTTGCTGTTTCTGTATGTCTCTCTTTTTCTTTTTCTTTCTCTCGCTCTCTTGCTGTTTCTATATGTCTCTCTCTTTCTCTCTCTCTCTCTCGCTGTTTCTGTATGTCTCTCTCTTTCTCTCTCATGCTGTTTCTGTATGTCTCGCTCTCTTTCTCTCTCTCGCTGTTTTTGTATGTCTCTCTCTATCTCTCTCTCGCTGTTTAAGTATGTCTCTCTCTTTCTCTCTCTTGTTGTTTTTGTATGTTTCTCTCTTTCTCTCTCTCGCTGTTTCTGTATGTCTCACTCTTTCTCTCTCTCGCTGTTTCTGTATGTCTCTCTCTTTCTCTCTCTCGCTGTTTCTGTATGTCTCTTTCTTTCTCTCTCTCGCTGTTTCTGTTTGTCTCTCTCTATCTCTCTCTCACTGTTTCTGTATGACTCTCTCTTTCTCTCTTTCACTGTTTTTGTATGTCTCTCTGTTTCTTTCTCTCGCTGTTTCCTTATGTCTCTCTCTTTCTCTCTCTCGCTGTTTCTGTATGTCTCTCTCTCTCTTTCTCTCTGATGCTGTTTCTGATTGTCTCGTATTTTATCATTCATAATTGTTCTATTCTATTATATCCTAGAAACCAGTTTCATTGTGTTCATGAATTCTCCCATACCTGTCACAACATTTTACAAAATGAATCGGTAAATTCCATTGACACGGTCGCTCCATGCACACCCAAATCGATAAATTCCGTTGACACGGTCGCTCCATGCACACCCAAATCGATAAATTCCGTTGACACGGTCGCTCCATGCACACCCAAATCGGTAAATTCCGTTGACACGGTCGCTCCATGCACACCCAAATTGATTGCATAGGCGACGACTCCAAATCTCCTTAGTCGTCTCCTACGACATGCATGGCAGGCCACAGTGGCGTTATTCATTTCTCCCCTCACCGTGGGAGGCCCCGGTAGCCACACGAGGTTCGTAACATTTCATTTCAATGTTTCCTTGGCTACGAGGCAGTTGAATGACAAGTTGTACAAAGTTGTCAGGCATGTGCCCATTTCACTAATGGAAAAAAGAAAGAAAGAAAAGAACAGAAAAGAGCTCCGACCCGCCACGTGGCTTGTAGGGAAAATTGCCCATATTTTTGCAAAAAACCTTCGGCACATTATTTTTTGGGGTAACGTGGTCAGTATTACGCCGTGCAGCTTTATTTACCCCGTTAAAAAAGCCAGTATATTTTCAAGGCTGGATGAACTTGAAAACCATCGATCAGGATCGAACTCGACCTCTTGTCCTTAATAGTCAACAAACAAGCGACCTATCCCATTTGACTGAAATATTAGTATTTGAAGTGACTATATAAAAAAAAAGTAAAGTACCCCCGTCACGCCAAGTGGCGTATAGAGAATATGGTGTTAGTGACCATACATTTTACAGACCTTCGGCACATGATTTTTGGGGTAATGTGGTGGGTATTACGCCCGTGCCGCTTTACTTTACCATTAAAAAATCCGGTACTCATTAAAGGCTGGGTGAACCGGAGCCGTCGGTTTGGAATCGAACCCTACCTCCTTGTCCTTTGTAGTCCAGTTCACTAACCATTGAGCTATCGCGGCTCCCGAAGTGACTATATACTTGGAGACAGTTTCTGCTGATCGTAACGCCCACCATGATAAATAACATACCTGAACCATGAGGACTGAACAATTCTACGTTTATCACTTGTGACCAAAAACCGAGACTGTGATAGAGGGCAAATAACTAAACGAGAATGTGTAAGAAAGTGGGTGAGTAAAGACAAAAATGCAGTTGTTGTTATCGTGATAGTGATTGTCCCCTTTCTAACCATGCAAATATTAGAGAAATATCATATTTCGGTTGAAGAAAAGGAAGGGGAAATATCAATATCTTCCAGACAAAAGATTGCCAAAAGGTGCCGAAAAGTAAAGTAAGTGAATGTTTCCGTCTTGCCTTGCTAGGCATATCAGGAACATGCCCATATTTTTTCATGATCTCGGCACATTTTTGGGTGAGGTGATCGGTATCATGTGAGACCGCCTTTACTTCCCAGAAAAATCTTTTGTATAAATTTTCACAGGTTCGGTGAACCTCTGAGCCTTGGTTGTTGGGGAAAAAAATCCAACATTTCTGGAACTGGAACCCTGATATTTCTAATCAGGAAGAGAGCACACTAACAACATAGTCATCGGGGCCGAGAAGGAAGTAGAACATTAAATGAGCTTTCATAAGGTTGACTTTACAAATCAAATATCAATAAAATCAGTTATTTGGTGCCATGTTGTATATAAAACATTGACGATAATGTTTCTCTGTATCGTAAAGAAATAAAGGCATCAAGATGCACCAAGATGCGAAGCTGCTGTAAAGCTGATGATAATAGCAATTCTAAATTTTAAAAAAGGAAGAAAAAAGTGGTATGGTGACAGCTTTACGTAGTGATGGACAAAACAAAAGTCAACGTTTCGGCCAAGTGGGCCTTCAGCTGGAACAACAAACAACACAAACAATGTATATAAGGATATGCAAACAAATCTAACTATATGGCAATAATATGCTAGATACTCAAGAAAGAAATAAAAATCTCTATATCTTCCCGTCTAAGGTTTGTTTCATTAGCTTGATCATCTTTGATAATTATGTCACACAGATAATTCTCATAGGATTTTCTTCTTTCGATGTTCCTCCTCTTTTCTCTCTAAGTCCATCCTCTGTGAGACATCCACATTTTCCACCTGCCCTCTTCTAACAACACACAGATGCACGCACACATAACGCGCTCACAAATTGCTATTTTCCTCCTCTCTTGATCATTTGTTTAATTATCATGATCGCGAGATTGCATCCTTGTGACATTTCTTCCAGAGTTTATCCATTTATCTTCCTATCTGTCTGTGAAATAATGAGCATTTTTGTCGAAAAAACATCGCCCGTTTATCTCAATGTCGATTGTGAACAGGGAGTAAAAAGTCTAGTAACATTTTCTAGCTACATGCGTTGTCTTTTACTGAAAATGCCGTTTCTATTTGTCTCTTTATTCCTCATTCGCACTTTAATGTATGTTTTCGTTGTTGTTTATAGCAGCATCTGTTACAGAAGGTGAATATTTGGTTATTTGGTTATGGAAGGCCCCGGTATCACTGCAAACGAATTAAAATCCATAATAGAAGTTGAATAATAAGTCAAGAAAAGGTTTCATTAAAAAAAAACCGTGTTCATTTTCACTTATCATTGTTGTTATATCTTTGCTTATTTCCCTTGGTTACCGTCCAATACAGCAATGGGTTGCCTACAAGACTTAGGGAGTCTTGTAGAGTAACAACAGAGTTGCGCCATTCTGCACAGTACGTAACTATCCTTTGCAATGTGCACCAAATAGGGCCCACGCTGTTCTGTTTCTTCTTTTTACCGCAAAATTGCTCTCGGTCTCCTCCTCTATCATCTTCACTCCTCTGTCTACTTCTCTATCATCTTCACTCCTCTGCCTACTTCTCTATCGTCGTCACTCCTCAGTCTACTTCTCTATCGTCTTCACTCCTCTGTCTACTTCTCTATCGTCTTCACTCTGTCTACTTCTCTATCGTCTTCACTCCTCTGTCTACTTCTCTATCGTCTTCACTCTGTCTACTTCTCTATCGTCTTCACTCCTCTGTCTACTTCTCTATCATCTTCACTCCTCTGTCTACTTCTCTATCGTCTTCACTCTGTCTACTTCTCTATCGTCTTCACTCTGTCTACTTCTCTATCGTCTTCACTCCTCTGTCTACTTCTCTATCATCTTCACTCCTCTGTCTACTTCTCTATCATCTTCACTCCTCTGTCTACTTCTCTATCATCTTCACTCCTCTGTCTACTTCTCTATCATCTTCACTCCTCTGTCTACTTCTCTATCGTCTTCACTCCTCTGTCTACTTCTCTATCGTCTTCACTCTGTCTACTTCTCTATCATCTTCACTCCTCTGTCTACTTCTCTATCATCTTCACTCCTCTGTCTACCTCTCTATCATCTTCACTCCTCTGTCTACTTCTCTATCATCTTCACTCCTCTGTCTACCTCTCTATCATCTTCACTCCTCTGTCTACTTTTCTATCGTCTTCACTCCTCTGTCTACTTCTCTATAATCTTCACTTCTCTGTCTACATCTCTGTCATCTTCACTCCTCCGTCTACTTCTCATATCGTCTTCACTCTGTCTGCTTCTCCATCGTCTTCACTCCTCTGTCTACTTCTCTATCGTCTTCACTCTGTCTGCTTCTCCATCGTCTTCACTCCTCTGTCTACTTCTCATATCGTCTTCACTCTGTCTGCTTCTCCATCGTCTTCACTCCTCTGTCTACTTCTCTAGCGTCTTCACTCTGTCTACTTCTCTATCGTCTTCACTCTGTCTACTTCTCTATCGTCTTCACTCCTCTGTCTACTTCTCTATCATCTTCACTCTGTCTACTTCTCTATCATCTTCACTCCTCTGTCTACTTCTCTATCATCTTCACTCCTCTGTCTACTTCTCTGTCATCTTCACTCCTCTGTCTACTTCTCTATCGTCTTCACTCTATCTACTTCTCTATCATCTTCACTCCTCTGTCTATTTCTCTATCATCTTCACTCCTCTGTCTACTTTTCTATCATCTTCACTCCTCTGTCTACCTCTCTATCATCTTCACTCAGAAGAATGTTGAAAGTTTCCTGGACAGATAAAAAGACCAATGAAGAAATTATCAAAGAGGCCAACAAAAAAGGGAACTCATGAGAAACATCAGAAAAAAACAATTAACATTTTTCGGGAACATCATTAGAAGAGGAAAGTTGGAATACTTGGTTACAAGTGGAAAAAATACACGGAAAGAGGGATCGCTGACGACAAAGAGAGAAAATACTGGATATTTTTGTGTCATAGCATGGAAAACAGTCAACAACAGAACTGATACTATTCACTGTAGATAGATGTTTGTAGAAGGACATAATCGCCTACGCCAACCGGTATGACACATGATGATGATGATGATAGCTTTTGAACTTAATTTTTTTTTTTTATTCAAAACGTTTATAAATTTCCAGCGGGTCTGATAACAACCAAACTAGATGTTACCACCTGTTTATATTGTATTAGACTTTCATTCCATTGTCTGGGCGGGGAGTGGAAGTACTATCGTCATCCTGATATAGTTCAACATACCTGGCAGTGGTCTGATACAGATTAGGAGAGGGGATACACCTGTCGAATGTGTTAGGAGATGTGACATTTAAGATGGGGTTTAGACAAACGTGTTTTCATAAAGAATAATAGCCTTGGGTGAAGTTAGCATCCGCGAGAAGATAAATATATATATATATATATATATATATATATAATGAAAAGGAGAGAACGAAAAATGCAAATAGCAAAGATAAAGAAGCATGGTAGTTTTATGGTTCTGAAGACGGGTGCTAGGAATTTCGCGGATAATTGAAGGAATTCTACTAGAAATATCAGAAATACGCAGCCTCATTAATTCCATTTGGAGAAAAATATTCTGTTCTTAGGAAATGTAATGATAAATGAGAATTTGCAACATTTTGATTGGTTGAAACGGAGCTCTGAAGTTGTCATCCACATGGGAAAGTAGTGAAACTTTGACAACTTCCAGTAGGAGATGCAGCTTTACAATTCTACAAATTTGAACGAATTGAAATAAAAAAATAAATAGAAATATTAAAATGAATTCTTCAATGTTATAGATCCTTTCCTGTCATGGACAACTTAACTAATATGTAGGGAGACCACATTGTGTGAAAAAGAAATATTGTTGTACGGAGGAGTGTCGATGAGAAGCTGAAAGAGGTAATGAATAAGTCTTGAATGAAACGAGCAAAGAAAGAAAGCTATTGGATGCACACATCAAATAAATAGCGCTCATTATTTGTTTAATATGTCGAAAAGAGACAATTATTCCACCGACTTTTTAAAATTATTTTTTTAAATTTTGCTTCGTACGCTACCATTGTATCCCCAGCCACAACCAACTATAGATATACTTGGGCCTGCGGACTGTGAGGAAATTCGCGATAAACCTCCAACTATCGTGACGTATTCAGCATTACCAGCTGATGCGGGTGTTGATTAGAATGATGCCAGTCGTCGGTAGCTCCTAGAGCTGTAAAATATAATAGAAGTTCATCTACGATTGTTGGAGTTTTCTGTTTTCTGCTTTCATTTTCTGCCCACAGCCCTAAGTAAATCTATTGTAGGCTGTGTACCAGCAAAGTCCTGGAGGACTGAATTCGGTATGCATATCACTTTTTCCCAAATGTTCACATTTTCTTGTGCCCACGTGTCCCTCACCATATTGGCAGAAATTCTCCGGTTTCAGAGATACTCTCATTTCTTTGTTGTTGAGAGTCTTGACGTTTTGTGTGGCTGCCTTCCTATCAATTTTGTTATCGCAGCGGCCATTTGGCATGCTCTTTACGATTTCGGGATCCGCGATAGCTCAGTGGTTAGTGAATTGGTCTACAAAGAACAAGAGGTAGGGTTCGATCCCAACCGACGGCTACCGGTTCACCCAGCCTTTAATGGGTACCGGATTTTTTAATGGTAAAGTAAAGCGGCATGGGCGTAATACCGACCACTTTACCCCAAAAATCATGTGCCGAAGGTCTGTAAAATTTACGGTCACTAACACCATATTCCCTATACGTCACTTAGCGTGACGGGGGTTCTTTACTTTCTTTTTTTTTTTTTTATATTTCGATTTCCAGCTGCCAAATGTTATTTAACCTCCTCAGAATGCACTCATGATCACCTGTGTTTTTGTATCTCCGTTATCCGAGACGGCCTGCAAGACATCTCACTGCCACGGAGCCACAGAGAAGGGTACAGCCACGAAGAATCCACTAATTTAATCTTTAAAGGCGGTGGGAATCGAACCCGGGACCTACTTATCCAGAGGCTGACGTCTTACCACCTCATCCCACCTCCCCCAATCAAACATCTATAAAACAAATATACTCAAAAAGTAGACATTTTATCTCAATTGACGGGAAGTCTCTATTACTTATGTATACTGAGTGATTCAATGAGCTTGATAAGAAAAGTGGCGGAGAGATCTGTACGTATGCAATGGGTAGAGTCATTGCAGAAGTAAAAAGTACGTAAGGTCACCTTTGTCTACGTCCCAGGACATGTGGGAGTACCGGAAAATGAAAGAGCGGACAGAATGGCTTGCTGCGTTATTGTTGAGGACGGTCAATCAATGGATCGGGCGGACAACATCCATGCCCTCCGAGAAGTGGGATGGACACAGGAATTCGACAACCATGAGTCCACGTCACTCCTTCGGATGAAAGAGAGGGGAGTTAAGATGGGCACAGCCAGAAACGAGAAAGGACGCCTTGGCGTACACGAAGACTAACCAACCATCACAGAACTAGAGTCGTCAGTCGCTGGACACTGCGGGACTTGCTGAGGAGGAAATTTGGGCACCTATGGACATGTTCGGAGTGCAATGATGATGACCCGCTTATAACTCAATAACTTTATTACTTATACTCCAGTGTCCATATTTCAGGTTGTGTTAGGAATATTGTTTCTGTACGTTATATTTTCCTCACTTTCTACGAAAAATTGTTGCTCTATTTCTGTCCTTCCGTGCACGTATGTTTCCCATTTGTCAACGTCTGCTATTTAAAACAGCAGTAAATGCTCACGTGTAATAATTAGCAAGCAAGTGGACCTGCATGAATCTTAAAGCGATAAAAGAACACACATGTTCGTTTCAAGCGCTCACAAATAAAATAGGAAACATATTTTTGTATAAGAATGTGGGGGAAAAAAGCGCACACACTTGCAAAATAACAGAAAAAAAAAAACAACCAAAAAATGCTCACCAAACACATGCGCTTTATTAACCAAACCACATTCGAAATGTTATGATCGGAAAAACAGTAAAGATAAACATTTTTTTTAATGCATGCAAAGAAGATAAAGAGATGATGGAAACAATACGAACCTGACACAAACAATAAACAGATCTGATAAATAATTATAAGACAAAAAATAAATAATAATAACGGAGACTGTGTGGTCTAGACGTAAGATGTTTGCCATTAAATTAGAATGTCCCATGTTTGAATTGTTCTCTTCAAAGTTGCCGGATCCTTTGTCACGTTACCCACCGTATATGTCTTGTGTTGCGAGTTGCATTGTCATGTTCCCCGCCCCATATCTCTATGTTGCGAGATCCTATGTCACATTACCTTCCTCATGTCTCTATGTTGCGAGATCCTATGTCACATTACCTTCCTCATGTCTCTATGTTGCGAGATCCTATGTCACATTACCTTCCTCATGTCTCTATGTTGCGAGATCCTATGTCACATTACCTTCCTCATGTCTCTATGTTGCGAGATCCTATGTCACATTACCTTCCTCATGTCTCTATGTTGCGAGATCCTTTGTCACATTACCTTCCTCATGTCTCTATGTTGCCAGATCCTATGTCACGTTACCTTCCTCATGTCTCTATGTTGCGAGATCCTATGTCACGTTACCTTCCTCATGTCTCTATGTTGCGAGATCCTATGTCACGTTACCTTCCTCATGTCTCTATGTTGCGAGATCCTATGTCACGTTACCTTCCTCATGTCTCTATGTTGCGAGATCCTATGTCACGTTACCTTCCTCATGTCTCTATGTTGCCAGATCCTATGTCACGTTACCTTCCTCATGTCTCTATGTTGCGAGATCCTATGTCACGTTACCTTCCTCATGTCTCTATGTTGCGAGATCCTTTGTCACGTTACCTTCCTCATGTCTCTATGTTGCGAGATCCTATGTCACGTTACCTTCCCCATGTCTCTATGTTGCGAAATCCTTTGTCACATTACCTTCCTCATGTCTCTATGTTGCGAGATCCTATGTCACGTTACCTTCCTCATGTCTCTATGTTGCGAAATCCTTTGTCACATTACCTTCCTCATGTCTCTATGTTGCGAAATCCTTTGTCACATTACCTTCCTCATGTCTCTATGTTGCGAAATCCTTTGTCACATTACCTTCCTCATGTCTCTATGTTGCGAGATCCTTTGTCACGTTAACTTCCTCATGTCTCTATGTTGCGAAATCCTTTGTCACATTACCTTCCTCATGTCTCTATGTTGCGAGATCCTTTGTCACGTTAACTTCCTCATGTCTCTATGTTGCGAAATCCTTTGTCACATTACCTTCCTCATGTATCTATGTTGCGAGATCCTTTGTCACGTTAACTTCCTCATGTCTCTATGTTGCGAAATCCTTTGTCACATTACCTTCCTCATGTCTCTATGTTGCGAGATCCTTTGTCACGTTAACTTCCTCATGTCTCTATGTTGCGAAATCCTTTGTCACATTACCTTCCTCATGTCTCTATGTTGCGAGATCCTTTGTCACGTTAACTTCCTCATGTCTCTATGTTGCGAAATCCTTTGTCACATTACCTTCCTCATGTCTCTATGTTACGAGATCCTATGTCACGTTAACTTCCTCATGTCTCTATGTTACGAGATCATTTGTCACGTTACCTTCCCCATGTCTCTATGTTGCGAGATCCGTTGTCACGTTACCTTCCCCATGTCTCTATGTTGCGAGATCCTATGTCACGTTAACTTCCCCATGTCTCTATGTTGCGAGATCCTTTGTCACGTTACCTTCCTCATGTCTCTATGTTGCGAGATCCTTTGTCACGTTACCTTCCTCATGTCTCTATGTTGCGAGATCCTTTGTCACGTTACCTTCCTCATGTCTCTATGTTGCAAGGATCCTAAGTCTAGCTGCTCGGACATAGTTTTAAAGCATTACAAAATTACCTATGACTAAAACAGATGTGCTGGACCGAAAGGCTCTGATATCATAGCCTGTCGAAAATTAGTGATACTATGCGGTCGCCTCCTCTTAACGGGTCAACGCTGAAGGAGAAGAACAGACACAAATAAATAATAAAAGCACATGTTTTTTTTTCTTTAAAATTAAAAAAACAACATATAAATACTATACATATATAACCAGTATCATGAGTATACAGTATTCATCTGTTGTTTACGTAGCCAATCCGTGTTGTGTGTGATTTGCATTTGCAGATTTTCCCGTTCAACTTTCTCAATATCGAGCACGCACTCAAAATGAAAGAAATATTTATGCTTTGGTTTCGTTCACTTTTTAGTGGATTATATGGATGTGAATCATGGACTGTAGGACAGGAGACAGGACAATCACTGGTGGATGTTGAAATGTGGTTTTAAAGAAAAATGTTGAGAATACCATGGACAGCTAAGAAGAGTAATGAAAACGTTCTCAAAGAGGCCAAAGTTAAAAAAGGCCAAAGCAAATATTTCCAATATTAGAAAGAAACAATAATCATTTTTGACCATGTAATGAGAAGGGAACAGCTGAGATATATTGTGACAACTGAGAAAATTGAGGGACGATGAGATAGAGGAAAGAAGGGAAAAGATACCAGACAGCTTAATAGTATGGCTTGGCAGAGGGTCAACAACATAAATAATAAATAATAGTCGAGATCAGAAGTTGTGGAGAGACATGATCACCTACGCCAGCAGGCATGGTACTTGATGATGATGAGGATTAGTGCACTGCACTTCACCAACTTGGGTTCACTCAGCCTTAAATGGGTACCGGATTTTTTTCTGGGAAAGTAAAGCGTCACGGGCGTAATACCGACCACATTACCCCAAAAATCATGTACCGAAAGTCTGTATGGTCACTAACACCATATTCCCTATACGCCACTTGTCGTGACGGGGCTCTTTACTTTACTTTACTTACTGCACCAACTTGACATCTCGAGATCCAATATTAATTGCGTGATCATATATTTGTCCTGGATTGCGTCCTTAGGATTTACCTCTCCTTGACATATCTACTTGACATTACTTGTTTTTTTTTTTAACGTAATTTTCTTTAACAGGTGTTTAGTTTAGTTGACAAGTCATCCACATTGGGCATTGGTTATGTCCGTGAGAGCTCAGATTTCGTCTGAAGAACATCCATCAGCGTGAAGAGACTTACAACACTGGTGTTGTGTTGGTTGGCAAGTCTACTTCAGATTCCTGCGTAGCGCTCTCGTCAGGCGTCTCTCACATTGACGTAATAAAAAAAAAAAGTACTCCCGTCACGCCACGTGGCGTATAGGGAATATGGTGTTAGTGGCCATAAATTTTACAGACCTTAGGCACATGATTTTTTGGTGTAATGTGGTCGGTATTACGCCCGTGCCGCTTTACTTTCCCCCCAAAAAAACTTGTACCCATTAGAGGCTAGGTGAACCCGGAAGCCGTCGGTAGGGATCGAACCCTACCTCTTGTCATTTGTTGTCCAGTTCTCTATCCACTGAGCTATCGTGGCTCCCCCCCCCACCTTTTTCCCACATTGACGTAATATTCGTGAAATCTGTTCATGACTGCGGATTTCAGGATCAATTGTTGAGCCATTTTTTTTTTCGTCCAGCGCACCTGTGGGCTTTAAAAATGTCTTATATACCCATTACAACACTCAACGTCACGCAAACTGGCAAGTCTCTGACTTGTGTACAACACATTAACATTTGATACGTACACACACACGATAACCGGAAGATTAAACTATTTTAACTCATGAAATAAATTATTGATAGCACAAAGTTTCCATGAATTTCATTCTAAATGTTCCGATAACTGATGCATCTTCACTCCCTTGCATCAGTTATCATCACATTCTTTTCCCTGCAGAGAATTTATCCGTTTCTAATTCAATTCTGGCTCTCTGTTATCAGTTCTACCCACCATCAGGCTACACTAGTTACATAAACTACAACCATGTGTTACGGCACTAGCGTTATTCAACGAAACATGGATAGCATCTTACAACACAAATCTTACAACATAATTCTTAAAACACATCGCGTCATTACGAATTTACACTTCTCAAACTAGTAGAACATCATTGAACGGCATTGACCTTTCTTCGAGAGCTCATGGGTTGTAAAGGTCAACCGGTTCTTAGGATGAAGTGAGGTCAAGAAAAATCACTCTATTCTACATTTTAACGACCATGAAGATGCCTCTTCTGCTTCTTCATCTTCCACGTCTACCCACCGACTAATTCTCTTCATGAGCTGCACTTAAAATGACATTATCTTGACGTAATTGCGTCATGTCATTGACATCACGGTACGATAGTTACCTCCTACAATCAACTCATTATCTGTCTTCGACTTTTTTACAACTTCCAAATTAGAAAATTTGGGCAGAAAAAACAGGAACAAGTGGAAACCCTTGACTTTGACTGCTTGACTCGGTAAGTGATTTCAGTTAGGCCGCATGTAGAGTGACTGATGGTCGGCTATTTTGAATCAGATCTTTGAATATCACGTGTTGTTCGAATATATATTAAGACAGATCTTTGTATACCATTTGTTGGTCGAATATATTCAGTCAGATCTTTGTATACCACTTGTTGGTCGAATATATTCAGTCAGATCTTTGTATACCACTTGTTGGTCGAATATATTCAGTCAGATCTTTGTATACCATTTGTTGGTCGAATATATGCAGTCAGATCTTTGTATACCACTTGTTGGTCGAATATATTCAGTCAGATCTTTGTATACAATTTGTTGGTCGAATATATTCAGTCAGATCTTTGTATACCACTTGTTCGTCGAATATATATTAAGACAGATCTTTGTTTACCACTTGTTGGTCGAATATATATTAAGACAGATCTTTGTATACCATTTGTTGGTCGAATATATTCAGTCAGATCTTTGTATACCATTTGTTGGTCGAATATATATTAAGACAGATCTTTGTATACCACTTCTTGGTCGAATATATATTAAGACACATCTTTGTATACCACTTGTTGGTCGAATATATGCAGTCAGATCTTTGTATACCATTTGTTGGTCGAATATATTCAGTCAGATCTTTGTATACCACTTGTTGGTCGAATATATATTAAGATAGATCTTTGTATACCACTTGTTGGTCGAATATATATTAAGACAGATCTTTGTATACCATTTGTTGGTCGAATATATATTAAGACAGATCTTTGTACACCACTTGTTTGTCGAATATATATTAAGACACATCTTTGTATACCACTTCTTGGTCGAGTATATATTAAGACACATCTTTGTATACCACTTGTTGGTCGAATATATTCAGTCAAATCTTTGTATACCACTTCTTGGTCGAATATATTCAGTTAGATCTTTGTATACCACTTGTTGGTCGAATATATTCAGTCAAATCTTTGTATACCACTTCTTGGTCGAATATATATTAAGATAGATCTTTGTATACCACTTGTTGGTCGAATATATTCAGTTAGATCTTTGTATACCACTTGTTGGTCGAATATATTCAGTTTAATCTTTGTATACCACTTGTTGGTCGAATATATTCAGTCAAATCTTTGTATACCACTTCTTGGTCGAATATATATTAGGACAGATCTTTGTATACCACTTGTTGTTCGAATATATATTAAGACAGATCTTTGTATACCACTTGTTGGTCGAATATATTCAGTCAAATCTTTGTATAACACTTGTTGGTCGAATATATATTAAGACACATCTTTGTATACCACTTGTTGGTCGAATATATATTAAGACACATCTTTGTATACCACTTGTTGGTCGAATATATATTAAGACAGATCTTTGTATACCACTTGTTGGTCGAATATATTTAGTTAGATCTTTGTATACCATTTGTTGGTCGAATATATATTAAGATAGATCTTTGTATACCACTTGTTGTTAGAATATATATTAAGATAGATCTTTGTATACCACTTGTTGGTCGAATATATTCAGTTAGATCTTTGTATACCACTTGTTGGTCGAATATATATTAAGACGTATCTTTGTATACCACTTGTTGGTCGAATAAATTAAGACAGATATTTGTATACTTTCTTGCTAACCGAATACATTGTGTCAGATCGTTGTATACCACTTGGTGGGCGGATTTATTGTGTCATATCTTTGTATACTACTTGCTAATCGAATACATTGAATGAGATCTTTGTTTACCACTTGTTGGTTGAATATATTCAGTCAGATCTTTGTATATCACTTGTTGGACGGCTTTATTATGTCAGATCTTTGTATATAACCTGCTAAACGCCCATACTGAGTCAGTAATCTGTATGCTACTAGATGGACGGATATATTAGTCTGGAATTAATAGAACTCTTACAGGCCATATATTTTTAGTCAAATCTTTTACACTAATTGATCACTAATTAAAATAATTTATATGACAACATTCACATCAGAACCTAGCTGCTCAGTCCTATACAACAGATGATGGTAAGTACACACTCTAGTATATCCTGTAGCGAGGCCGTTAAATACCGCTCTGATAGGCCTTACAGAGGCATTTGTTCTTACACAGTTTTCAGTATCTCAAATCACGTCAGACATTTCCAACGACAAGGTGGGAATAAGAACACGTCATCCGTAACCCACTGTCCTTTCCTAGATGTGTCTGGCGGTTTAACGCTTCATCTTTCTTGCCACGATGTTGGACTACTCATTTATCATGTTTACCATTTTTTTCCTATTTCTTTCACGCATTTTAGATTTTTTGTTTAACGCAATATATAATACTATAAATTATTTTATCGGTTGCCGTGTCCCCGAGAAGTCATTTTTATTTCTGAGATCTTTTATTTCTCATATCTTTTATTTCTGAAATCTGTTATTTCTGAGGTCTTTTATTTCTGAGATCTTTTATTTCTGAGGTCTTTTATTTCTGAGGTCTTTTATTTCTGAGATCTTTTATTTCTGAGGTATTTTATTTCTGAGGTCTTTTATTTCTGAGATCTTTTATTTCTGAGATCTTTTATTTCTTAGGTCTTTTATTTCTGAGGTCTTTTATTTCTGAGATCTTTTATTTCTGAGATCTTTTATTTCTGAGGTCTTTTATTTCTGAGATCTTTTATTTCTGAGATCTTTTATTTCTGAGATCTTTTATTTCTTTCTGGCGTTCACACGGCGACTAATAAAGGAATTGCTACTCCTTATCGTTATCTGTTCTTAATAGGGCGTTAAGTGGGCGTAGATAAACTGCTTTTATTTGCGCCTTTTAGACAATCTCATCCGACTTCACCAGAGCATTTTTGAGTACTTGCTTGCCTTCCCTCTTCAATCGCTACGTGCTTGGCAAGATTAGACTGGTTAGCCTGTTATTGGAGGCACTGGGCACCACAAATAGGTGGAGTAGAATCTGTGTGATTCTGGTTCACCGATCCTGGCGTAATCTATCAGCTATGAGTCGTTGGCAGTTTCCAGCTCTGTTGCTATCAGGTGTATTGCCTCAATTTCTGAGATCAGTGAAAGTGTTCCCACGTTTACTTTGATTTAAATTCTTCCTGTTTTCCATAGTTCACATTCCTATATCATACTATCTTTGGGACTTCACGCAGAACAAAAATGAGTTATAAAAAAAAAGTAAAGAGACCCGTCACGCCAAGTGGCATATAGGGAATATGGTTTTAGTGACCATAAATTTTGCAGACCTTCGGCACATGATTTTTGGGGTAACGTGGTCGATATTACGTCCGTGCCGCTTTACTTTTCCAGAAAAAAATTCCGGTACCCATTAAGGGCTGAGTGAACCGGAAGCCGTCGGTTGGGATCAAACCCTACCTCTTGTCCATTGTAGTCAAGTTCACTAACCACTGAGCTATCGTGGCTCTCAGAACAAATATAAAGTCCTTTTATTTTGTACGGTCTTGACACTACTCTGATATGATGCCCTTAATATGTCATTAGCTCTTTATTTCTGTTCTTACTTTAATTACTGTAGTCCTTCACATTGTCCTTGGTCTGAATCTATTTTCTCATTCCCTGCGAAATCAACTGTACAGCAGCTTTTGTGATTCAAGACAGTTCTAATTAAAAATCTGGTTTTACGGAAGAATGTTGAGAATACAATGGACAGCTAAGAAGAGTAATGAAAATGTTCTGAAAGAGGCCAAAGCAAAAAGAGAGCTAATTTCAAATATGAGGAAGAAACAATCATCATTTTTTGGCCATGTAATGAGAAGGGAACTACTGTAATATATTATAACAACTGGGAAAATTGAGGGACGAAGAGATAGAGGGAGATAAAGAGAAAAAATACCAGACAGCTTAAGAGAATGGCTTGGCAGAAGGTCAACAACAGAAATGATAAATAACTGTCGAGATCAAAAGTTGTGGAGAGACATGATCACCTACACCAGCAAGCCCGGTGCTTGATGATGATGATGATGGTAATTAAAAACAAATATTTGTTACACGAATATACATATCTTCATATCATTGCTATCTCTCATACCGTTCACTCGTTCAGTGAATATGGGACCGTTGTGTCGCTAGTTTACAACATAGTCGCTGTGACTGCGCCTTCAACACATCGCATCCGTCCTCAGCATGGGTAGATTTTGTCAGAGAAACGTTAACTTTTGACCTAATATTTTTGTTTTACTTTCTATCTGTCTATGGTTCTTTAACTCTCTCCGTACATTTCAACGGACTATACGCTAATGCCGATTTCGATCATGTACGTTTCGCCGCACAGTGCGTCACTCTCAATTTGATTAGTGTAAATCATCATCAAACTATATTTGTTTTACATGTCTTCTATCATCTTGGTATTAGTGAAATTTAATTTCTTGTTTAATTATCTTAACATTCATATACAATATACCTCCGAAGACGGAGTTATTTGCCTGTGCGGCGATGGACCCCTGTGCACTCGGCTTTCAGGGAAAAACACCCAAAATTTAGTTTCTTGTCTCTAGGGACTTCGTCAGAGGTAAAAGCTGGCGAACGAAAAAAAATGTGATATATATATCAAATATGTGATAAGTGCTAGATAAATATAAATATATAGATTGATATTTGAAAACATGATACATTTTATCTCTGAAATCTCCACCGATAAATTGATACAACTTTCCATACCGAAAGAGTTAACGCACGCAAAGTGTACACGGGCCTAATTATTTTTTGTCGTTATCCGAGCGAGTTGGACATAAAATCTGACATCCGGAGTCAGTGGCCGGCAAAGGAAGAAACTACGGATTTGAGGAGAAAAATTCATATCGCATGTGGCTGTGTTCGAACCCAGGACCTTTCTATCCAAGAGTAGAGTTTCTACCTAGATAGCACCCAGTCCACGACAATTTCCTCTATAATAAATAATTTATTATTGTGACTGTTTTTAATGTGCCCTGTGGAGACCACTCTACGTGTTGTCATGTCCGTCCCTTGCTGTGTACAGTGCAAGTATTTCCGTCCACTTGTGTGTCCGGCGCGTACTTGAAAATAGAAAACCCAGAATAAAATTGCTTCAATAAATTAATTCCTGAATTAGTGTTGTAAGTAATTCAGTGCTCTGGTCACGTGATAATAATGTGAAGTAATGACTTCTCAGCAGGTTATCTTTTTGGTTTACCACAAACAACTTATAGAATGCCTAAAAGAGATACATCTAGATGCATGTACATACGACTAATATAAAATCTATACTGGGAGCAAACAGCAATAATAAAATATAACAAAATAAACGCTACACCCATTGATATAAAAAGAGGAGTAAGACAGGGATGCATCCTATCACCAAGCTTGTTCAATTTATACACTGAGCAAATCTTTAAAAACATCTCAGAGATACCAGGCCTAAACATTAATGGGAAGATAATCAATAACCTAAGATATGCTGACGATACTGTACTACTAGCAGAAAATCCTAAAGATCTACAACAATTACTTAATGAAATAAACATGACAAACAAAAAATATGGACTAGATATGAATATCAAAAAGACTAAAACTATGATCATAAACAAAGAAAATACTCAAAACCCACAAGTGGATATCAAAATTGAAGGAATAGACCTGGAGACAGTTCAGAACTACAACTACCTTGGCACTACTATAACCAGTGATGGAAAATGTACAACTGAAATAAACAAAAGAATAGGAATGGCAAAACGTAATTTTAATGTCATGAAGAACATTCTAACATCAAAACAAAAAATACCAGGGCTAAAGCTAAGAATAGCAAAATGTTACATCTTCTCAATATTCCTATATGGTGCAGAAACATGGACATTAGACAAGAAAACAGAACAGAGAATTGAAACTTTTGAAATCTGGATATATAGAAGAATAGGTAGAATTGGTGGATGGAAGGAAAAGAAAACAAACGATGAAGTCTTAAAACAACTAAAAATGAAAATAGAACTACTAAACACAATTCAAACAAGTCAAATACGATTTTTGGACCATGTTAAAAGACACAATAGCCTACTAAAAGTAATCCTGGAGGGGAAAATACAACGTAAAAGAGGCAGAGGCAGACCAAAACTAATATGGACGAGCAACATCAAAAGATGGACAAATCAGTCTATGACAACCTGCACATTCAAAGCAAGAGGTAGAGCAGAATGCGCTCCATGGTAGCCAACCTTCGTTGCGGAGACGGCACTCGATGATGATGATATCTTTTTGGGCAGATAACTAGCTGACAGAGTGCTGAAGTACAAGTCTCTCTTGTGGACAGATAACTAGCTGACAGAGTGCTGAAGTACAAGTCTCTCTTGTGGACAGATAACTAGCTGACAGAGTGCTGAAGTGCAAGTATCTCTTGTGGACAGATAACTAGCTGACAGAGTGCTGAAGTGCAAGTCTCTCTTGTGGACAGATAACTAGCTGACAGAGTGCTGAAGTGCACGTCTCTCTTGTGGACAGATAACTATCTGACAGAGTGCTGAAGTACAAGTCTCTCTTGTGGACAGATAACTAGCTGACAGAGTGCTGAAGTGCACGTCTCTCTTGTGGACAGATAACTAGCTGACAGAGTGCTGAAGTACAAGTCTCTCTTGTGGACAGATAACTAGCTGACAGAGTGCTGAAGTACAAGTCTCTCTTGTGGACAGATAACTAGCTGACAGAGTGCTGAAGTGCAAGTCTCTCTTGTGGACAGATAACTAGCTGACAGAGTGCTGAAGTACAAGTCTCTCTTGTGGACAGATAACTAGCTGACAGAGTGCTGAAGTACAAGTCTCTCTTGTGGACAGATAACTAGCTGACAGAGTGCTGAAGTACAAGTCTCTCTTGTGGACAGATAACTAGCTGACAGAGTGCTGAAGTACAAGTCTCTCTTGTGGACAGATAACTAGCTGACAGAGTGCTGAAGTACAAGTCTCTCTTGTGGACAGATAACTAGCTGACAGAGTGCTGAAGTACAAGTCTCTCTTGTGGACAGATAACTAGCTGACAGAGTGCTGAAGTGCAAGTCTCTCTTGTGGACAGATAACTAGCTGACAGAGTGCTGAAGTGCAAGTCTCTCTTGTGGACAGATAACTAGCTGACAGAGTGCTGAAGTGCAAGTCTCTCTTGTGGACAGATAACTAGCTGACAGAGTGCTGAAGTGCACGTCTCTCTCGTGGTACGGCGCAACGTCGATGGGCACAGGTCTATGTCTTGTTTGGATTATCTATTGATTTTTGCGTTGTTTTCTGCTGTTATTTCTTTGTGGAATGCGTTGTATTGTAGTTAATTTGTGTCTTTTCTAATGTTATAAAATTACCTACATCCTTCCTTGAACTTTCAGTTTAATTAGTATTATAGCTTGCCGTATTACATAGTGTTCTTTGCATTATTTTAACGTCGCATCGATTCAGCCTCTATTTTTAAGTTATTCTTTCGACGAAAAGTATCGTTTGTTTTCTTTGTGTCTGCCCTGCTGAAAACCTTTTTTAGCATCGGAACAACCGTCTGAGTAAATCAGCTATCCCGCTCCAGCTTCTGCCTATTGTGTTGGTTTCACTTCTTGAGAAGTTTTTGATTTTTTTTAAATTTGCACCTTTCCTGTACAATTGCACATTAACATCCATAGCTGTGCACACACGTTCAACTTTCCTCTGCTACATCACATTTCAGTGGCATCACAAAACAATCTTAGAGATAGAAGAAAAAAATGTAATCATCTCAGAGTGCATTTAATTATCATATTTTGTAGACATTTTATCACACCATCTGTTTATGGTTAATATTTTAACATCCTGGCAAACGTTAAATTACATTAACGTATTTAGATAGCACCACGCGGTGTTTGATACGCTAGTGATTTTGTGTTATAAATTGTTAGCACTAAAGTATAAGCCTACAACGGTGCATGTTATCTCTGAAAGATGGGTGCATATACAAGAATTGCACGGGCGTTCTTGTTCGTGCTAGCAGCAGTCAAAAAATGACTTTTGGGTACATTTCAATACAAATGCGCATGATTGTATAAGATGGGAGATTCATTTCTGTGTTACTCACAAGAATGCTTTCTATTCGTGGATACCCACGGCAGTATCTTCCGAGGAAATTTCGGGTTGGTTTACTATTTAGGAACTTGGGGTTGGTCTACTATTTAGGAACTTGAGGTTGGTTTACTATTTAGGAACTTGGGGTTGGTTTACTATTTAGGAACTTGGGGTTGGTTTACTATTTAGGAACTTGGGGTTGGTTTACTATTTATGAACTTTGGGTTGGTTTACTATTGAGGAATTCGGGGTTGGTTTACTTTTTAGGAACTTTGGGTTGGTTTACTATTTAGGAACTTTGGGTTGGTTTACTATTTAGGAACTTTGGGTTGGTTTACTATTTAGGAACTTTTAGTTGGTATTTAAGAACTATTACTTTAAAGAATTACTTTTAAGAATTATTTAAGAACCTTCGGTAGTTGCATTATGCTACAGTCTAAAGAGCCACATTTATTGGCATCTGAACTGTTGTAATGGCAACTGCTAATTTAGCATTGAGAGCGATTATACATTAGGTTAGAATGATTTTTTTTTTCTATTTGGCACTCAGAGTGGTTATGCAATTAAAACGAATTATTATTATTTTTTTTTATTTGACACTCTGATTGGTTATACATTTAGATATATATATATATTTTTATTTGGCACCCAGAGTGGTTATACATTTAGAGAGAATGAGTTTTTTTTTTAATTTGGCACCCAGAGTGGTTATACATTTCGAGAGAATGAGTTTTTTTAAAATTTGGCACCCAGAGTGGTTATACATTTCGAGAGAATGAGTTTTTTTTTATTTGGTACCCAGAGTTGTTATACACTTTAATAGACTGTTTTTTTTTTTAATTTGACACCTAGGGTGGTTGTCATTATCATCATCATGTGCCATACCGGTTGGAGTAGGCAATCATGTCCTTCCACAATCTTCTATCTACAGTGCATCGTATCAGTAATGTTGTTGACTGTTTTCCATGCCATGACACCAAGCTATCCAATATTTTCTCTCTTTGTCGTCCGAGATCTCTTTTTCCTTTTATTTTGCCAGTTGTAACCAAGTATTCCAACGTTCCTCTTCCCATGATGTGCCCAATAAATATTTATTGTTTCTTTCTGTTTTTTAGGAGTTCCCTTTTTGTGTTGGCCTCTTCGCGAATTTCTTCATTGGTCTTTTTAGCGGTGGTTATACACTTAAATATAATGGGATTTTTTTTAAATTTGGCACCCAGAGTGGTTATTCAATTATATAGAATGATTGTTTACTTGTCCACCTAAGGTGCTTTTACACTTTTGTTTCCTGTGACAGCTCCGTGCCATATTCGGTGTCGCTCAGAGAGGCAGCTCGTCTAGGGAAGAGACCATACGGCCCACGGGAGCCAAGACATTCCTTCCAGGAACAGAGTTGAGAGCAGTCAGCGACCCACAGCAGAATAAGTTCATCAGGATCAGCAAACAGCAGATAGGCAGCATACCCTACTCTTTCTCCAAACGTTGTTTCTGAATAGACAATCGAGTCTGGACAAGCTAGTAGGGATCGAAGAGAGAAGAAAACACGATACTCAAAAATTCCCACTGAAGTCGGATATGTTGGGACGCAAGATTCAGTTATCACAGTCTATTAACTAACCACAACACAAGCCATCTTCTTCTTCTTCTTCTTCCTTTCAGCTCGCTGTGGAGCATAGGTCTTCAACAAACACTTTCCAAGTCATTCTGTTTCTTGCCATTTTTTAAAGATCATTCCATGTCTTCCCCATCATCTTCATCTCTGCTTCTGTCTTTCTTCTCCGGGAACTTTTGGTCTTTCTCTTTGTCTTTCCCCAGGGGATTCCAAAAAAGGGCCTGTTGTGTAATACTCTCAGTTGGCTTCAGCAGTGTGTGTCCTATCCAGCGCCATCGTCTTCGCTGTATCTCTTTATCTATTGGTATTTGACTTGTACATTTCCATAATTCTATGTTAGTGATTTTGTCCTGCCATTTCCATAATTTTATTCTGCGTAAGCATCCATTAATGAAAGTCTGTATCTTCATGATTGTCAATTTTGTTGTTCTCCATGTTTCATAGCCATATAATAGGACTAACTTAACATTGGAGTTTGACAATTTTTATGTTTCTATTTAACGTAATTTCTTTGGACTTCCATATGTTTCCCAGTGCAACAAAAACTCCTCCTGCTTTTGATATCCTTATTTTAGTATCATTTTCTGTTCCTCCCTCTTTATCTATATTACAATATAATATATATATAAACATTATTTGTTGTTTAGCTGCGTCTGTCTTACTCTTTATCTATATTATATATATATAATATATAATATAGATAAAGAGTCAGACAGACGTAGCTAAACAACAAATAATACAGGTAGACGATAGACTGTTACGCAAAATAAGCTTCTCCATGGCGAATTTAGACCGACAACAAACGTATACAGTCTGCTGATTGTACAAGCCATCTACTCCCACTCATTTTAAGTCATTTTAAGGGCGGATGATGAAGAGTTCATTCCTTTGGCCAGATGAACGTCAGAAAAATAGAAAGATAAAAGAGGTTGGAAATAAAATAAAGAAAAGAACGTATGCATTTTATATAGTTTTTTGAATATGTGACGTAACTAAACATAACGAACGTTTCGAATGTAATAATCTTCGACAGGGAACAAAAACCAACAGAACATTTTATAAACTAATAACGGATATGACGATTCGTTCCCCCCAAATTATAATAGCCTTTGAAGGAGACAAAGTCATAATATAGTTAATGAACCTGTGTTTTCATGGTTCTATCCAGCTCCAACTATAGACTGATGGATGGAGACGTCGTATCGTCTAGGTTGTGAGTATTTCATTCTATCCCCGATATGATAAGCTCTTTGATTTTAACGCATGATCCGTGCTGAAGTCGGATGTGTTGGGCCGAAAGGCGCAAATATAACAGTTACACTGCAAACCACAACACAACGTAGACACGTCCACTTAACGTCCTTTTAAGGACGGATACAAAGAGGAATTCTACAGTCTACGAATACTCTAGAATACTTTAGTCATCGGGCGAACACAAGCAAGCAACGCATCACCATCATCCAATACCGTGCCTGCTGGCGTAGGTGATCATGTCTATCCACAAATTTGAATCTCGACAGTTATTTATAATTTCTGTTGTTGACATTCCGCCAATCCATTCTCTTAAGCTGTCTGGTTTTTTTTTCTCTTTGCTTTCCTCTTTCTCTTCGTCCCTCAATTTTCCCAGTTTGTACATTATATTCCAGATGTTCCCTTCTCATTACATGACCAAAAACATGATGATTGTTTCTTCCTAATATTGGACATTAGCTCTCTTTTTGCTTTGACCTTTTTCAGAATGTTTTCATTACTCTTCTTAGCTATACATTGTATTCTCAACATTATTCTGTAAAACCACATTTCTACAGCCTCCAGTGATTTTCTTGTCTGTTATCATATTGTCCATTATTCACATCCATATGTTAAGACTCTCTCTATATAACATTTAATAACTCTTTTTTTTCGTTGTTTCTATTGTCAAAATGGATTACACAGTATCTTCCTCATATTTTGGAAGTCAGCTTTCGCCTGAGACATTTTGCGTCTCACCTCTGTTGTATATCTACCATCTGAGGTTAACAATGTTCCTAAATATTTAAAATCATTTACCTTTAACACAAATATATAAAAAGTGGTTATAATAATTGGCTATACTTGAATCCCTCCAGTTATAGCTATCACCCAGGTCGACTAGCACATACTTCTACCTTTCTTACAACGCCTCTGTTTATCAAACATTATATTATCTATCACGTCAAGTATTGCTCCGCGTTGCCGTTCATGAGAAAATATTTTCATTTCTTTTGGAGAACTAACCATGGGGGTGTAGATGCTAGTGGGGAAATATGGAAACGTCAATTCGAAATTCTGTGGTTTGTTTATTTTCAATAGGAGGGGGAAGTAATTCTGTTTACATGAAACTGATAGGAAAGTCCTAACGGGGCATCGTTTATCAACTGAAGGACAGTTAAATGAGTGCATAGTTAGGAAAATTCGTTTAGTGGAGACAAGGTGTGTCAGTTGCGTTGAGATAGGGCATTGGCTTGGTGAGAAATTAAATGTGGGTTCGATCTTAGCTTGACTCTCCCTGGTGACTCCGCTGATAAAATGATAGTTTTGTTGGCTCAATAGAAGATAAATAACGGTGAGGAAAGACACTGGCTGCGTCACTTCCAAATGTAGTGGAGTAGCACAATGAGCTTTAATACTTCCATTTTCTGCGACGTATTTTAACCACCTTTACCCTCAGCTGAAATTATGGGCTGTGATTGTGTCTTCAGCTTCACTATCCGCTAAACTCTGAAAGTCGTTGTAGCAGCGCCGACAGACAACCTTTTCCATACATCATAAACTCTGAAGGTCGTTGTAGCAGCACCGACAGACAACCTTCTCCATACATCATAAACTCTGAAGGTCGTTGTAGCAGCGCCGACAGACAACCTTCTCCATAAATCATAAACTCTAAAGGTCGTTGTAGCAGCGCCGACAGACAACCTTCTCCATAAATCATAAACTCTAAAGGTCGTTGTAGCAGCGCCGACAGACAACCTTCTCCATAAAACATAAACTCTAAAGGTCGTTGTAGCAGCGCCGACAGACAACCTTCTCCATAAATCATAAACTCTGAAGGTCGTTGTAGCAGCGCCGACAGACAACCTTCTCCATACATCATAAACTCTAAAGGTCGTTATGGTAGCGCCGACAGACAACCTTTTCCATACATCATAAACTCTAAAGGTCGTTGTAGCAGCGCCGACAGACATCCTTCTCCATACATCATAAACTCTGAAGGTCGTTGTGGTAGCGCCGACAGACAACCTTCTCCATACATCATAAACTCTGAAGGTCGTTGTAGCAGCGCCGACAGACAACCTTCTCCATACATCATAAACTCTGAAGGTCGTTGTAGCAGCGCCGACAGACAACCTTCTCCATACATCATAAACTCTGAAGGTCGTTGTAGCAGCGCCGACAGACAACCTTCTCCATACATCATAAACTCTGAAGGTCGTTGAAGCAGCGCCGACTGACAACCTTCTCCAAACATCATAAACTCTGAAGGTCGTTGTAGCATCGCCGACAGACAACCTTCTCCATACATCATAAACTCTGAAGGTCGTTAAAGCAGCGCCGACTGACAACCTTCTCCATACGTCATAAAGTCTGAAGGTCGTTGTAGCAGCACCGACAGACAACCTTCTCTATACATCATAAACTTTGAAGGTCGTTGTAGCAGCGCCGACAGACAACCTTCTCCATACATCATAAACTCTGAAGGTCGTTGTAGCAGCGCCGACAGACATCCTTCTCCATACATCATAAACTCTGACGCTTGTTGTAGCAGCGCCGACAAACAACCTTCTCCATACATCATAAACTCTGAAGGTCGTTGTGGTAGCGCCGATTGACAACCTTCACCACCCATCTCTATCTTCAGTCATTCTTAGCGACTCATCAAGACATAACCATTCTTTGATACTATCTTCTAATCGCTTGATCTGCCTACGTCACCTTTACCCTCCTTTCACAATCCATGCTAGATGGTCTATAATGGGCCCGATAATCGAGATGCGTGACCAAACTCTTTCACTTTGTGTTTCTTCACAGTAGTCTTCACAGTAGTCAAAAGATCTTCATGTACACCGATTGCCTACTTTATCCTTAGGCGAACACGTTCATTTATGATCCGATCTAAGTAAGAGATACCCAAAGTTAACGAAGTGAAATTGTACATGCTTTAATGACTAGAATATACTGGGTTTTAAGTCTCAAAATGGTGTTTTGATTTTTGTTTTCATGCATTTGATTTTTTATTTAAGTTTTTTTTGGTTTAATCATATTTTTTCCTTCTTTTTTTTTTCTTGCGTTCATCCTAAGGACGTTACGTGAGTGTAGGTCAATTGCATTGTGGTTTAGTTGCGACTTTCGGTCAAACACATTCGACTTCAATGTGGCCTTATTGAGCACCTTGGTGCCTTCCCTCTTCACCCCCTACTCACTCGGCCAGACTAGACTAGTTAGTCTGCTGCTAAAAAAAAAGTAAAGTACCCCCGTCACGCCAAGTGACGTATAGGGAATATGGTGTTAGTAACCATACATTTTACAGACCTTCAGCACATGATTTTTTGGGGTAATGTGGTCGGCATTACGCCCGTGCCGCTTCACTTTCCCAGAAAAAAAATCCGGTACCCATTTAAGCCTGGGTGAACCCGGAAGCTGTCGGTTGGGATCGAACCCTACCCCTTGTTCTTTGTAGTCCAGTTCACTAACCACTGAGCTATCGCGGCTCCCAGTCTGCTGCTAGGGTCACCGTTATGTGGTGAGGCAGGGTTTGGATGCTTCTGTTTCACCGATCCTGTCGTAAGCCATCAGCTACGAGTTATTGACAACTTCCGGCTCTATAGTTATCATGCGTCTTGTCTTCGTTTAGTCATATAATGTGCAATGGTTTATGTCTCTTGTCTATATCGTCAAATACATTGGAATGAGTAAGATCTTTAATCTGATTCTCACGTTGGATTGACATTTGTAGCAAATGTACCAGTGAATGTGAGAATGTGAAGGAGAGTAGGGGATGGTTGAGGTGAGTGAGTGAATATAGCACGAGGAGAGGTCGCGGGTAATGTATATAGAATAATGTTCAGGCAAGATGGCGGAAGTCTCATGACTGATTGAGAGTGTGAACTTGGAGAGGAGGAGATGACGTAGGGGAGTTGTGATTGGTTAAGGGACAAAGCATGAGATGACGTAGAGTAATTTGATTGGTTCAGATACGAAGTATATAATCTCATGTACGAAGTTGGGAGAGACGATTTCACGCATGGAAACTAGTGACAGGCAGGATGCTGTAGACCCCAAGTAGATAGGCGTAAGCCAATGGCTCATGGAGCCCAAGTCTTAATAGAGAGTTAGACTAGTTGAAGAAGTAGGTCTTGAATTTATTGGACGAGACAGATCATTGTGTCAGTATAGGGAGTAAATATTAGGTTTCAGACTAGAGTGATTCAGTGTTGGACCGATTGTGTGTGAAAGACGAACTGGGGCACGGCTGCAGTAGAGAGATGTGCATTGAGGACATCAATGTGTGAACAGCCGAGCGAATTGTACACCACTGGCTTGTATATATTTAGTTTCATTACACATGTTATGTGTTAATAAGCTTACTGTTACTTCCACGAGAGAATTTTGTGTGCAGTAAATCAACAACTATCACTTTGTCCTGGTCTGACGCTGTGGTGAGAAACGAAGTGTGAGTGTCGCGGCGAAAGAGAGACAGTGTTATCATATTCTGCAGTCCAGAATAATTCTACATCAACGCGAAGTACGCCAAGTGTACGATGGGTACATGTTACACACGGTAGTGAATTATCATCCATGGTTTCTCACCAGGGTAACGGCAAGATCACTTCTTGACGACGCATCCTCAACCACTGCAGCGGAGCACGCATAAAGTGGGTCACGAAGAGAGAAGAGTCGTTACAGCCTGGAGATTATGGCGATCTCTATAAGGGCAGAACATTAGAACGGTTTACAAGTATCTTCATGTGAAAGTTACAACGGCGACGTTTACGGGACGCCATATATACACAACGTCATACATTGAATGGCGTATTAATATTAATATAAATAAACCAGTCGTTTACACAGCAACGTTTACTATTTATTTGTTGTCTCAAGGTATTCACCTCTTCCATTGCTGGTTAGGAATAAGTAGTGACGGTCAAAATTGATGGAAAATTACCCCACTTTTATTTTTAAAATAAGAATTGATTGACTTTCTGACTACCAGGACTGGAACTTCGATATGTCATGGTTACATATTTATTGACAACAATCAGAACTTCTTAGCACACTTAACAAAATAGAACAACGCCTAATTGCACACATAGAACAACACCTCTTTTCATATTTACTTATACAGAACAACATCTCATTTCATATTTAGTCATACAGAACAACACATCATTTCATATTTACTCATAGTAGTAAAGTAAAGAGCCCCCGTCACGCCAAGTGGCGTATAGGGAATATGGTGTTCTATCTATCTATTTATTGTCCTTTCGAGCCGAAGACGGCACATAGGGCAGAACTACTATCTCAAAAGCAGAAACCTTGCGTGCCAAAGTGGCACATATTGCATATAGATCACTACTTCTAAAATCTACGGTTCTGTTTCCATAACAATACTTTTTACAATGACAGATTGTCAAGCCATCGATCAAACTCCTTAGTCGCCTCTTACGACATGCCTGGAAAGTCAATATGGTGTTATTAACCATAGATTTTACAGACCTTCGGCAAATGATTTTTTGGGGTAATATGGTCGGTATTACGCCCGTGCCGCTTTACTTTCCCTGAAAAAAATCTGATACCCATTAAATGCTGGGTGAACCTATGCCGTCGGTTAGGATCAACCCTACCTCTTGTCCTTTGCAGTCAAGTTCACTAACCACTGGGCTATCGCGGATCCCATATTTACTCATACAGAACACCATCTCATTTAATATTTACTTATACAAAACAACACCTCATTTCATATTTACTTATACAAAACAACACCTCATTTCATATTTACTTATACAAAACAACACCTCATTTCATATTTACTTATACAGAACAACATCTAATTTCATATTTACTCATACAAAACAACACCTCATTTCATATTTACTTATACAAAACAAAACCTCATTTCATATTTACTTATACAAAACAACACCTCATTTCATATTTACTTATACAGAACAACATCTCATTTCATATTTACTTATACAAAACAACACCTCATTTCATATTTAATTATACAGAACAACATCTCATTTCATATTTACTTATACAGAACAACACCTCATTTCATATTTACTTATTCAGAACAACATCTCATTTCATATTTACTTATACAGAACAACATCTCATTTCAGATTTGCTTATACAGAAGAACATCTCATTTCATATTTACTTATACAGAACAACACCTCATTTCATATTTACTTATACAAAACAACACCTCATTTCATATTTACTTATACAGAACAACATCTCATTTCATATTTACTTATACAGAACAACACCTCATTTCATATTTACTTATACAGAACAACACCTCATTTCATATTTACTTATACAGAAAAATCACCTCATTTCATATTTACTTATACAGAACAACACTTCATTTCATATTTACTCACTCACACAGACTAAAACCTCATCACACACCGGCCCACACTTAACAACCCATGGCTATGTATTCACCTGCACTAAGCAAATCCGATACTCAGTGATCGAAACTAAAAAATACTTCCGTACACACTGAATACCTTGATACATTCATAAAATACTTAAACACACATCATCTCACCAATCATCTCAACTACATCTATTCACTAAACACCTCCAAACATATCTACACACTAAAAACCTCTACAAATATCTTCCCAATAAAAACATCTACACACATTGAGTCACTAAACGCCTAAACACACATCTACGCACCAAACACCTCCGCACAAACCCACCTATTAAACACTTCAACACACTAAACACGTTTACACGCAACTACACAATAAACACAACAACAGTTTATATACATCTACACATTAAACATGTTGGCATACAACTACACACTAAACACTACAACACACATCGACACAATAAACACCACAACACACATCAACCCACAACAACAAAATCACTTTGTGTAACTTACGACCCCTCCTCCCGCCCTCTACATTTTCTTCCCCACCCTCTCACTCCCTTTACCACTCCACCACACACACACACACACACACACACACATCCCATCCTCCTCCCCTTATTAGCCTAGTTTAAAACTTCACGGACAATCATCACCATCGTCTGCATGTTTACTACATCTTACAACGCCACCAGGCCCACGAAAATTAAAGAAAAGCAAACTAAAAAGACATCCTTTCTGTGATTCCATGAAAAGTCTGTGACCGATCCTTCGTTCATGCAAGACATCCAGTCACACTTAATTTCTCAACGCGACTCAAATGCTAGCATTTTGTATGCGGTAAGCGAATCTGTGTCACGCCAAACGTTTCCGCGTACCATCCGTTCTTATGTAAGCGTTTTAAAGGTATGACAGGTAATTTAGTAAGACTTCCTGGTAGCAGAACTTATGTGTTTGATTTGTATGGTAGGGAGAATCAAAATGTGTAGTGTAACTTTCGTACGTGATTAGTGGCTGCAGAGAGAATCACAATTTTCTGGTAGTAGATCTTTTGTACATGATTCGTTGTGGTAGAGAATATCAAAACGTGTTGGTATTGAAAGTTTTCTTGCATGATCTGTTGTGGTAGAGAATATCAAAACTTGTTGGTATTGAAAGTTTTCTTGCATGATCTGTTGTGGTAGAGAATATCAAAACTTGTTGGTATTGAAAGTTTTCTTGCATGATCTGTTGTGGTAGAGAATATTAAAATTGTCTGGCACATGATCTTTTGTGGCAAAATTTTGTACTTTTATACATGATCTTTTGTGGGATAGTTTTGTACTTTTGTACATGATCTTTTGTGGGAGAGTTTTGTACTTTTGTACATGATGTTTTGTGGAGAAGTTTTGTACTTTTGTACATGATCGTTTGCTTTGTATCTTCTCTATTGCATTGTACCGGTTCTGAATTGTGATTTTATATTTGTCTTGCAGCTTCTTGTCTGATTTTAGTAAATCTAAATTTAACTTGATGTTAACTGAGGCTCGTTTTGCTGCTTTTAATTTTACTCTAAGCTTTCCCACAACTGGTACATAATCACTATTGCAATCTGCCCCTGGTCTAGTTTTCACACACACCAGACTGTTTCTAAATCTATTGCTTATCATTATATAATCAATTTGATTACGTGCGTTGTCCCCCGGGCTTTTCCGTGTCCACAGACGTCTTGAATATAAGTAAGTTTGACAATTATTGTTACCATGAGAAATAATGCTACATGAGGTAGCACAGTGTGAACACAGCAACACGTTATCATAGCTGCAGAGTAAAGATGGCCACTCCATGTTTTTAGACACACGGTTCAATGATTGGCGATTAATGAAAGTAATCATCATCATCATCAAGTAGCGGGCGTGCTGGCGTAGGTGATTATGTCTCTCCACAACTTTCGATCACGACAGTTATTTATCATTTCTCTTGTTGACCTTCTGCCAAGTCATTCTCTTAAGCTGTCTGGTAAATGAAAATGAAAGCAATACATTAATTAATTGGATGCAGTCTTCATATCGAATGTTGAGTTGCCATGCAGTTCTGTTTTGCTTTGTCTCTTGCCTTAATAGTGCACGTGATCACATGTTCATCTGTCCATCTTTTGATGTTATCAGTCGACTTTAGTCTTGGTCTCTACCTCTGCTTCGTCTACCGTGTACCTTCCCTTCGAAGATAACCTGGAATAGGGTTATGCGTCTCTTCACATGTTCCAAAAATGTCAGTTTTCTTATTCTAACTCTGTTAAGTTGTTTTTTTTTCCCTTTCGTTTCCAGGTAATTCTTCTACTTCTGCGACCATGGCTCATTTAGATTAAGACACCGGACTCTCTTATGAAGGCAGCTGTCTGTTTAAGTGGTACGGTTGCCCCGTATAGTTTCTCTTCCAGGGAGATGGGTGTGGACCGGGGGCAGTCCTGTAGAACATGTTTAGTTATCATGTTATCCAGGGTACAGTGGCATTGGCTAGTTGTTCCTATTTTGAGTTTGGTTAACGTGTAGTTTCTCATTCTATTGTGGCCAGTGCGTAGGCGAAGTATGATGACTTGATCACTCCTTGATAGTTGGAGGTTTCCGTTTCTCTCGTTATTGCTCTTGCGCTGACTTCTCTCGCTTTGGCTGCTCTTGCTTCAATTTTTCATGGAACTCACCTTTAATGATGGATTTGCCTTCAATGTAGCTGACGTTCTCTTGTGGTAATCTCCCTCCCTCCTTAGCTAGTTTGTCTGAGCATTCGTTTCCTTGTATATTACCGTGTGAGGGTATCCACTGGATGACCACTCTCTGGAAGTTGTTGCACAATTTTGTTTTAGTTCATCAGCTTTTACCTCTGACAAAGTCCCTAGAGACTAGGAATTGAATTTTGCGTATTAATCCATTTTTCCCAGGCAGCCGTGTGCACAGGGGTCCCTCGCCGTACAGGCAGATAACTCTGACTTCGGAGGTACTAATATTTTTTTCGTCGATGAATGATCGACGTTTGAAGCCGGGCCTCACTGCTGAAACCTGGGGTGGTTGCCGGAGAGGGAAATCATAAATAAAAATATCTTCCGGTGTAGCCGGGATTTGAACCCACAACTTCTCTGTCTCCTCGAGACCATTCCAGTCCCCCCATTGCACAATTGAACTGATTCAGAACCTCTTTGTTCTATTTTCCTTCCATCAAATTCTCCCCATTTTTCTATAAACCACATTGCAAAGCTTTGATTCCCACAATTACCACAAGAGAACCATCCGCTCAGTTATGATGAACCCAAATCCACCCTCAAGGGTCAGTTTCATGAAAAATGGAAACGAGAACACCCAAAGCATAACGAGAGGGACGGATACCACCAACTATCAAGGACAGATCAAGTCATCATACTTCGCCTACGCACTGGCCACAATAGAATGAGAAACCACATGTTCACCAAATTCAAAATAGGTACAACCAGCCTAGGCCACTGTACACTGGACAATATGACTATAAAACATGTTCTGCAGGATTGCCCCCAGTACACAGACCTGAGAAGAGCAATGTGGTCCACACCTACCTCCCTGGAAGAGAAACTATATGGGGCTATCAAATCACTTAAACAGACAGCTGACTTCATGAGAGAGTCTGGAATCCTACTCTGATTGAGTCTTGATTGCAGAGAGAGAGAGAGAGAGAGAGAGAGAGAGAGATTCCATGCTGTTTTCTCATTTAATGTCCATGTTTATGCATCATACAGGAATGTTGAACAAATATAGCATTTTACAATTCGAAGTTTTATTTGATCATTGACCGGAAACAAACACATGAAAAGACAATTAGAGGCCACAGAGATGGGATTTCTCAGAAGAATATTGAAAGTTCCCTGGACAGCTACAAATACCAACAAGGAAATGATGTAAAAGAGGACAACAGAAAAAGGGAGCTCCTAAGAAACACCAGAAGGAAACAATCAACATTGGGCACATTATGAGAAGAGGAAAGTTGGAATACTAGGTTACAAGTGGTAAAATACAAGGACAGTGAGATCACGGACGATAAAGAGAGAATTGCTAAATAGCTTAGTTTCATGGCATGAAAAACAGTCAACAACAGAATTGACACGGTGGATAGAATATTGTGGAAGGACATGATCGCCTACGCCAACCGGTATGTCACATGATGATGAGATTTAGTTCTGATATTATTTGCTCTGATGTCGGTATATTTATAATATTGTAGAAGTAATAGTCTAGCGAATTTACGGAAGAATAATGAGAAGAAAAGAGGTAGAAGAAATAAGTTAGAAAACAAAAGTATAATTAGAGAAATACACAAGCTAGCACAGAGGGTTAGACAATATTAAGCTAAGAAGTTTTGTTAAGTTAAGTCAATATGCGGCGTCCTTCTCGGATATTCCCCACGCTGTGCAGCTACATGGCAGTCATAAACTCATAGAACTCTTCTATATCCAGGAAACATTGGTCTCCCTTGAACTCAACAAAAATAACGTGAGGTAAAAGCGCCCCCTGGTGTTCAGACAATATTGAAAATGGCTGATTCTGCTCGCAGACGACACCCGCTCACTAGGGGGCGCTGCATCATCATACGAAGCCGCCTGTACCCATTTTCAACGTCTCTAGACGTTCGTTGGTGAGATTATTTTGAAAATAACATCCTTCCAAGCAGACGACCCCACGGCGGGAATCGTGGCGGTTGCCCTGATGAAGTATCTGTATCGTTGTTGAAAGTTTGGCTATGTCAAACACGGACACACAATCTGGTATTCGGGGCCCGCCCGGGAATCAGGCCTTTTTTTTAGGATTTGTAAGAATGGGGAAGAACCGTGTTGTTCTCTTTCATTACCGTTTGCTCTCTACCTAATATATGTGGCGGGAAGAACATTATAAGGAAGTGTTTCTGGCCGTCCAATACAGCCATAGTGTTTGTAATCGTCGAACAGCACGTAATTATGTCTAACTGGTTTTTCGTATATCTATCTATCTATCTATCTATCTATCTATCTATCTATCTATCTATCTATCTATCTATCTATCTATCTATCTATCTATCTATCTATCTATCTATCTATCTATCTATCTATCTATCTATCTATCTATCTATCTATCTATCTATCTATCTATCTATCTATCTATCTATCTATCTATCTATCTATCTATCTATCTATCTATCTATCTATCTATCTATCTATCTATCTATCTATCTATCTATCTATCTATCTATCTATCTATCTATCTATCTATCTATCTATCTATCTATCTATCTATCTATCTATCTATCTATCTATCTATCTATCTATCTATCTATCTATCTATCTATCTATCTATCTATCTATCTATCTATCTATCTATCTATCTATCTATCTATCTATCTATCTATCTATCTATCTATCTATCTATCTATCTATCTATCTATCTATCTATCTATCTATCTATCTATCTATCTATCTATCTATCTATCTATCTATCTATCTATCTATCTATCTATCTATCTATCTATCTATCTATCTATCTATCTATCTATCTATCTATCTATCTATCTATCTATCTATCTATCTATCTATCTATCTATCTATCTATCTATCTATCTATCTATCTATCTATCTATCTATCTATCTATCTATCTATCTATCTATCTATCTATCTATCTATCTATCTATCTATCTATCTATCTATCTATCTATCTATCTATCTATCTATCTATCTATCTATCTATCTATCTATCTATCTATCTATCTATCTATCTATCTATCTATCTATCTATCTATCTATCTATCTATCTATCTATCTATCTATCTATCTATCTATCTATCTATCTATCTATCTATCTATCTATCTATCTATCTATCTATCTATCTATCTATCTATCTATCTATCTATCTATCTATCTATCTATCTATCTATCTATCTATCTATCTATCTATCTATCTATCTATCTATCTATCTATCTATCTATCTATCTATCTATCTATCTATCTATCTATCTATCTATCTATCTGTCTATCTGTCTATCTGTCTATCTGTCTATCTGTCTATCTGTCTCTCTGTCTCTCTGTCTCTGTCTGTCTATCTGTCTCTCTGTCTCTCTGTCTCTCTCTGTCTCTCTGTCTCTCTGTCTCTCTGTCTGTCCTGTCTGTCCTGTCTGTCCTGTCTGTCCTGTCTGTCCTGTCTGTCCTGTCTGTCTTGTCTTGTCTGTCTGTCTGTCTGTCTGTCTGTCTGTCTTTCTTTTTGCCTATCAGTCTGTCTCATTTATTTTTTTTGCGTTAGTTTTTAACATTATTGTAAGTTTTAAACATTATTGTAAGTTTTTAACATTATTGTAAGTTTTAAACATTATTGTAAGTTTTTAACATTATTGTAATAATCACCCTCCCTCTCAGTATATATCTATCTACACACACACACACTCACACCAGCTGCCACGTCTGGTGGTAATAATCTTTCTCCATCCCTTTCTTACATCTGTGTTTTCTATCGATTCCACTGTTACTGTTCATTTCTTTCTGCGACACGTTGTTACACTGTTTATTATCTCCTCTCGTTGTCTTCCCCTTCCTCTTTTTTCCGTGAATTTCTCCTATCGTTACATACTTCCAGTTTTCTTCTTCTCATCTCATGTCCACAGAAAGTGGACTGTCTTTTTTTTTTCTGGCAGAATTATTTTCTTGTGTTCCTTAATCTCTCAGAAATTCTCCATTGCTCATTTTTTGTTTAACTTAGTAATAACTTAACGCAATAGTTCAGTGGTTAGTGAACTAGACTTCTAAGGGCTAGAGGTCAGGTTCGATCCTGATCGACGGCCTCCGGATTCAACCAGACCTAAATGGGTACCGGATCTTTTTTTTTTTTTTTTTTTTTTTTTTTTTTTTTTAGGAGTAAAGCGGCACGGGCGTAATACCTACCACATTACTCCAGAAAAAATGTGTAATATGTTTTCATATTTATTATCTCCATTATTTAGAATACGTTTATCATTAATATGTTTCATTTCTACTTATCGTCTCCATTTCTTCTCTACAATTTTTCTTTTTCGTTTTCCTCTCATTTCAATATCTTCTCACCATCTCGTTACTTAAACAATCTGGGGGAAAAAATCCATTTGCATGCACAACAGTTACTTTATTCTCTGTTTCCTTATTTGTCTTTCTTTCCATCACCTGTACATTTCACCGTTTGTCCTCTTGCCATCACCTCTACATTTCCCATTCTCTCTACATTCTCTCCCATTCCCATTCTCTCTACATTCTCTCCCATTCCCATTATCTCTACATTCTCTCCCATTCCCATTCTCTCCCATTCCCATTCTCTCCCATGGCAACTTTACGGATAAACACCGAAGAAGAAAGGAGCCGTGATAGCTCAGTGGTTAGTGAACTGGACTACAATGGACAAAAGCGGCTTCCGGGTTCACCCAGCCATGTATGGGTACCGGATTTTTGTTCTAGGAAAGTAAAGCGGCACGGGCGTAATAACGATCACATCAACCGCAAAAAATAATGTGCCGAAGATCTATAAAAATGATGGGTCCTAACACCATATTCTCTATACGCCACGTAGCGTGACGGGGCTCTTTAACTGCATACTTACTTACTAAAGAAGAAAAAGGGGGCGGAGGAGGAGGAGACGTAGAACAAGAGAAGGAAGAAGGAGGAGAAGTCGAAGATGATGAAGAAGACGAGGAAGAAGAAGAAGGAGGTGGAGGAGGAGCAGCAGCAGAAGACGAAGATGACGAAAGAGAAGATGACGAGGAAGAAGAAGGGAAAAAAGAAGACGATGTTGATGAAGGACGATGAGGAGGGAAGAGAAGAAAAAGCAAAGGTAGCAAGAAGAAGAAGAAGGGGGAGGAGGAAGAAAAGGTTTGAAAACACTGTCCTAAAATTGAAAATGGCTGAAAGAAACGGTGACCATGATTTTCATGCCTGTCTCTTACCTAGTGTAACCAACCATAGATACTGTAACCAGCAAGCACGCGAATTCTGCCAACTGTTTCTTTCCGCCATTTTCAATTTTCAAATTAGTGTTTGACTTTCGTGTGCAGTTTTTTTTTTTTTCAATTCAAAATTGTATTTCACTACCGTGTTGATCTTTTTCACTAGCGTGTTGATCGTTGCAAATGTTTCGTTGTACCTGATGAAAGCTTTTTGCCTACAACTATAAGCTTGTCCCGTCTCTCTCTCCTACTAGTTTAGCGGCTCTATACAATTTTGTGTTTATTTTACATGACCTCTTAAGCTCTACAGTCGGCCCCACATAGTATTCAATGGTTATGGAAGGCCCCGGTATCACTGCAAACGAATTAAAATCCGTAATTGCTCAACCGCTCGCGCCAGTGGAATTATCCGAACTATCTCATCTTCCAAACAAAGAAAGGTAGCTGTAGTCCCCATCATAGCAGTCTCAGCACACGCCAAAGGACATGAGGCGAAACCGTACAAAAAGTGAACACAGCCATCTGTTCCCTGTCATACGATATCATCATTCATCGTAAACAATTGCAATATCGAAACACGATTAAAACGGATGAGACACACAACTCACGGTGTGCACAAAGCACTTAACTCGGTAGCTCCTGCAACAAGCCGGACTATTACATATTACACATGTGTGCTTATTTTCAATAAATTTAGTTTAATCGACAAATCATGTTCCTGCACATAGGACAACTTCATAGTTCACAAATTCCCTCCTCAGGAAGTTTCCCCCGCATGAAGCAAGTTCTCCACACTGCAGCGAAAGCATTTAAGACTATTTCAGCTCGGATGCACGAACTCCATCGTAATACACCATAGTAGTAACACCGGCGAAGACCTCCCCAATACCACATTTCATCGCCGAACCCCATTAGTCACATGACCCCGTTAGTCACAGGACCCCATTAGTCACACATAGGATCCCAAGTAATAAACCTGAATTTTCCTGCATAGAAGTCACCAACACATACTTGTGACACAAACGGCAATTGTTGTGATCATGGAGACAGTGAAGTTGATGGAAATAAACCGGAAATAGTTCAAAGAATGTAGCTATCTTGGACATATAACAAATAATAGAAACTGTAAGACAGAAATAAACAAAAGAATAGGTATGGCAAACAATATAAGGAAACATAAAAGGTATAAGAGACAGTCCAGGACTGACATGGACCAGTAACATCAAAAAATGGACAAGTCAGACTAAGACAATTTGCACTATTATAACAAAACGGAATGGCGCTCCATAGTAACCAACCTTAGATGCGGAGGCGGCAGTCAATGACGATAATGATAACATTATACTGATAACAAAACAAATAACGTCAGAACTGAAGCTACGAACAGCAAAATGCTATATTTACTCAACATTCCTGTATGGTGCAGAAACATGGATATTAAATAATAAAACAGAGCAGAAAATTGAAGTTGTTTTAATGAGGATCTATAGAAATATGGGGAGAATTGACTGGAAGTGACAGAAGACAAGCAATGAAGATCTGAATTTGCTGAAAATGAGGGGAAAAAAACTACTTAATACAATTCGAAAAAAAACAACTAGAATCTATGGAAATGTGATTAGTTATAATACCGTTCTGAAAGTCATCTTGGAAGGGAATTACACGGTAGACGAGGCAGACCAAGACTAAAGTGGACTGATAATATCGAAAGGTGGACAGGCGAACCTATGACATCGCTCACCATCAACACAAGAGACAGATTAAATGGCGCCACCTGGTAGTCAACCTTCAATGCGGAGACGGCCACAAATGAATAAATGGCGCTCCATGGTAGTCAACCTTCAATGCGGAGACGGCCACAAATGAATAAATGGCGCTCCATGGTAGTCAACCTTCAATGCGGAGACGGCCACAAATGATTAAATGGTGCTCCATGGTAGTCAACCTTCAATGCGGAGACTACAACCTATGAATGAACGAATTGTTATGTCTCTCTTCACATTCACAACGTCTTATTCTCAATCTTGATCGATATCAAGTCAGCATCTTCACGTATTATGAAAAAAGTAACACACATAATTATCTTTGAGAGAAGTATCATTTACAAACTACAATAAATACTTGTCATCTATCCGATTCCACACGACCTGTCACTTGTAAATATCATCTCCGGCTTCAGAAAGGACAATTTTAGATTGAAATAAAAACGTATAAGTCAAAACCATTCTTAAACATTACCATGAACAATCGATATGTAATCATTTTACATTTCAAACATTTTTTTTTAAAGATTATAGTGCTAATATCAAATTACAGCAAAGAGGGAAGGGATAAGTAAGGGCTGTAAATGGGGAGGGAGGTCAGTTTTATTTCCACTGTCAGATTTTTAATGCGGTTAAGATAGCTAATAGAACAACAAGCACACACACAGATCTGTTAATTTTATGTAAACTATTGTTTTCTCTGTATAAATTTGAAGTGCTTGAATCATCATCATTGAGTGCCGTGCATCGAAGGTTGGCTACCATGGAGCGCCATTTATCCATTGGATTTCGACTCCAAATCGAGGGTTGGCTACCATGGATCACCATTCCGCCCTGTCTCTTGTTTTTATAGTGCAGGTTGTTGTCACAAACGGACTTTTCGATCTTGTGGTGTTACTCGTCCATGTTACTCTTGGTCTGTCTCTTTTACCATGTATTTGTGCTTGAATGTTGTAAAACAAAACGTCATGAATCTTCTTCCTTCCTCATTTTCCTTTCAGCGTGCAGGATGAGTTATGGGTGGGGGGGGGGGGGGGGGGTGTCCACCGGGGGGATATAATTTCCGGTATTTTACTCCTCTGTTTTCTTCTCATGCTGTTATGTTTTCCAGTGTTTCTAATATTCTGTCAACCCATCTTTTTCGTACCGGCACTTAAGTCTAGTGTTCTCGCAGCTTTAATTGAAGGCTCCCTGTGTTGTGTTTTGATCGTTCGGTCTTATCATGTTGTCAAACTATGTATTTGTTTTTTCTCTTTGTACTCAATGACATACATTATTCCTACATTTGTTGTTAGTCCTTCATTTCTGATATTATTCCACAGGCTTTTTCCTCTCATGTGTCTAACACATTTAATTTATATGAGAATATTTTTTCTTATTGTTTTTTAGTCTAGTGTCCAGGACTGGATCTGGTAGTACAACGCTGGAAAGAAGATTGTTTTGTAGAATCGGAAAAGAGTTCTAGACCTTCCGTAGGGTTGTGCAAGACTTAAGGAGGAGGAGAATTTATGAGTTTCCATAGATTGTTTAAGATCGGAGGGGTAGAATTATAGAGCTTTTATAGAGTGCTTTAAGACAGGAGGAGGAGAATTCTAGAGCATTTATAGAATGCTTTAAGACAGAAGAAGGAGAATTCTAGAGCATTTATAGAATGCTTTAAGACAGAAGAAGGAGAATTCTAGAGCTTTTATAGAGCTGTTAGACAGGGTTGTGTGCTGTCACCAGATTTGTTTAATATTTATAGTCAGATTATTTTAAGATCCATAAGGGGCATGCCTGGAATAGCAATTGGAGGTCATAATATAAATAATCTAAGGTATGCTGATGATACAGTCTTAATCGCTAAGAGTGAAAATGAGTTACAAGAAATGTTGGACATTATAGTGAAAGAAAGCAAAAATAAAGGACTCAGCCTTAATAGCTAAAATACAGAGGTAATGGTAACAACAAAGAAAAATACATCACCTAAGTGCAAAATAAAGACAAGTGGAACAATATTAAAACAGGTAAATGAATTTAAATATTTGGGAACTTTGTTAACCTCAGACAGAAGATGTACAAAAGAGGTGAGATGCAGAATGGCTCAGGCAAAAGCAGCTTTCCAGAAAATGAGGAAGATACTATGCAATCCATTTTTGACAATAGAAACAAGAAAACGAATTCTTAAATGTTATGTAGAGCCAGTCTTAACATATGGATGTGAATCATGGACAATAGGACAACGGACAAGAAAATCACTCGAGTCTGTAGAAATGTGGTTTTACAGAAGAATGTTGAGAATACTATGGACAGCTAAGAAGAGTAATGAAAATGTTCTGAAAGAGGTCAAAGCAAAAAGAGAGCTAATTTCCAATATTAGGAAGAAACAAGCATCATTTTTTGGCCATGTAATGAGAAGAGAACAACTGGAATATATTGTAACAACTGGAAACATTGAGGGACGAAGAGATAGAGGGAAGCAAAGAGAGAAAATACCACCAGACAGCTTAAGAGAATGGCTTGGCAGAAGGTCAACAACAGAAATGATAAATAGCTGCCGAAATCGAAGGTTGTGGAGAGGCATGATCACCTACGCCGGTAGACCCGAAACTTGATGATGATGATGATGATGATAAGACAGAAGAAGGCGGATTCTAGATCTTTCATAGAGTGGTATAAGACAGTAGTGGGAGAAGAATTCTAGAGTTCTCATACAGAGATTTAGGACAGGAGTAGGATAGGAATTCTAAAGCGTTCATAAAGTAGTTTAAGAAACGAGAAGGTGGAAAATCCTAGAACTTTCATAAAGTAGTTTAAGAAACGAGAAGGTGGAAAATCCTAGAACTTTCATAAAGTGGTTTAAGAAACGAGAAGGAGGAAAATTCTAGAACTTTCATAAAGTAGTTTAAGAAACGAGAAGGAGGAAAATTCTAGAACTTTCATAAAGTAGTTTAAGAAACGAGAAGGAGGAAAATTCTAGAACTTTCATAAAGTAGTTTAAGAAACGAGAAGGAGGAAAATCCTAGAACTTTCATAAAGTAGTTTAAGAAACGAGAAGGAGGAAAATCCGAGAACTTTCATAAAGTAGTTTAAGAAACGAGAAGGTGGAAAATCCTAGAACTTTCATAAAGTAGTTTAAGAAACGAGAAGGTGGAAAATCCTAGAACTTTCATAAAGTAGTTTAAGAAACGAGAAGGAGGAAAATCCTAGAACTTTCATAAAGTGGTTTAAGAAACGAGAAGGAGGAAAATCCTAGAACTTTCATATAGTGGTTTAAGAAACGAGAAGGTGGAAAATCCTAGAACTTTCATAAAGTGGTTTAAAATGTTTGTTTGACGTAACATCTGCACGTTAATCTTTGTGAAATAACTGAAGTCAGCACATCGCGTTTAGAGAACATAGTGTTGATCCTGACTGAGGGCCAGCCATGGCTGGAGGGTTGACTTACAGGTCTGATTAAAGTCATCAATAATTCACCAACCTTCATGTCTCTTGTGGAATGGAGCAATTTACTTCTGCCCAGGGGCATACTTCTGTCAAAGGGGGCACCAGCCAGGAAGTTGTCGATACGTAAGTTGTAATCACGTGTCACTGCCATGAAGGGTGATCACTCGGTGCATATGTCGAACAACCTTTACGGAAATTAGTTGAGTTATCTCGGAACGTGAATCTCGGCGTATCTCGTCGTTTTACGAGATTTAGTCTGCGCCATCTTGAATGGAGAGACAGTATATCAATGAATTATGAAAGTGTAAAGATGCATAGTGGTTTATATATTTTTAAAGGTAGTATGTTTTGGGACGGCGGATTAAATATTTGAGAAATAGAAAATAAACTTGTATTCATAAACAAATGTCTAAGGAAAACATGAGGTGTACAATGAGTACATTCAAGATTACTTTTAAAAAAAAAGAAAAAAAGAAATATGGGTATTCAACCAACTGTCTAATATATAGGGAGGAGAAGATGGGCATATGTAGATAATGTAATGAGAAGAAATAGCAAGCGAACAAGGAAGCATAACCTCAAATTAAAAACAAAAATATAAAGAAGAGCCGATCTCGTGATATTCTGATAACCCTGATAAGAGAGGCAACACTAGCATGCATAGATTTCCTTACTGGTGATGAGAAAATTCTCGAAAATATGGTCTTATAATGAATTAATAATATGAAGTCAACGGTCACAACTTAAACAATATGCGATATGAGTATGACGCAGTCTTAATAACAGATACGGGAAATGAACTACGAGAAATGATAGACATAATAGTGAAAGAAAGCAACAAGAAAGCTCTCGGTCTGAATAGTAAGAAAAAAGAAGTAAGAGTCATACCAAATAAACAATCTTCGCCATCAACGCAAAATAAAAATAGACAGGACAAAACAACACAAGTGCAACACGTCAAATACTTGGGGACAATAATAACATCAGATGGAAGATGCACCACAGAAATCAAAAGCAGAATAGCTGAGGTCAAAATAGCATTTCAGAAAATGAAACAAGTTTATGCCAATAGAAATCAGACAGAGAGTTCATACAGCCAATTATGAGTTGCGGAGGGAACCATGGACAATAGACCCCAAACAAAGACAGAAACAAAATACACGATACACGAAAAATGGGTTCACGATTATTCATAAAGACTAACCTTTAATATATTTTTAATTATATCTAAAATTGACATCCCTGCACTCCAGGCAAACCCGTGGGTCATCATTCGGCTAATGGTTTCAGAATCTAGCTGATGCACACACGCCTAGCTTGTCCATTCTTGCTATCAGTACTATGTGATCAACAATTTAATTTACAATTATTGCAGGTTCTGGGCCGTATCCTCATAGATAGCTGTGTTGATTTCTAAAACACAAGCGCCCATGTGAACATCTGCCAGCTCCACAATAGATACTTCATCAGGGGCTACAACAACGAACACCCCGCGTGACATGGACAATATTTCCATAAAATATTCGAAAGGTTTTTTCAAAGTTTCATGCTTCTGCCTCACCCACTCATTACATATATTTCTATTCTGTACTCTCCATATTTATTTTCTTTCTTTCTTTGTACCGTTATACTGTTCCAAATAAATGCGTTCGTTTGCTTATTGTGCATTTCTGTTAAACGAAATTAGTGGAAGTTCTCATTTCTTCTTTTTCTTTCTTTCTTTCTTTCTTTCTTTCTTTCTTTCTTTCTTTCTTTCTTTCTTTCTTTCTTTCTTTCTTTCTTTCTTTCTTTCTTTCTTTCTTTCTTTCTTTCTTTCTTTCTTTCTTTCTTTCTTTTTCTTCCTTGTTTTCTTTCTTCCTTTTCTCCTTTTTTCTTTCCTTTCTCCCCGCTATTTCTCCACCTAGAAGACCGCTCTTAAAATAGCACTGGGTGCTCTTATGTTAGTCGTGTTTAGGTCAACATCCAGCCGTGCTACCTACTTGTTTCGGCCCCAAAACATCCGTTTTGCTTTGCATTTTTGGGTACACGGGTTACCTTACCTCTCAATCTCTAGTCTCTTCACCTTCTGCGATCATGACCCATTCAGACTAGGATTCCGGACTCTCTCATGAAGTCACCTGTCTGTTTAAGTGATTCGGTTGGCCCGTATAGTTTATCTTCCAGGGGTGTGGGTGTGGACCACATTGTCCTTCTCAGGTCTGTGTACCGGGGGGCAATCCTGTAGAACATGTTTTGTTGTCATGTTGTCCAGGGTACAGTGGCATTGGCTGGTAGTACCTATTTTGAGTTTGTTGAACATGTGGTTTCTCATTCTGTTGAGGCCTGTGCGTAGGCGAAGTATGATGACTTGATCCCTCCTTGATAGTTGGATGTATCCGTCCCGCTCGTTATACTTTGGGTGTTCTCGTTTCCATTTTTCATGATACTGGCCTTTGATGATGGATTTGGCTTCATCGTAGCTGACCATATGGTTCTCTTGTCGTAATCCGCTCCCCCCCCCCCACCTTTAGATAATTTGTCTGCGCGTTCGTTTCCGTGCATATTACAGTGTGATGGTATTCACTGGATGACCACTCTTTGGAAGTTATTGCATAGTTGGTCTAGGGTTGTGCTCAAGTCATCTAGTTCACTGTTCATGGGTTTTTTTAGAGCTGTTAGGACAGTGCATCAGTCGGTATCACCAATTTCTTGTGCATGATATTTTTGTTTTGGATAGCCAGTTTTGCAGAATCTTTGAGGGCTTCAGTTTCTGCTTTACAGTTGTTTGAGAATTTTCCTGTATCCCTAATATCTTATCCAGACTTGTTAGTCAGATACCAGAACTGCCGCTGGGAGGATAAGTAGGATCTTAGTCAGTTATTAGTCGCTGGTCTAGTAGCAGTGGTCAGTGACTAGGTCTACAGAAGATAGAAGGTTTGGTTCGATTTTTTTTCCGTTCGCCAGTTTTGACCTCTGACGAAGTCCCTAGAAACTAGGACCTGCATTTTCGCATGTTAATCCATTTTTCCCTGGCAGCCGTGTGCACAGGTGTCCATCGCCGCACAGGCAGATAACTCAGTCTTTGGAGATACTCATATTTTTTTTCCGTCGATGAGTAATTGACGTTTCAAGCCGGGCCTCGCTTGTTGAGACCAGGGGGTGGTTGCCGCAGAGAGAAATCATAAATAAAAATCCCAACTGGTGCAGCCGGGATTTGAACCCACAACCTCTGTGTCCTGAGGTCGGCGTCTTGCCTCGAGAGCAACCAGTCCCCCAAGGTTCGATTTAACATGACCGCATCAATGTACCGGTAACTGGGACAGTTGCCCGGGCGCACTGTGTGCCATTAAGTTTTTTCCTTGTGCAAATGTTTATGTTTAAACTTAAAAAGGGGCGCTTTAGCTCAGCTTGACCAGGGCGCCAGCAACCATAAGGCCTTCTCTATGTTCGATCCTAATCTACGCCCTCAGGATGCATTCAGTCTTAAGTGGATACAGTAATTTTCTTTTAAGAAAACTCCACTCTGGCGTAATGCTGCCAATATTACATAAAGTATATGTATTGAGTGTCACAAATACGGAACCCTGACACCATATTCCCTATCCGATACTTAACGTGACATTGTTCTTTCTTCTCTCATTCTTTGGTCGTGCTGATGTTTACATAAACAGTCAGTTATGAGTCATCAACTGTTTTCCAGCCCAGGTGTCTGTGTGACGTAATGGGCCCTAAATAAATGCTTAATCTGCTCAACGCCCACCACCACGCACCAAATTACATCGTTCAAAGCTCGGCTTTCTCTAGCCAAGTACTACTGACTGATACAATATTAATCTCTTTCTTTCTGTCTAAACAAATCCTTGACAAGTTCCACTAATTACACTTAATAGAAAAGCACAACAAGCAAACGAACGCATTTATTTGGAGCAGTATAACGAAACAAACAACACACAATTAAAAAAAAAAAATCAGCTTATAATTACCACCTTCTCTTGCTGACGTTCAAATAAAAGTTTCCTAGATTAACGCTTTCAGAGAACTCAAAACTCTTCAAGTAGCACTCATGCATTTTCATTTTTTAAATCCTACTTCAATCCTCACAATCATGATTTCAATAAATGTATTCAAAATAAGCTCTTAAAGCGTTGTCATAGAAATGAAAAGGGCATATTACTTGAACGCGTGTCGTATAATTATGTTCTGTTGTTGTAATGTTCATAATCTATAATTACGCCTTACTTTAATGCGCACTAAAAGGATCCCAAAATAGTGGAAAAGAACAAAGAGTTACAGACAGTGCTCAAGCCAACATCATGAATAAAATGCTGAAGTCAAGATGGATCAGGTGGTTCAAACTTGGAACACACGGAATCCAGCAGTGTCTCAAGAGAAATCAATGACAGGGTAGAAGCCTGAAATGACGTCAGGGAAAAGGTGGACTGATCCAAGTCGATGTCAGTTAAAGATAATAACAATGGAAAAAGAAAAAAGAAAACGGTTTAATGACAACACTGTTTTGTGAACTATAGAAGTGTTCAAAACAATGGAAGACAAATAAGAATACAGCAACAAGGTAAAGGACTAAGAAGGGATATATGAAAAATGGAAGGCAAAAATAACGCTTGTGTAAAATGATAATAAAAATGACACTAAATCAAAATGAAAGAAAGAAAATGGCAATGCCGTAAATGAAAAGTTAGGGAAAGAAAAGACGTTGTATGCCAACAACTATTTTTGGTAATGTAGTAAAATTAAATAAAATAAAGGAAAATACGCAAATGTCAGAAATGGGAACTTATGCAAAGTGAAATAAAAAAGGACAATAATAAATAATTAAAGAAATGATAATAATAAATTATTAATTAGTGAAAGGAGGATAATAATAAATAATTAAAGAAAGGACAATAAAGATTAATTAAAGAAATGATAATAATGAATAATAAAAGAAAGAAAGACAATCATGAATAATTAAAGAAAGGATAATAATAAATTATTAACTAGTGAAAGGAGGATAATAATAAATTATTAATTAGTGAAAGGAGGATAATAATACATTATTAATTAGTGAAAGGAGGATAATAATAAATTATTAATTAGTGAAAGGAGGATAATAATAAATTATTAATTAGTGAAAGGAGGATAATAATAAATTATTAATTAGTGAAAGGAGGATAATAATAAATTATTAATTAGTGAAAGGAGGATAATAATAAATAACTAAAGAAATGATAATAATGAATAATTAAAGAAAGAAAGACAATGATGAATAATTAAAGAATAAAAAAAAGTAAAGTACCCCCCGTCACGCCAAGTGGCGTATAAGGAATATGGTGTTAGTGACCATAAATTTTACAGACCTTCAGCACACGATTTTTGGGGTAATGTGGTCGGTATTACGCCCGTGCCGCTTTACTTTCCCAGAAAAAATCCGTACCCATTTAAGGCTGGGTGAATCCGGAAGCCGTCGGTTGGGATCGAACCCTACCTCTTGTCCGTTATACTCCAGTTCACTAACCACTGAGCTATCGCGGTTCCCTAATTAAGGAATGAATAATAATAAATAATTAAAGAAAAAGGAGGATGATAATAAATAATTAAATAAAAAAGGAGGATGATAATAAATAATTAAAGAAAAAAGGAGGATGATAATAAATAATTAAAGAAAAAAGGAGGATGATAATAAATAATTAAAGAAAAAAGGAGGATGATAATAAATAATAAAAGAAAAAAGGAGGATGATAATAAATAATTAAAGAAAAAAGGAGGATGATAATAAATAATTAAAGAAAAAAGGAGGATGATAATAAATAATAAAAGAAAAAAGGAGGATGATAATAAATAATTAAAGAAAAAAGGAGGATGATAATAAATAATTAAAGAAAAAAGGAGGATGATAATAAATAATTATAGAAAGGAGGAAAGTAGCTTCACAAAAACAGCTTGACCCGTAGCGTCCAGCGACTGATGACTCCACTTCTGTGTTGGTTAATAAGTCCTCTTATATGCCCACCAAGCTTCTCGTTTCTGGATGTACACATCTTTACTCCCATCATCTTTACTCCCAACATCTTTACTCCCATCATCATTACTCCCATCATTATTATTCCTGTCATCATTACTCCCATCATCATTACTCCCATCATCATTACTCACATCATCATTACTCACATCATCATTATTCCCATCATCTTTACTCCCATCATCATTACTCCCATCATCATTACTCACATCGTCATTACTCCCATCATAACTACTGCGATCTTTTTCATCCCATGGAGAAAAGTGGACATTGGTCTTAGAAGTCCTGTGCCCTTCTCGCATCTCAGATGGCATTAATGATGCCCCACTACCCCCGTCCATTGGTTGATCGGTTTCATCCACAGCACAGCAAGCCAACCTGTCCGCTGTTTCATACTGCCCAGTACTCCCGCATGTCCAGGGACGCTGACAAAGGTGACTGTGTATCGTTGACATCTTTAATGACTCGAATCGCTGTCTGCTGCCGCGTCCACTTTTCTTATCATGCTCATCGGATCACTCAATATACAGACGTGGCTGTAGTCCTGTCTTGTGATCCACGATATATAAATGTATATGCAGAAAGTAGTAAACAATCATGGTTTGTGAGTAGATGGATAATATATTAGTGCCTCAATCCGGATGGTCTTTTACTGAGCAACTCCCATCGCGACTGAATCTACCGATAATGAATATGCAAATCCGACAGCAGTGCGAAGCAGCAGCATTAGTGGTGATTGGTCTCATCTCATTTCTCCTGCGCCTTTTGTCTTCTGATTGTAACGTCATCACTTCCTAGAGTGATGCTGTGCCGTTTTTATTTTTATTTTTGTTCTCCGTGTGGTACAAGCTGTTGCTATATTACTTCCACGTTTCTTTTGCTGATTGAGAATTCACTCAAGTAAGCCCTGCAAACAATCTTATATGTCAGCACTGGTCTGCCTTTGGTCCTATTTCGTCAGAAAGTTTTCCATACAATAGTATTGATGATCATAAAATAAAATCAAACAGATATATATGACGTATATAATAATATAATACAATACAATACAATACAATACAATACAATGTAATACAATACAATACAAAACAATACAATGTAATACAATACAATACAATGTAATACAATACAATACAATACAATGTAATACAATACAATACAATATAATAATACAATATAATATAATGTAGTGTAGTGTAGTGTAGTGTAGTGCAGTGCAGTACAGTACAGTGCAGTGCAGTGTAGTGTAGTGCAGTGCAGTGTAGTGTAGTGTAGTGTAGTGTAGTGTAGTGTAGTGTAGTGTAGTGTAGTGTAGTGTAGTGTAGTGTAGTGTAGTGTAGTGTAGTGTAGTGTAGTGTAGTGTAGTAGTGTAGTGTAGTGTAGTAGTGTAGTAGTAGTATAGTATAGTATAGTATAGCATAGTATAGTATAGTATAGTATAGCATAGTATAGTATGGTATAGTATAGTATAGTATAATATAGTTAGTAAAGTGTAGTGTAGTGTAGTGTAGTGTAGTGTAGTGTAGTGTAGTGTAGTGTAGTGTAGTGTAGTGTAGTGTAGTGTAGTGGAGTGTAGTGGAGTGTAGTATAGTATAGTATAGTGTAATGTAATATTAGGCAACATTACGCAACGCACCATAACATAAAATAACATAAAATCACCGCACTGCTACGCTACGCAACGCAACACCACACCACCGCAACAAAACACAACACAACATAACATAACATAATATAATATAGTATAATAATGCTTCACCACCGTGTTAGTATTTCACAGGAAGCCATCCATAATTTCATCAACAGAAGGCCAAATAGAACCAGAATTTAGCTCGCTTGCCAACATTGTCAGTTTACCTGGCAGTAAGCGGTGAATGCGTGCACTTGCCATCAGGATTATTTGGCCTGCGCAGTAATTGTTTGAATCTGACAGGCATGGTTAATAATGGGCGTCGTTTCTTCCGGGCGAGAAATTACTGCTGAAATAATTACCAGCAATTAAGCTGACGCAGTCATTGTTGCTCCCATTTAGACATAATACCTTAACTGTCAGTTCCAACTGATTATAATGTAAGCTGTCATCTTCCGCTGTATATGTGTGACTACAGCTGGACGAACCAGTCCCAATCTTCACCAGATGTTCTCTTGCTCTCACGCGTATATTTTTCTTGCAGGTTTCAGAAAAGTTTATGTAGAATTAAATGTTCTGAGTGTTTCACGATAGTGTATCTGTGTGTGGCGGTTTTAGCGCCCTTATTTTGCGATGAATCCTTCGTTTCAGCATATGCACAAAGCTAACCAAGAGGTGAACATTAATACCTGACTTATCAATTATAGAAGGTCCTCCCCTTCTTCTTCTGCTGCGGCGTTCTCCCGAAGACAGCGGCAAATCTTCAACATGAGATCTGAAAAGAATGTTAAATAGGCGTAGAAGCGCGGTGTTGTCGTCTACAGCAAGTGGAAACATTATTGCGCCCGTCGGCCCAACACGTTCGACTTGAGCATCCCGTATGGGTTTCTTCCTGAAACGATTCTACTCGCATGGCAAGGGGAGGTTAATCTGTTTCCAGAATCGCCATTTGCATTTGGAGTGCAGTGGGAAATTGGTCAGCTCTTGTCCATTGATCCTGACGAAGGTAAACAGATATAGTCGCAGACCATTTCCAGCCCAAGTTTCTGTGGAGCGTTGTTTGTCCAAATACACGAGAAATATAATCCAAGGATATCCTTACAACGAAAATACGCTTAACGCGATACTTTACATAATACTTAACATACAGTTATATGCACAGCAATATCGACATTGTAGTTTACTTAGCACGGCAGATATACAACACGTTAGGTTTTTTATTATCGGCTCGCATGTCCTGTGCAGTGAGAGCTCAGTGGTTAGTGAACTGGACTACAAAGGACAAGAGGTAGGGTTCGATCCCAACCGACGGCTTCCGGGTTCACCCAGCCTTAAATGGGTACCGGATTTTTTTCTGGGAAAGTAAAGCAGCACGGGCGTAATACCGACCACATTACCCCAAAAATCATGTGCTGAAGGTCTGTAAAATATAGGGTCACTAACACCATATTTCCCTATACGCTACTTGGCGTGACGGGGGTACTTTACTTTTTTTTTTGTATGTCCTGTGCAGAACTTCTTCACGCATCATAGTCCGTCTGATGATAGCTCTGCCTCTAGCGAGATCTCCCACTTATTCTGTTGTCATGTTCATGGTCTCTTTGGTGTCTTAAAACCATCGGCTTCTTGGTTTTCCCCTGTCTTTTCCACTTGAAGCCATACCTTCCATTATTGTTCCTTCCAGCCTTCCGTGCCTTTTGACGTGGTTACAGTATTTTAATTTCCTTGTAAGATGTTTATAACCAAGTTCGTTTCAATGTTTGTGTATTTTAATACGTCTTGCTTGCTATTTTTCATTATCCATGGTATCCTAATGACTTATTTGTCGCTTGTTACGTTATAAATATTTTCTAACTATATTTGCACTTTCTAAAGATGACAATTTAGCTACAAAATCATAAACATCTTACTTTATTTTTCAAATAACTTTACAAGAATATCTCTCGCGTGCCATAGCACTCACATAGTGCGTCGTTGTCTCGTAAATCACTGGAATGACACTTTTATCTCTTTAACGTATTATGTAACAGTTTGCGTTGTGAAGATTTACCCAATTTTCTTCCACAAAAGAAAGACCCTGGTTGGGCCCTTTACTTAACTGGTTTATATGGATAACCACTTTTACTCTCCGCTCCTATGCGTCCGTCCATCCAGCACTGGCAAATCTTAGAACTGGAACAAATGCCGTGTAGATTGTTTCTACGTTTTTATTGAATTGTTTCCCATTTAGCACTTGTCCAAACAAGACAAGTCTCATATCTCCCTCAAACAAGACAAGTCTCATCCTTCCCTCACACAAGACAAGTCTCATATCTCCCTCATACAAGACAAATCTCATCCTTCCCTCACACAAGACAAGTCTCATATCTCCCTCGTACAAGACAAATCTCATCCTTCCCTCACACAAGACAAGTCTCATATATACAAGACAAATCTCATCCTTCCCTCACACAAGACAAATCTCATACAAGACTTCCCTTCCCTCACACAAGACAAGTCTCATATCTCCCTCATACAAGACAAATCTCATCCTTCCCTCACACAAGACAACCCTCATCTTCCACTCGTCCAGAACATAAGCAAACCACAAAGAAAACATGTCTTCCCGTTTAAACTACCAACCAAACCTCAATCTGCCTCACAACAGGGGGGTCCTGTCTTCTTTACTCTCTTCCATCCTAGCAAACCTTCATCAAAACCAGAACAAAACGCAGTCTATCTCACCCCCACTCCTTGCAGCCGTACTCCGCATTGAAACTCTTGACAACATACTCCATCAAAACCAATTTTCGCTGTCCAGGCAATATGGCCTCCTGCTGGTAGTTTTCTATGAGGCGTCTGTTGCTGGAGACCACAACAATAGGAACCTGAGAGACAAGCAAAACGTGGCTAAGGAAACTAGAAGATTTGACCATATTTTAAATTTGCTGTAAGGACAAATCTGTGTATTTTATAACTACTTATCAAAGAAGGAAGTACTACTATTTTATTGCAGCTATGATTGCCTGTTTTATGAAATATGTTATAATATTACGGTTGTCAGTTAAATGGTTTACAGTACTGAGAGAAAGTAGAAAATGAAAGAACTCCGTTTCGCCTCGAGTGAGACGTGCCGAAAATATTGTGTTACTTCTCGTTTGTGGACAATTACACATTTTTTAAAAGTGGGGAGAATGTAGATCAGGTACTCAATGCTGTATTCTTTTTGCCGATTAAAAATGTGTCGGTACTAATATAAGTTTGGATGTAACATGAAGTCGATGCCGCTGTTAGGTTCTATCAGGGTTGTGTTTCGCCGACCAGATTGGTAATAAAGTGAACGGGGATTGTTTCTTTCTTTTTTTTCTGTCTTTCTGTCTTTCTTTCTTTCTTTCTTTCTGTCTGTCTTTCTTTCTTTCTTTCTTTCTTTCTTTCTTTCTTTCTTTCTTTCTTTCTTTCTTTCCTTCTTCCTTCCTTCCTTCCTTTCTTTTTTTCCTCCTTTCCTACCCTCTTTATGCTTTTCTTTCTTTTGTTCCTTCCTTCTTTCCTTCCTTCTATCCTCCCTTCCTTCCTTCTTTCCTTTCCTTCCTTCTCTTTATTCCTTCCTCGAATCTGTCTTCGTCAAGCCAGCACTACTAACGAGATGAATAGACGTCTAATCTACCCGCTTTTGAATGAACGTTAAATGACCATTTATCCGATGGCTTGTGGTCCGCACCAGAACTGTGATATCTGCGCCTTTCGGCCTGTCATATCCGACTTCAACATTGCATTTGTAAATACCGGATTACCTTCACTCTCAATCCCTACTCACATTGCCAGAATGGTTAGTCTGTTTCTAGAAGCACTGCAAAGAGGTGGAGTAGGGTATTGGTATCTTTGGTTAACCTATCCTGGCACATGTAATCAGCTAAAAATCGTTCTTTTGTAGACATGCGCCTTTGCACCCGATCTAGATTTCGTGTTTTAACTCTCAGCTGAACAATTTTAAAGTGGAGAATGCAAAAAGTGAAAGTTGATAGAAACCCTCATTCTACATCTTCTTTTCTATCGTTCAGCTCTAAGTGAAGCATAGGTCTTCAGCAAACACTTTTATCTCTATGTGAAGCATAGGTCTTCAGTAAACACTTTTATCTCTATGTGAAGCATAGGTCTTCAGCAAACACTTTTATCTCTATGTGGAGCATAGGTCTTCAGCAAACACTTTTATCTCTATGTGAAGCATAGGTCTTCAGTAAACACTTTTATCTCTATGTGAAGCATAGGTCTTCAGCAAACACTTTTATCTCTATGTGGAGCATAGGTCTTCAGCAAACACTTTTATCTCTATGTGGAGCATAGGTCTTCAGCAAACACTTTTATCTCTATGTGGAGCATAGGTCTTCAGTAAACACGTTTATCTCTATGTGGAGCATAGGTCTTCAGCAAACACTTTTAGCTCCCTGTGGAGCATAGGTCTTCAACAAACACTCTCAGCTCCCTGTGGAGCATATGCCTTCAACAAACGCTTTCAGCTCCCTGTGGAGCATAGGTCTTCGACATACACTTTCAGCTCCCTGTGGAGCATAGGTCTTCGACATACACTTTCAGCTCCCTGTGGAGCATAGGTCTTCAACAAACACTCTCAGCTCCCTGTGGAGCATATGCCTTCAACAAACACTTTCAGTTCCCTGTGGAGCATAGGTCTTCAACAAACACTCTCAGCTCCATGTGGAGACCAGGTCTTCAAAAAACAGTTTCAGCTCCCTGTGGAGCATAGGTCTTCAGCAAACACTTTTAGCTCCTTGTGGAGCATAGGTCTTCAACAAACACTCTCAGCTCCCTGTGGAGCATAGGTCTTCAACAAACACTTTTAGTTCCCTGTGGAGCATAGGTCTTCAGCAAATACTTTCAGCTCCCTGTGGAGCATAGGTCTTCAACAAACACTCTCAGCTCCATGTGGAGAATAGGTCTTCAACAAACAGTTTCAGCTCCCTGTGGAGCATAGTTTTTCAACAAACGCTCTCAGCTCGATGCGGAGCATAGGTCTTCAACAAACACTTTCCAAGTCGTTCTGTTTCTTGCCATTCTTTTAAGATCATCCCATGCCTTCCCCGCCATCTCCATCTCTGCTTCCACCAGTCTTCTCTATATTATTTGGTCTTCCTCTTTGTCTCTTCCCTTGGGATTTCAAAAAAAGAACCTGTATGTAATACTCTCATTGGCTTTCGCAGTGTGTATCTAGTACCATCGTATCTCATTGTTCATTGGTATATGACTGGTACTTTTCCCTAATTCTACCTTCGTGATTTTGTCCTGCCATTTCTATCCATTTATTCTGCTCAAGGATCCATTAATGAAGGTCTGTATCTTCGTGATTGTCATGTTTTTTTCTGTTTTGTTTTCCATATTTAATAGCCATATAATAGGACAGTAGAGGACATTTAACCTATTTTTGGGAGCATGTTAAAAGACATAACAGCCTAATAAAAGTAATATTGGAAGGGAAAATACAAGGTAAAAGAGACAGAGGCAGACAAGACTAACATGGACGAGTAACATCAAAAGATGGACAAGTCAGCCTATGACAATCTGCACCATCAAAACAAGAGACAGAGCGGAATGGCGCTCCAGGGTAGCCAACCTTCGATGCGGAGACGGCACTCAATGTTGACGATGATTTAACTTAAATTCTTTGGATTTCCTAGTGCAACGAAGGCTCCTCTTGTTTATTTTTTAATCCTTGTTTTTGTATCGTTATTTTTGTATAATTTGTGTATCGTTATTTTTGTATAATTTGTATATCGTTATTTTTCTATCATTATTTGTGTATACATTCTCTTTAACTCTAAATGAACCAAGTTAATTCCTGAGGCAATTTAAAGGGGCGCCCAACCACGTCATAAAACATCTGAAATCAGATATGAATCATGTTTAAACACAACAAAATTGCTGCTACAAAAGCTCTTAACATAAACTCGCACCAGCTGTTGTGCAGCTCTTCAATGCGTTCCATATAACTCCAAATGTACCTCAAACTCATGTTGATCCTAGATTACTCTGCCAGCTACCGAAAACATTAATATAAAGCTGTTCCACCAGATGCTAGGGTAGGGTTCTTTTCTAGTCGTTAGACTGGCGAGTTTCTGGCACAAATGTCTCACTAATGCCACAGACATAATAGAAGCCTTTGTTCCAAGTTAAAAAAAAAAAAAGCTGCAATGTTCATGGTTCGTTTACTTACGTGTCTGAGCTTAATGAATGAAATTCTGCAGGATTTGTGAGTGTGCAAGACTAACTAAACAAAGGGGTAAGCATCACTGCAGAGATTGTTGTCTGCTGAATAGCATTACCTGGAATTAATTTGGATGGGAAAAGTGGATCAATTAACTAAAACAGTAGTTCACGTGTGTTATTAGAAGCACACATGTTTTTCAAGTCCAAGGCAGTCTATGACAACCTGCACCACCAAAGCAAGAGACAATTTGATGGAAGCTCAAAGTAAACACAATTTGATGGAAGCTCAAAATAAACACGATTTGATGGATGCTCAAAGTAAAGACAATTTGATGGATGCTCAAAGTAAAGACACATTGATGGATACTTTAAATAAATACATTTTGATGGATCATTCGAATAAATGCAATTTGATGGTAGCTCAAAGTAAACACAATTTCATGGATACTTTAAGTAAACACTACTTAATGGATATTTTTTAAAAATACAATTTGATGGATTCTTTAAATAAACACAATTTGGTGGATACTAAAAAAACACATTGGAGGCGAAGGCGCGCCTCCCAGCACCAGAGCTGGAAGTTGTCAGCGATCCACAGCTGATGGCTTGCCCCAGGATCGGTGAACCAGAACCATCCAGACCCTGCTCCAGCTCTCCGTGGTGCCTCTAGTAACAGACTAACCTGTCTAGTCTGGCCAAGCGAGTAGGGATCGAAGAGGGAAGACAACCCGGTACTCAAAAATATCATGCTGAAGTCGGATGTGTTGGGTCGAAAGGCGCAAATATCACAGTTATACTGTAAACCACAACACAATGCAGACATGCCTACTTAACGTCCTTTTAAGGGCGGATGATGACAAGGTACACTCCTTAAGTCATCGGGCGAACGCAATCAAGCAAGCAAAAAAACACAATTTGATGGATTCTTTAAATAAACACAATTTGGTGGATACTAAAAAACACAATTTGATGGATTCTTTAAATAAACACAATTTGGTGGATACTAAAAAAACACAATTTGATGGATTCTTTAAATAAACACAATTTGGTGGATACTAAAAAAACACAATTTGATGGATTCTTTAAAAAACACAATTTGGTGGATACTAAAAAACACAATTTGATGGATATTCAAAGCAAACACAGAATTATGGATACACAAAGCAAGCACAGTTTGATTGATACTAAAAAGTAAAAACAATTCGCTGTATGCTCAAAGTAAACACAACATGATTGATATTCAAAGCAAACACAATTTGATGGATACTGAAAGTAAACACAATTTGATGGAAACTGAAAGTAAACACAATTTGATGGAAACTCAAAGTAAAGACAATTTGATGGATACGCAAAGTAAACAAGATTTGATGAAAACTCAAAACAAACACAATAAACAAGATTTGATGAAAACTCAAAACAAACACAATAAACAAAATTTGATGAAAACTCAAAACAAACACAATAAACAAAATTTGATGAAAACTCAAAACAAACACAATAAACAAAATTTGATGAAAACTCAAAACAAACACAATTTGGTTGATACTGAAAACAAACACACAAGTTGTGGACGCGCAAAACAACAGATTTATTTTCCCTTTGTGAACGAAACGATCATCTTGAAGGAAAAGTGCTGTCCCGAAATTCAACAGCGGTAGAACATAAATAAGTGCCTGGATCCGCGGTTGTTGGCAGTCGGCTTATATCTTTGTTCCCAGCAAATGCAACTGACGACGTAGAGCTTGAGCCTCTTACGACACGTCGTTCACATAATAGCAGAGCCTTAAAAATGTATGGCAAATCTGCATTTTTTAGAACGTTATAAAGCCAGCAAGAATGCATGGATTACAATAATAAAGTTTCATTTAATATTCCGGTTTACCACGATAATGAGCCATCTCATTCACTTAATATAACTGTTATCATGAAGAACTTCAAGCCGTGTTGTTGTTATTATTACTGAAGAAGATAACAACAGCACTTCAGTTTGTGGATTAAGGGATGATTAAAACATGTTTAATCCATGTGTTAGTTAAGATGAGTACATGTATTCACTAAAGCTATTGCTGTAATTGTTTTGTATTGTGGAGCCAACAAAAAATTAATGAAAGGAATTACTAAAGAATTCTGCTTTTTTTGAGGGGTTTTCTTCTACTTTGTCGTCTATGTTTTCTATTAACTCGTGAATTCCAGCAAGAAGAGAGAAATGGAATATTTTCTATTGCACTGAACAGTGCGTCTAATTCGATGTTTTCCTGCTTAGGACAAAATCATATGGCCGGACACATATGTAACTTCGTCTAAGCATATGTTTATGTCGAGTTTCTTTCTTTTTTTTCTCTCCCTCTCTCTTTCTTACTTTCTTTCTTTCTTTTTTTTCTTTCCTTATATCTTTCTTTCTGTCGTTCATCCGATGACTACTAAAGGAATTGATTGTCCTCTTCACCATCCAGTTTTAGAAAAACCTTAAGTGGGCGTAGATAACGTTGTGTTGCAGTTTGCAGTGGAACTGTGATATTTGCGCCTTTCGGCCGAACGCATCCGATTTCTGCATGTTTTTTTTTAGTTGCAGGTTGTCTTCTCTCTCCACGATCCCTAACTCGCTTGGTCTGACAAGACAGGTTAGTCTGTTTCTGGAAGCACCGCGAAGAGGTGGAGTAGAGTCTGGATAGTTCTGGTTCACCGATTCTGGCGCAAATCCATCAGCTGTGGGTCGCTGACAGCTTCCACCTCTGCTGCAGTTAGACGCCTTTGTTCCCAGTTTAGTGTCTAAACTCATCTGTAGAGAAGTGGTTAGCGCGCTCGATTACTGAACGGATCTGTTTACGTTTTAATCCCCAAATTGGCCCTTTTATTTTATCGGTTGTGATGTACGCCTCAGAACCGGACACAATCGACTTCATAGTCACATGTATACAAAATTCAAGGTCGGCACCTCAACTACTTGTACATGTGGACAGGCGCCCCAGACTGCTGAACACATACTTCAAGACTGCATTAAATATAGTAGACTGAGGAAAATCCATTGGCCCATAAACACAACATTACAGACAAAACTATATGGGCCACTGCAAGAATTACAAAAGACAGTAAAATTTATACAGGAAACGACATTGCAGATATAGACAATACTTCAGGCGAATGAAAGGTAGATAGACAGACGGAGGCTATAATAATACAACAGAACTTGTGTTATTTTCGCTTTACGGTCAAATAGATGGGACGAGTATGGCATTCTTGTGACCGGGTTACCTTCCCTCGAGATCCCTGGTCACTTTGACAAGCTAGACTGATTATCATCATCATCGAGTGCCTTCTCCGCATCGAAGGTTGGCTACCATGGATCGCCATTCTACTCTGTTTCTTGCTTTGATGGTGCAGGCTGACATAGATTGAGAATAATAGAACAAACAAATATGTCTTAACACTCGGAAAAAATGACAGACAAACAACAACAGAAAAAAACAGAGAACAATATATGGTCCGAAGCAGGATTCGAACCCGTACTCCAAGGCATCATACCTAAATGTCAAACCTTGGATTAAAAAAAGAAAATTACATTTACTATGATTCTCTGTTTTTTTCTGTTGTTGTTTGTCTGTCATAGATTGACTTGTCCATCTTTTGATGTTACTCGTCCATGTTTGTCTTGGCCTGCCTCTGCCTCTTTTACCTTTGTATTTTCCCTTCTAAGATTACTTTTAGTAGGCTGTTGTATCTTAACATGCCCTAAAAATCTAATTTGTCCTGTTTGAATTGTGTTTAGTAGTTCTCTTTTAATTTTTAGTTGTTTTATGACTGCAGTTGTTTTATTGTCTTTCCATCCAATTCTTCCTATTCTTCTATATATCCACATTTCAAAGGCTTCAATTTTCCGTTCTACTTTCTTGTCTATTGTCCATGTTTCTTCACCATACATGAATGTTGAGAAGATATAACAAATTGTTATCATTATGCTACTGAAAACAAACAATAATACAACATGAACGACTGTAGCAGTTCAAGGGATGTAATTTATGAAATTTTCTTTTTTTAATCCAAGGTTTGAAATTTAGGTATGATTAACTACCCTTTGAAGATATAAGGAAACTAAGAATGGCAAAATGTTACATCTTCTCAATATTCCTGTATGGTGCAGAAACATGGACATTAGACAAGAAAACAGAACAGAAAATTGAAGCCTTTGAAATGTGGATTTATACAAGAATAGGTAGAATTGGATGGAAACAAAAGATAACAAACGATGAAGTTTTAAAACTACTAAAAATGAAAAGAGAACTACTAAATACAGTTAAGATAAGACAAATGAAATTTTTGGGGCATGTTAAAAGACTCAACAGCCTACTAAAAGTAATACTGGAAGGAAAATACAAGGTAAAAGAGGCAGAGGCAGACCAAGACTAACATGGACGAGTAACATCAAAAGATGGACAAGTCAATCTATGTCAGCCTGCACCATCAAAGCAAGAAACAGAGTAGAATGGCGATCCATGGTAGCCAACCTTCGTTGCGGAGAGGGCACACGATGATGATGCTGAACTACCCTTTGAAGATATAAGGCAGTATAGAATTAGTTTGCACTGTTTGCTTAAAAGGAACCTCAAGATGCTTTAAACAGCCAAAACAATCCAATGATGAAGTACTAAAGGAGGCAGATAAAGAGGGGAAGAATATACCTAAAATATAATTGAAAAGGAAATCCATAATTCTGGGACAATATGTGGGGCGGAGTCAGGCTCGGGACACTTAGTAACATCGTGAAGAATAGAAGGCTAGAGAGATAAGAGGTAGACACAGGAACAGAGGTAGACAGAGGGGACAGGCTGGGACACTTAGTAACATCGTGAAGAATAGAAGGCTAGAGAGATCAGAGGTACACATAGAAGACAGAGGGGACAGGCTGGGACACTTAGTAACAACGTGAAGGATAGAAGGCCAGAGAGATAAGAGGTACACATAGAAGACAGAGGGGACAGGCTGGGACACTTAGTAACAACGTGAAGGATAGAAGGCCAGAGAGATCAGAGGTACACATAGAAGACAGAGGGGACAGGCTGGGACACTTAGTAACAACGTGAAGGATAGAAGGCCAGAGAGATCAGAGGTACACATAGAAGACAGAGGGGACAGGCTGGGACACTTAGTAACATCGTGAAGAATAGAAGGCCAGAGAGATCAGAGGTACACATAGAAGACAGAGGGGACAGGGTGGGACACTTAGTAACATCGTGAAGAATAGAAGGCCAGAGAGATCAGAGGTACACATAGAAGACAGAGGGGACAGGCTGGGACACTTAGTAACAACGTGAAGAATAGAAGGCTAGAGAGATAAGAGGTAGACACAGGGAACAGAGGTAGACAGAGGGGAACAGATAATGGTGGCGTGGTGCGGGAAAATAGCAAAGGGTTTAAATGTGAAACTGCACATAAGATGGCGAGTTCTGGGTCAAACATGATATCTAACACTGCTCGGCAATGACATTGAATGAATAAATAGGCTGTCTGTTGTGTGAGAGTTGCGCAGCGCTGTGCTTAGTGTACTCGTCAACGCCAGTCTGAGTATCCGAATTCTTTCTTTCTTTCTTTCTTTCTTCCTTTCTTTCTTTCTTTCTTTTTTCTTTCTTTCTTTTATTCTTTCTTTCTTTCTATCTGTCGTTCACCTGATTACTAAAGAAATTAATTTTCCGCTTCCTCATTCTTACTTAAGAGCGCGTAGATACGTTGTGATGTAGTTTGCAGCTGAACTGTAAAATTTACACCTTTCGGCTCAAAACAGTCGAACCGAGATATCTTCCATTTTCGATTCCTACTCGCTTGGCCAGACTCAATCTGTTAGTCTGTTTTGTGGAGGCACCGCAAAGAGGCGGAGTAGGGTCTGGATGGTTCTGATTCACTGATCCTGGCTCAAACCATCAATTCTTAGTCGCTGCTTCCAGCTCTGCTGCTGTCTAAAATAGACAAAAAATGGTATTCAGCAGCTAGACTAACGGAAAGACAAGATAAACTGCTACAACATCTCGGCAAAAGCCTTCATCAGATAGATCAAACTGTACAAATTTAACACAGCAGTCCTATTCAGAAAACACAACAATAAAGCTCCAAAGAAATGGCGGAAAGAATGGCTGGTTAAGACGGTGGTCAGGATTTACGTAGAGTATCGTTAAAAGATTAATAGACAACAAAGTAAATAAAAATGTGAGACGCCTTTATCTCTATATTCTATTCTACTCTATTCTATTCTATTCTATTCTATTCTATTCTATTCTATTCTATTCTATTCTATTCTATTCTGTTCTATTCTATTCTGTTCTGTTCTGTTCTGTTCTGTTCTCTTCTATTCTATTATGTTCTGTTCTGTTGTATTATATTATATTATATCATATCATATCATATCATATCATATCATATCATATCATATCATGTCATGTCATGTCATGTCATGTCAGCTCATGTCATGTCATGTCATATCGTGTTATGTCATGTCATGTCACATCACATCACATCATATCATATCATATCATATCGTATCATATCACATCATATCACATTATATCATATCATATCATATCATATTATGCTATGCTATGCTATGCTATTTTCTGTTCTGTCCCATTCTATTCTATTCTATTCTATTCTATTCTATTCTATTCTATTCTATTCTATTCGTGAAATCAGTTTCATTACAGTCAGGGCATTCCGGCAGCCCGTCCCAACATTTCTCTCAGGGTGACCAGACTGAGGGTCTGGCTAACCAAAGCTTACACTTCTGTAATATGCTCACACTCTTTTTTTTTTTTTTTTGAATTCTTTACACATCTCATTTTCTATCATCTTCGTTCTTCCTTTCTCCCTCGTTCTCTGACCTATTACAATTCTGCATCATTTTTTCACCATTTTTAATTTCAACAACAAGTCATTTATTTCGAAAGTCAGACCGTTTAACTTGTTCCTATATCTCATTATCCACAGTTATAGATCGAGTGTCACCAGCCCTCGCTCAGAGCTTTCCTCCAGGAGGATTGACAGATGACGAGTCTGAAGACGATCTGCTCGACAAATCGTGAGTTACTTTGTTTGTCCTGGTTCTGTCTCGCTCTTGTCCGTTCAATTAGTTTTGGTTTTCTTGTCCTTGTTTCTCCCGAATGCTTCTGTATATTTATTTAGGGGTTAAGGCAAAGAAATGCAAATGAATGCATAAAAATGAAGCGGAATATGAAAATGTTTCTATTTTTTTTCAATTTTCATTTACCACGGTCCACGACACAGGGAAGTCATTTTTATTTTCTTTAACATATTTCGATTATTTTGTTTTGGATGTTTCATTACTAGTTCGCTATGTAGGAGTAGTTTTATTTACTTACATATCTGTGTGTGTGTTGTTTGTTTGTTCCTGCTGAAGGCCTATTGAGCCGAAACGTCGTTCAAATCTGTGTCGTCTACTAACCACGTAAAGCTTTTACCACACCATTTGTTTCTATTTTTTTTTTCAATTTTCCCTGTATATTTATTTACTTGTTGCTATCAGTAAGTTGTAGATTTTGTTCTGAACGTTATTAATCCTGTTGTAGATATATTTTTTTTTCATGTTGTTTTCCGATATTTCATTTCTGGCTTGTCAGCTTGGACAATTTTTACGTGGATAAACAAAACTAAAAAGAAATGGCATATAACGCAAAACGTATCTTGACAACGTAGTTGATTTCGACGACTTTCTTGCGCACTTATGAGGCTGTTAACCCACCCACTGTAACGTGTAACACTTTCCGCTTCTCTTTAACGCTTTTCTTAAATCTAACATCCCTCTCCGTTTGTCTTCAGTTGCTTCCTAATTTCTCTTCAGCTTCTTCATCTTTGCTCTTTAAAATTCTCTTTTTATCTCCCTCCGCCATTTTGGTCTTTTTCTTTCCTTCTCTTTATAACCCTTCTATTGCATTTTCTTTCTTTTTTTCTTCTCCAGCTTGGTATAGATACCGTTGACCAGAGGTTTAACAAGCCGCTATCGTAAAAACGATGTTGTTAATGAAACGTAGACCTGCTACAGAATGTGTAAATTAGCAATAGAGAATAGTGATAGTTTTTTTTCGGCTCTACAGGGAGTATCTTGGTCTACGCCCTATTGGTACGGCTCGAAAGGTCAATAGATCGATTTTGTATTTTC